>OX403619.1:24008795-24608795 GCA_948107695.1 Meliscaeva auricollis | reverse complement strand
TCGTCAGGGACATTATAGTTATAATTTTTGAAATTTCTATTTACTATGGTCACTGTGGCGTATGTGTAATCTTTTTTTTATATTGAAATTTTAAAGAATAACATAATAATTGTTTTATCACTCTCTTTAGTTATTTTCATAAAAAAATAAAAAAAAAACAGAAGAACTGACATTTCAGGCTGAAAGAAAAAGGTCTGATATAAAAAAAGTTATATACATATATAAAAAGTTTGTTGTATACATTTTTTGCATAGGAAATCTTTCATATTACCATCACTACCAGCTATTGGGTTTGATTTAAAACTGCTTTAAAATTATATTGCTGCAATATGTCGTTACAACTTACAGGCCTTGCTCCGCACTTAACTTATTTTAACCTAAAGTTCCAGTCAACACCACACAGCTGTTCTATGTATATATTCAATGATACATTGAGGTTATATTTTATGGACTTGGCGCAAACGGACACATTATATGCAAGTATAATCCATCACAAAAATGCAAATAAGAAATTCCTCACAAAATTACCTTCTACGAGTTGATCCAAAGTTACTACACACATACCCAAAGAATTAAAGTGAAAAATTGTATCTTTGAATTCCAAGAAATATGTAAGTTCAAGATATAAAAAGAATACAATTTTGATTACTCTTCTTCACTTGACCGACAAATATCGAGGGAAATTGATTCAAAATAAAAATAAAAACTTCTTCCCAAGCTCTATCAGAACAACCATCAACTAAGATTACATAACCCCTCGGGTTAATAAACAAAAGTCCGGCTTTGTTGGTTTTATTTTTTTTTTTAAAGCTTACATGGTAGAACACCTAAGGCAGAATCGTTGTAAATCTAATGCACTGGAACTAATTAAAACTATTAAGATATGAATTTTGAGATAAATTTGATTTCCCGCCAAAGATCTTTTTTGAATTGGCATGGCGTGTCATTTGCCTTGGAAATGTTTTTTTTTCTATCGATTGAGATTCTGTGACTGCTGACAATAATTGTTACACCCTTGGCATGGGGTGCTGTAAGTAATCAATCTATAACCTGCATTTTCAGTTCGATTTCTATAATAGTGAAGGTCGCCAGAGATCATCGAGGGAGAGCTTGAATCCAGATAACGATCTAACTATGGCGAGGTATCTAATTAATGGGATTCTGGGCGCTTGCTTGCTGCCACTGTCTTCGTCGTCAGTGGTCGTTGTTGTCAGAGTTGTTGCTTGTTGGTGTTGTGGTGAGTAATGTGATATGGCGTGTGCGGGCGCGTTTGCCTCCTGGTCGCGACAAGAAGTTGAAATAGCTAAGTCAAGGCTGTTTGATGTTTGTTTATGAGCAAAAACTCAAAGCGGAGGGGTGGAGCGCTTGCACCTGCAGAAAGGTATATGTTTAACTTTACATTTCCATTGATAGTAGCTTTTGGATTTGATTCTTGTTTTTATTCTCAACACCACTTTTTACAAGTAGTGTCTGCTCGACGGCGGGCGGCGGCAGGCGTTGGTGATCAGTTGCGTAAGATTGATTTGAACGGTTTTTCTTCGAGTCAAATAGAAGGTTCAATTAACGAGGGTGGAGCTATACCTACTATTGCGCAATATCGTATTGGAACTTTCATACTTTACCTGGTTTTGTTTTTTTTTTTTTTTACTTTGGTCTCCTTATAGATTTGCATAACAGTCATTGGTTTTTATGAGACTTGTTTATCTTGATTGTGTATCGATTAACGATCGACATGGATCAAAGTCTGCAGGAGATGGAGAATATGGTAACTTACCATTCCGGAATCATATATATTTCTTGAAATTTTATTTCTTAAAGAACATGTTGTTTTGTATAACAGTTGTTTGGAGAAAGTTGCCTGCCTCCTTGTTATAGCAAATAGTAGACACAGCATGGTTCTTACAAGTCTAGAGTTTAACTTATCTCATAATAGGGTTGGCCCATTGAATTTAAGTCTTGATTGCTTTTAAAACAGTTTAATATTTGTGAAAAATGTTTCTTCGTATTCAAGCCTGTGGATGACTTTTGTATAATTACCCGAAAACTGCATTGTTATGAAGTTAAAACGTTTGTCACTCATTTTTCAGAAATTTAACAACCGACCAAACCATCAGCGCTTGGTACAAATCTTGATTCTAACGGAAATAAATACATGAAATGCTTAGTAAGCTAACCTCAAGTAATAACTATATATTGACTAAGTCAGCACTAAAACTCCCACTTAGTCATTTTATGGGTAAAGATTTTGTGTTCACAATCACGTGCCTCATCTTTGATCGTTTGACAATTTTATGGTAATAGTCATTTTTTTTTTGATAATAAATTTGAGATTAAAATTTAAATCGAACTACTAAAAGCTTATTTAACCCTCCCTCACCTAACTGACATACTTTAATTCCGTATGGAGCAACCATTTTTTTTTTGTAACAACGTTTACGAATATTCTTAGTGATTCACCTAAGAAATACGTTACTTTAACATGCAAAAAAAAAACGTTGAACCTAGTTTCTTGCGTGTATGTCAACAAGTTTGTCTTCACCTAGCTTCAGGTTATTTAAATATATAGAAGACCCACCTTTGGCAATTGAATGTGATTTAAGGTATAAAATTAATAAGCACCTCTTAGCGACGACTAATAAAATGACGGAATCATGCCTTAACTATACGTTTTCGGGCATATCGACTATAGGGTCAGGCTCGGACTGGTTTCATGAATGATGGTCCCAAGTGTGATAATTTATTGCTTAAACTCTAAATTGGAAGATCATGTTGGTTCATTCATATTCTTTTATCGAAGGGGGTGGCTTTTTTTTTACATTATAAATATTTTGTTTTAAAGTTTAACATAATGACTCAGAGGACTAGATTATAATTTTGTATTGTACAAAAAAATTATATTACGCTGTCGCCAAAAGTCAAGACATTTTTGTTTTCTTGTGTTGATTGAAAAATATTGCCTTAAGGTTTTGTTGTAAATTAGTCTGACCTTTCCCTTGAATCTTTTAAAGTCAAAATAACTGACATATGTATAGGTAATATTCAAAATTATAATAATAAATTAATAAAAAAAGTGATAATATGTTATGAATGAATTTAATTTACATTAATAATGTGGAGACTTTTTTGTTTGTTCACTGGAGGATTTGTTTTTTGGTGAATTGTTTAAATTAATAGAGTTTTTTTTTTATTTTTGTTTAAAGTTCCCAAGAATCTTGAGGGCACATCTCAGCAAAGTTGTAAATGAGAAAAAAAGATCCCACCAGTCTAACTAATCAATCAATCAAAATATCAGTATTTCAGACTTCAGAGGCTGAATACAATAATAAAATAAGATATTTGTAACACTGTTGTGTTAAGGTTTTTTGTGTCTTTGGGTTAGTCACTTCTGAAAAATAAAATCTTATTAAAACGCCGCTTTGTTAAACTCTCATAGGGGTGCATTAAGTCCGAGGACCGTAGTGCACGTTGAACAGGCAGTCTAACAAATGTTTCCATTTTGAATTGAAAAAACTATGTTTTTGTATTAAAATTATAAGGTTCAACTTAATGCAGTGAGAAAATTTTTACCAAAAATAACTTTGGATATAAATAGAATTAAAAAAAATTTTATTTGCGATATATGTAGGTACTATATATCAAGTTATGCATTCGTACAATACAAAAAAGTTGATATAACAATCAAACATGACATTACGATCATAGAGTATGAGAAAAAAGCGGGTGCGACAATTCTGTCTGTCTGTCTGTCTGTATGTATCAGAGACCACAGCCTAAACGGATGGGTCGATTTACTTCAAACTTGGTATGTGGCGTTTTTTGGAGACTATCCCCGACCATTTTTGAATTTTTGTTTTTGGATCAAAAGTAACGGTACATACCTGTCATATACCGGTTTAAGAAAAACTCATATTTCTCAAAAATGGTTCCTTCTATTTTGATTAAAAAAATCATGGTCATTTTTTTGGTCTATCTTTAAATGAAAACCATTTTTTTCAAAAACCGTTGCACCTGCCATAGAACCGTTTTTTTATTCTGATTTTCTCCTTCATAACTCAATCAATTAAAACTATTTTCTTATATGAAAGCTTTAAAGCCGATATTTCTTACCAAATTTCAAATTAATTGTACTATTAAGAAATAAATAACACATAAAACTTTTTTTTAAAAGGTTTGATACATTGTATAATGAGTACTTTTTCATTTTTAAATAAATTTTATTTAATTCTGTCTAAAAACTAATCAACTTATCAATAACTTATAGCAAACTTACTGCCTCTAAATAGGGTTTTCATATACAATTTTCCATACAAAGTTTCAAGTTCTAATTAATTAATTTGTTATATTAATGATTGATTCTTTTCATTAAACATATTCCTCCAAAAGAATCAAGTTCTATAATAAAAGGTATTACTTGTTTAATATTCCGTTAATGCAAAATACCAACAGTAATCTTATAAAAAGTTTTTTTTTTATTTTTTTTTTAATATTTAAGTCAGAAATTATTGGTTGCTCCATATTTATTATTTAACCTAATTTCTTCATTAAAAAAGAATGATTGACTTGTGTTATTTATAATCTTGATCTAAAACCATCACGTCGTGAGATTTTTCCTCTAATTAAACTCAAAACAATCATGATAATCCATTCAAATGGATAATTTTGTAGTTTTATTAACCAACCAAATATTTAAAATTGAATACAAACAAAAAAAAAATTGCTTAACTACGCAAAAATTAAGAGATCATAACTCATGATTCGTAAAATTTCTCCCTAGGTAGTTGCTTATTATAATTATTATTATTTCACATCTTTATTATTTGGAAAAAAAAGAAAAGAGATAAAATTATTGAATCAGCCACACTGAAATAAAGCTCATTAATAAATGGCAAAAATTTTATGAACTATCTTTTATGTAAAAATGTATTTTGATGGTGTTAGTTAAGGTTAGCCGAAGAAGTGTTTCCTTACACAATTTAAATAAAATTTAATGGAAATTAATTCTCACGTTAGATGTTACCTAAGTTAATTGAATAGTTCTTTAAAGAAAATGTTTAAATACAAAGAAAATCAATTTTACACATATTTCACATTATTATGAAAACAAATGGTGCCAGATAAGATAAAAGTGTGCCTAGAACTAAAATATAACCAAGATCACTAAACAGCTGAAACTTCAGAGTAATTATAACATCCACTAGAAAAGGGAGAGAAAATGGGAGTGATGCACGAATCAAATTTAAGGACACAAACAAACTTTATAAGTTGGTGCTGACTTTCCATAATTTGATTTTCAACTACAAAAATTATTTTTGATGGATAAAAGCCCCAAAAATATATAATGTCATTGGTATCTATTGAACAAAAATCTAAGCGAGTTGAAGATGAAATTAAGTTCCAAGTTCCTTAAATTCAACGATGAGGGCCCCCTCTTGTACTACTAATTTAAAAAAAATCCCTAGACAAAAGAGAGAAGTCATGAACATTTGGACATTATTTCACTTTCAAGTGCATTAAATTCTATAATTAAAAATTATTTTCAAAAAGCATAAATTATAAAAAGACACCACAAATTCCATTCTTTGGTTTTCAGCCTATTTTCCGCATGTTCGTTGGTTCATTAGAATAGCCACAGTTAACAGACAGGCAACTTTTTTAAGTTAAACCTTCGATACAAATTGAACTCTAAGTTGACGTAAAATTATCGCATTCATCGCAGATATTAATGGCTTACAGTCAGACACCTTTATTGTGTTGTTTTTATTTCAAGAACCTCTGCTTGAACATTTAAATCATTTACAAGTCTAAATGATAACTTAAATCTAAAAGCAAACATATTTTCAAGACATTTAGTTGCAAGTTCAACCAGTAGGAGACCAGCAAGTACTTTTATGGAATAGATTCTACTATGAGAATAGGAACATAATTCTGCTGCTCAGAACCATATTTTTTTTTGGAAAACGATATTAAGCAGACTAAGTTTTCCGACTTCATTTCCAATTTTCACCCTCCAATTGAGCAAGATTATTTTAACATACTTCTTAAGCCTGGCTCATAGGTTTACTCATAGTTTGCCAATATATTTTGTTTGATATCGTGTATGGTAGCTTTAAAATCCATTTGCCACCACCAGTAGAGATCTACAAATTTTCTTCACCTATGCGCCTATCAGTTATTAGTATCGCCACACTCAGCTATCGATAAAAAAAAATCCAGCAAAGAGTTTTTTTTTTTATTTTTTTATTTGTATGTACGACATAATTTATTGCATTCAGTATATTCGAGTATATATTATGTAGGTACGAGTATATACAAACGCAAAAAAAGATTGCAAGTAGTCAAAACCTGTCATGCTGTGTTGAAAATTTAGCACTTTTCATACCACAATCAGGTATTTGTAGATAATTTTGTGACAAAAATGATAAAACTCTACCCAATTAGCATAAAGCGATTTCATATGACGGAAGAAAAAACCGCATAACACTGAAAAAGAAACAACACAAAACAAAAGAGCTGAGCGAAAAACTTGCCTTTTCATATTTCACCATTTGAAAGGAAACTCTTGCATTCAATGCATTGACCGTTAAATTGAGCACCTAAAACTCAAGTGAACACAAGTTTTTCGATTAAGGAAAAGTTAAAAACAAAAAAAAAAAATAGAAATAAAAATAAAATTAATAAAAAAAAAAAAAATATAACAAGAAACAAACAAAAAATTAGCCAATAGACAGGTTGAAGACATAATACATCGTGAAATAAGCCAGTAAACCTATATTAAGTCTGGTTATTGTATACACCTCGTTTAATAATCTATGTTATATGAATATGTAAAAGGAAAAGAAGAAATAATAACGAAAACATTGGATCTAGTTAAAGATTGACCAAAATCATTGTTAGAGTATAGTTCCGACACTTTGCAATGGGCATGGTTTTGTGGACTACAAAATCACTGATTGGAATATTTTTGTTTTTTTTGTTGTTTAGCTAAACCTCTTACATGTGTAGTTTTTTTGTTTTATTTTTATTGCAGAGGAATCAACTTATTTCATATTTAAGTTAGTTTCGTTGTGGTTTTTTTTTATTAATTCATGTTTTATACCACATTTTGTGTATCATCTCCCTAAGGTGACAGAGTTAAAGACATACAACAAGATATGGATGGCTGATGGTTAAACTTGTAGTTGTTGCGAAAAAGAAGTTCCTTCCCTTACGTAAGGCTTATAAATCGAAGTCTTGAGGTTTTATTAGCATACGAGTATGCAAACCTACAATTTTTATTGCAACACACGATGATTGATTTAAAATAAAACGAAAACTTGTTAACGAATCAACTAATTGTGTTATTAGCATCCGGAGTTGTTAGGAATATTGAAACAAAGAAAAAAAAAAAAAAAGTAAAATGCACACATAACTGATGAGATTGATTTATTGGAAATTGTTATGTATTACATGTTTAGTGATAAAAAAGATTGTAAGTGATGATTCGTTAGAAAAGTAATTTAAAGGTTGTTTTAAGGCACAACAACTAGTAGTTCACTATTAAAAATTGATAAATATAATTGAAGACAGAAATAAAAAAGGTTATTGAAAAGTATTGTTTATTTATTTTTGTTGAAGGTAGGAAAAAAATTAAATATAGGTGCATTCACTGTGGTACCCTGTACATGTACACATAATATTAGGTGAAGGTAGTGTGGGTCCTTTTTGTTCATAGGGTCCATTTTTCGACTAGAAATATTGTAAGAAAACAGTTTTTAAAAGGACTTTCCATACAACTGATTTTGTTATTTTTGTTCGTACTCTTCTTAATTTTACACTTGAAGTTATTTTTTTTATAAAAAAATTTGCGTGAACGGAGGGAAAATAAATAAAAAAAAAAAACAAACTGACTTTGCTTTTAGATTTATTCGATTAGGCGTTAAAAAAAATCCCTAGAAAGGATGAAATTTCGGCTTTCCAATGCAATTCAAAAAAAAAAAAAATAAATGTGTCTAATAGCAGAAGAATTATTTTGTCTCAAATCTAAAAAATCCAGATGGTCTAACTTGTTCCACTTGGGGGTTAAGTTGTACCAGTGTGTGGAGTTACTTAGACCATGCTTGAAAAATCATATCCTAAAACAAAATTGCACGAAACACTGCAGTTTCATTTACGAAAATATAAAATAGAAGTTGTTTGGATATGCACACTGTTTCGATTTTCGTTGGGAGAACTTTACCCAATTTGTGAAATTCATATCCTATACAAATTTTTTCATTAACCAAGTGAAAAAATTACACAAATGGTAGTTTTACTCAGTGATTTACATCGTTGCTTGAATACCCTAATTATATTTTTATATAGCGTGATATTTGGAGAAAAATCAGTTAAAAATTTTGACTGACCTTTTTTTTTATTAAATTCTGAGTTTGAAAAGCATTTTTTAAACTATTTATTGCTTTAACCTTATTTAAAATGTTGATAAAAGATGTATTTTCTAGTTATCACTTAACATATAAATTGATTTGTATTTAACTCCCTTGTATTTCAATTATTTTTTCTGCTTTGAGTAAATTTATGAAAAAAATCCCCTTTCCCAAAAATACTCGTTCAGATGAAAATAGACTCCTATTTTTTCAAGTTGTTTACCCTTAACAGACCAGGAAAATTTTCGGCATAGTATATTTTATAAAATTTTAACAAAATTGTTTGATAAAAAAAAAGTTTGTTCACAAAAATCTTATTGTTAAGTTTAAAATAAAATCCGATTAAAGCGGCCACTTTAAACAAAGCCACTATTAAAGTATTTTTGATTACCAACATTAAAAAAAATCCGAGATAATAAAGATTTAATTACTCCACTAATATCGTGTATTATAAATTACAAAACTGAACAAAAGAATGACTGACAAATTTATTTGTTTTGTTATGCATAACATTTTCCAAAAAATCTATTTTTTACGATAGAGTTTTCGATACAAAGTAAGTTTACTTAAATTAGTGTAATCATAAATTCTTGGATGTTTTGTTGTGTGATAAATTGAAATCCGTGCCGAAATAATTACAAAGTAAAAATGACAGAAAGCCATTTCGCCTTCCACGCAATGTGCGGCTCTAAGCATTTATCTCATGCCTTCCAGCCCACCAATGTAATTAGGGCCCTAAATTTAACTGAATTGGATTGCTACTCTACTTTAACAAAACATAATACAAAACTTAAAAGATTGATCGTTAATTTTTCAAAGCAGACACTTAAAAGTTGCAAAAATATTTTCACTCGAAAAAAAATGTTAAATAGAAAAAAAAAGACAAACAAAATTATATCAAAAAAATACTTTATTTCGATGAAATGACCTTGCAAAAAATTGTGTGTCAGTTTTAATTGAAGTACGCTACATTTCCTTCAAGAAACAGAGTTTCAAATTTTGTTATGCCTTACTGCTTGCTTTAAACTAAAAATTAAATATGACAAGTAAATCACTGAAAAATATCATCCAGATAAAAACGATCTTATAATCCTACCAAAAATTTAATTCAGTCATTACTTGATCAAACCCACTCAAATTTAATACATTTCAATCTAAGCTTAATCGTTAAAAAAAATCACTCAAAAACACACACAGTCAAAAATTTAAAATATACTCAAACATTTACCACCCAATTCACCATCAACCACACGAAAGCTAATCACGTAAAAGTTTTCATCACTGTTCAATGTAATGGTTGCCGCTTTACAGCCTCTAAGCTTTGTTCAATTTTAACTTCCCTCATTCTCTCTCATTTTACGACCCAAGTTAAGCTCACCATCACCATTATACTTGCTAAATATTAATTATTTTCCTGCCTGGTTTATTTTTGTTTCTCTTGGTATTTTCTTTCAATTCTCTCTTGACATTTTTCAATCACACAAACATTCGTAATTCGTATAATTGCATGCAAAATTGGTGTAAACTTTTAAGTCAAGCTTTTTACCATATTTATTTTACAACAGCAAAGAAAACAACAACAACAACAACAAAAAGCGCATTTGAATAAGTCGCTCAACCATCATGATCGTCATCACACCGTCAACGTCTATACACACAAGACACAACACACGGTTTTTATTTCTTCGACGACGACGGCGTGAAATAAAAGTCTTCGGCTTTAGATTTTGTAAGACTTAACTTTTAGTGTGCGCCGACCAGTTTAGGTAGACGGCCACAAATCGGTTGACTTTATTTGTTTTTTTTTTTTTTTTTTTTGATATTCTGTCGTCGTTTTCGATACGTTTTTCAAAAAAAAATTAAATCAAAATATTGTGTTTGGTTTAAAATAGTTTTTACCAAATTTTTTATCTGTTCAATTTTTCGGTTAAAAAATAATTAATTTCAAACAAAAATATTTACAAAATAAGAAAACAACAAAAAAGGTGTGTGAATTGCAAAGCTTAAACAAAATATATCTACAATATTTTCTATAAAAAAAAAAAAAGAAGGCAACAAAAAACTCTTTGCTCTTTGCATTCATTTGAATTACAATCTACTATCTTTTTTTTTTTCTAATTCAAAGTGCAATTGCCAGTAGTTTAACAAAAAAGTTATACATAAAATGCATTTAACTGCACACATGTGTATCTGTACAATGCTATCTCAAGTATCTTTTTGAGGTTTTGTAATAATTTGATCGCGTTTTCGCTTTTATTTCCCTTCCACAACACACAACACCACACACCAACTATCACCACCCCAATCCCTCCTATTCCTCCCGGCCTTCATCCTCGTCTATATGTTCATATATATCTTTATCTACTACTCTTTACCCATATCAGCTTCTCGCCTTCGTGTCGTGGTCTTTCGTGAAAAGAAAAGTGAGACTACTCTACGCGAGTTACCACGACGATTACTATAATAATACACACTTGGACGAGCTTGAAATTAAAAGTGATTTTTTTTTTGTTTTTTATCTCTATAGCGTACTAAATTATAAGAAAAAAAAAAATGAATATTTTCTTTTGTTGTTGTTGTTAACAAATAAAATACATACATCGCTACCTGCATAGATATTTGAGATACATAGATACACCTGGGTTATTAAATGATGCGAGTTAAGCAAAAATATATAAAAAAAAAAATAAAAGACAAAAAACCTTGAAAATTTCTTTGCATTTTAAAATTAATTAAACTTCCGAATTGTTGTTCTTCTTCTTTTTCAATATTCAACTGTTGTTTTGTAGGTCTTTTTTTAATTCCATCTCGTAGACCGTGACAAACTTTAATATGAAAACATCTGCAGTCTTTGCATAAATCTGTGCTTAATCTTCTACTTCTTCATACTTTAAACAATACACCTTGTGACTATATTTCTTCAACACTTTAACACTTTAAACTATTTGTCATTAAAAAAAAAAACGAAAAAAAATGAACTAAAATAAAAACAATCTGTTGGATACAAATTACAAAAAAAAAAAAAAATTGTATCTCTGCCTTCTTGTTTCTGTGGTTGGGTATTGGTTTTGAATTGGTGTTTTTTTTTCTGCTTCTCACTCATCGCTTGCATCGCTCGCTTGTGGCCATAAGCAATCATAATTTGTTGGTGCGCGCCGTGGCGCCTTTAAGGTGTTTCATCGTAAGAGAAAGTGAATTTTTATAATAATAAAAAAATTAAAAGAATTAAACAAAAATATACATAAAACTGCCTGCTCTATCAATCGTTTCAAACTTCTATCATAAATGTGACACTCTCTATCAATTTATTTTTTTTCTCATATTTTTCTTGGTGATAACATTTAAAAAAAAATATTTTTCTCGGAAATTAACTTGTAATAATAATTTTCAAACGTTTTTTTTTCTTTTCACCAACGAAACCCACCAACGATTTATCTACCACTTATCATCAAATCCAAACGAAAAAACAGATACGTATAGAAAAGAAAAACCTACAAATACGGCTACTGAGAGAATTACAAGAGTTTCGTAATAGCTACATTCGCAATTATTGTGTGCATTTTGTTAACGCAGATCAAAAAAAAACATCTACTTTAGCAACAAAAAGAAATACTCAATTAAACCATCGACATCGATAAAAAAGGTCATCATCAGAGAGCAGTTTTAACATCTAAAAATCCTGAAGATACATTTTAAAAGAAACATCTGTTGGTCAATACCGATTATATGTATATTTTTTTTTTATTGTGGTGTGGTGAATATTTCGAAAAAAAAATTTAATTCGCAATCGTGTCGTGGTCAGCTAGTATATTATGTGAATTTTGTTGAATACAAAAAAAAATAAAATAAAAAAATAAAGAAACGGGCTAGCAAAAGATAAAATATAAAGAAAAGATACAAAAAGTATCTTTTTTTTCGAAAAGCAAAGAAAAATTTATTATAAAATAAAATTTTATTCAAAGTGAATTTCGCGTTTTTGAAGTTTGTTGTGTGTTAACAATATCAACCTATAATAATCTTTTGTTTTATTATTTTTTTTTGTCGCTGCTGATTTTTATTTGGTGTTTTTTTTTACGAGTCTACGTATATATTGTTAATCGGCACGTCATCTTTTGTGGAATAATTTATCTATCTGTCGATTGATCATTTGGAATTTTATTTTTTTGATTTTCAAAAATACAACCTTTGTATGGGATTATTGCTGAAATATTTACGATTGAATTGATTACAAAAAAAAAAGAAGCAGAAGAAGAAGGAGAAATAAAAAATATCAAGAAATATAACGGTGAGTGACACTCTTTTTTAAATTAATTTTTGCTTTTGTCTACGATTTGCATAATTGATATCTTTTGTTTAAAATCTAGTTTTTTTTTATTTTGTTAAGAACAAAAATTATGTTTATGTATTTTTTATTTTTCTTTCTAAGATATTTGTTTGTATCTGTTTTTAAAATTCTGAATTTTTATTTAAAAGAATTCTCTAAATACCAATAGAAGTTTCACTTAATGACGATTTAAATCTGTAATTTTTGCTTTGAGGGCTACAATTTCATAAATTAATGTAAAATATTGTTTAATTTTGTCAGTGAAAAAGAATCAGCAAAAAATCTTGATTTGGTGTCTATTTTATTTTTGTAAAGTTTAAAGCGGATATTTGATATATTTAAAATTAAAACAATAAAATCACGTCCATGTGATTTTAAGTGTTAACTATCATTATATCTTGTACAATGTATACATGAAAGATGATATACATTCATCTTATTAAGAATTTCATTTGATTTACTAACGAACATGTTATTTTTTGGTTTTTCTGAAACTCAAACGTTTGTAAATTGATTTGAAGCTTCTTATTTACATGATACTTTTATAACAGATATAGAATGCACGTACTTATATTATATAGCTCAAGTTACTTTAAATTTTTAAATTTTTTAGTTAACAAAAAAAAGAAAAAAATACGATTTTTAATAGTTAAACAAAATTAAATAATTAATAAAATTTAGTAATATAGTTTTGAAAAACAGAGATTAATAGTTTTTTTTTGAAAATTTCAATTTAAGCTGTTGATTACTGAAATTTCCAAAAAAAACTATTAATCTCTGTTTTTCAAAAATACTGATTTCCCAAAAATTTAAAATATATGTTTTCTTAAACTATGTACCCTTTAATGAATACTTTTTTATATAATGGTAATATTAAAGATACAAATTTAAGTTTGTCGGTAAATTTACAACATTTTGTAAACAATCAGTCAAATTTCGATAAAGTTCGGAATAAGAAAGTAATAATATTCTCTTGGAGTATCGTTTACACATATTTCAAACAAATATAGACTTTATACGAGATTTTTGAGAAAAAAAAAAAACTTTTACAAAACGTGTATATGCCCAGTTTTGTAATTTTTGCTTCTAGAAAAAAATCTCACCGAGTGTTATACTCAGTGCGCAACTTAAAGTAAATCTGGCCTTCATTATAAGGAAGCGGAAAGTATAAAACGCTGCTTACGATTTGGATACAAAACTAACTAACAATTCAATACTAACAATACACTGAAATATATTTTAATACACGTTGAAAAATTGTAGAGATATTTGAAAGAGAAGACCAGATGCCATGACAATGTTTTTGAACAAAAATTTATTAATTCTTGATATGAAGAACCTCGAATATTATGTATAGACAAAGACGGGTTTTTGACCTTTTAGGTTTTACTTTTTTTACATCATATAATTATTATTAAAAAGAATACGAATGTTGCAAGCTAATTACTTTTAAATCTCAGAATAAATTTTTGGGACACTCGGGCGTATACGTACTTTTTTCTTATTTTTTTTAGAATACATAAAAGTTAATTTTTACTTGCTAAATAGGTACTATATATCAAGATATGCATTCGAACAAAGAAAAGAGTTGAGAAAGAGAAAAAAGTGGGTCCGAAAATTCTGTCTGTCTGTCTGTCCGTCTGTCTGTCTGTATGTATCAGAATTTGATTAATTTTTGTTGGACCAAAAAGACGGTACCTGTCATATACTGGTTTTAGAAAAACTCATTTTTGTCAGAAATAGTTCCTACGATTTTGATTAAAAAATTAATTGTCATTTTTGTGGATAAGATCTATCTTTAAATGAAAACCATTTATTTTTTCAAAAACCGGTAGTAACGGTACCTGCCATAGAACCGTTTTTATTAATTCTCATTCTCTCCTTCATGACTCAATCAGTTTTAACCATTTTTCTTACATGAAAGCTGTTAAGTTGCCGTAATAATGTTTAGTTAAAAAAAATTCAAAAATTATTTTTTTGTATTTTAGAAAAAAATGTTTGTTTTGAAAAATCATTTTTTCGAAAGCTACTCAATATTTTTCTTTAGACTTTGACAGATAATATCGTAAAAATGTTGTACTAATTTTTTTTATAAAAGTCCTTGCAAAATTTTGTATAGAAAAAATAGTTTTTTTTTTTAAAACAGCTTCAACGGTTTTCATTTTTTTTTTCTAAAAATTTATCTTTTTTAATCAAATTAAATGGCATGCTTTGTTTGGAGCTCAAAACAATTTAAGAAGTTGTTAAAGTCATTTTAGTAATGAATTTAATTTTTTTTATTTCTTATAAAACTATTTATTTTTAAAAACTTTATATAAGAATCTTTAACGTCCACAGGAACTTTCACCTTATAGCAAGTACGTGCGATCCAGTCATGCAATTTATTTACTTCAGAAATTAGCTATAGTTTTCATAAATCTCAGTTATTTCCTTTAGAACTTATAGACCAATGACACTATAGTCATAGGCAAACAATCTTCTGTAATCTTGATGTGAACAGTTTTGAGTTCTGCACCGAAAACACTGAATCTTTTATATTTTTTCTTAAACTTTCAAATCAATAGCTTTTCTAGAATGAATTAACTCACTATCGATTACTTTCACTTGTTTAAAGCCAAAGTGCACTTGAGCTTAAACGATCACTTTAATAATAAAAACTTATTCAAAAAGTAGCTTTATAAAAATTTATATGCTTCCGACTGTTTTCAATTTTGAAATTAATTAATCATTCTTAGTTCCAAATTAGTAACATGCGTCAGATAAAAAAAAAAAATAAACCTCTTTACCATAACATTCAAAAGACAAATTGCAAATAGTCATAACTATTAAAAATACTCATTAATAGATTTGCACCCGAATAGCCAAAGGCAATAGACCACCAAAACAACAATTAATATTTTTATTATTTTTTTCAGACAATGTTATACATTATCTATTTATACAGAAGCCTTCATACTACTTATAACAAAAGCCATGCAACTAAATTAATAACTTTTATTTAATATGCGTAACATATTTGCATTTGACTCGTTTTGACCACAAAATGAAAAAAAAAAAAAAAAAACCTTTGGGACAAAAAGATACAAATTTTCGTTAAAAATGACACAACCTTTGATTTACGAGGTTAACACATGGATTAAAGGTTCAACATTTCAAGTTTGGTGACCGAAAGTTTTTTTGTTTGTTTGTGTTGTTGTTTGTTTAATATATCCCAGATGACGCGAGATGATAATTTAATAACCAAACCAGGACAATGACAGTATTTTTGTGTTGACCCAGTAAACTGGCTTTTAGAGCCTGATTGAAAAAAAAAGAAAAATATTTTGAATGACTAAACGTTAACTGTTGACACTTTTGTTTCACCTAAAGGTAAAAAACACTTAAAAGATTAAATAAAGGTTTGTTTTATTAATTGACCTCAAATGGGTTGAAGGATTCTCACATATGATTCGCATATGAGAGTTGATTCATTAATTAAATTACTATAAACGTGGAAGTTAAATCCAAATTCGTCAACCTGATTTATATCATGTTAAATTAAAAGCAATGAAGGGAAATATAAAATAAACATTAAATCTTAATTATAAGTAATAAAATTCATTAAGTGGTTAATGACACAACATTCTTGTGTGTGTCATTTTGTAAGGCAGACCTTTTTAGAAAGGAAAAACGACTTACGACTTTATTTGGTTTGTTTTGTAGGTTTTGATGAAGCTATCAGCGTGATTTAAGATGTCAAGTCTAACTTCATAGTTTGATTTTGATACAATTTTCAGTTTTGACTATTACCTTCATTTGTGACACACTGTTTTAATTTAAAAATTGTAATGTTAAGGTCTGAATTTAAAAAATCGTTCAATATTGCATAATTATGATGTTTTTAAGAAATGATGATTTAACAACTTTTTATAGGGTGATTACTTGTCTAATTTACTGCCAAATAAGTTTATTTATTTGGCATATTTATTTGATATATATCAATAATTTATTAAATTTTATTGTTTTAACCTTGCTTGTTAGTTAAGTGTTACATAATACAAAGCCTCCTAATAAAGATCACTAAAATGTAGATTAAAATGCTGATAAAACGAAACCATAATCATTAACAATATTATCTTGTAATTAGGAGATCAACAATCAATCATTTTGATCATTTTGTTAAAATTTGCAGAAATTTTCTATGAGAATGATAAATTGCCTAAGATATTGATACAGTTTATTTAAACAGTAATAAAAATAGTTTTTTTTTGTTTGTTTTATTTGAGAAAAAAAGATTATAAATAATGTAGTAATAACAAATCTACAAATAATATCTCTTGTTTAATTCTAAAAGATTTGACTAAATGAATTACTGTTGTTGCAACTAATTTTTATTTTGATATTTTTTTTTGTCTTACCAAAGTAGGATATCCAACAGATAAAAAAATTAATATTGACTGCAAGAAATTTGTCTATAAGAACCTTGAATTACCTTAATAGACTAATTACCAAAGATTTTTTACTTATAATTTTTTTTGTATTCATGATTTTTAGAGCCACGAAATAATTTTAACATTTTTTTATAAATCTACCTTTATTTTCACAGGGATTTTGAGTACCTGTAGCCTTTTAGCACCCATTTTCTTTCTCTCAAGAAAAATATCTGAACGCTTTTAATTCTTAGTTATCATTGCAAAAGAAATTTTCATTCTAATGTCTGTCACTGTATCATTACTTGAAGAGGGTTTAAAAAGGTTAACTAACACCGAAAATACAAATTTAACGGAAAGAACTATTTTAGAGAAATCAGTATAGTCTTGGCTTTGATTTGCAGCACGTAAATCAGTTAGTTTTGACTTTTGAATGACCCTTTCAAAGAAAGTTAGCTTATAGATACTCGTACATATATTTAGCAATACCTTTTAATGGAATATGACTCTAGTTGTTTCAACATTTTGGTCAAACCCTGAATATTTTTTTGGGAATTTTAAGACATGAGTCAAAAAGATTTTATTTCCCTCGTGTGGGAAGCAGTTTAAAAAATAAAGTGAATTGCAAAAATAAATTTGCAATCTGTTTAACTGGATTATAAAGATAGTAGCACACGATTTGTGTAAACACCAAATTTGTTTTAAAAATTGTGTATTTTTGACTTAAATATACACAAAACCATATGAATCACAAATTTGATGACAGAAAATGACATTATAAACATGATTTGTATATCATTTGGTGTCATCCGAATTATGGTTCAGCTGATATTGTGTATTTTAATTGAAAAAATACACATATTTTTGTGTATACACAAGTCGTGTGATCTTAGCTTAGGATTTTCGACAATTGTAGACTTATAAGCATCCTGATTTCAAATTTGAAAGTCTTAAAGGTTTTTTTGTTGCATTCTCTTGTTTCTGGGTATTGAATATAATAATAAGCTCAAAATTTAAACATTCCATGAGTACTAAGAATATTTTTATTACAACTAATGAACCTTGAAAACTACTCTTGTACATCAGGAGGATATTTGACTAAGTATCTTCTTTCAACCTAAGAAAACCCATTTTAAATATAAAAGAAAGAAATGCAGTTTAAATCATAAAGGTACACTATCTAATCTACATCTTTTACAAACTCTTTATTTATTAATCATAAACGCTGTACCTATAATATGTACAAACAGTTCTACGTAACACCTGCTCTTAAATAGGGCGTAATAGGTTGTCATGTAACACAATCAAATCACTTTTCATCAACAAAAAAAAAAAAAACCCAAAACATTTGAAAAATAAATGACTTAATTGGTTCGTTACATGGTCGTTTTATTGGTGCGTCATTCTATAACATTTTGTGGTCAAAAAGTCTTTTCATTCATATTCACACATAAATATCCAGGTTCACCAAGAAAACATTACATCATGCATCACACAAAGAAATCAACCATTAATCGGAGACTTTTACAATACACACAATGTAATTCTTATTTCAATTTTGATTAATTGTTGAAATGGTAATTGAGATACAAATCAAGTTATGGATTTCGTTGAATGATGCCAAACTCAACAAAGTGACCAGCACTTTATGGGAAGTGTGTGATGGAGAAAGTGTTTAAATGGGCGCGTTTAAAATAATTTTTTTCTTTTTTATACAAAATACTTCCAATTGTTGTTTACTTACAATTTTTTTTTTTTTTGGTTTGATTTTGGTAATCTTGACTTGCGCCATCGGGAAAATCATCACAATAAACCACATTTAATCATCTAAGAGATTACAATCTTTTATCAGAAGGAGGGTCTTTGTGGGATAATTGTTAGGGTTTTACGTTGGTACTTGCAATGAATGCAAAGAGGGTTATCTAATAAATAAATGATATTAAACCTTATATAAACTTTTTGATGATGGAACTTACCTAAATATAAATGAAAGAGTAGGTCATGGAAAGCTAAACACTCCTAGAAAACTTTAACATATATTCTTTGATAAGCCTCTGGAATCCATTAAGACTTGATTCCTAATAAGGGAAATTCCTTGTCGTCTCAAATCCAATTCCTAGGGATTGGTAATTGGTATTCAATGATTTTTTTAGCTGAACCTTTGTCAATGTTGTTACGGGTTTCCCAATTGGGACTTGACAACTTTTTTTTTTAAATAAAACTCAAACCATTCGAGATATTTGAAAAATGTTTGTCGGTTTGAAGTACAACCAAAACATTTATGAATGGAACTCGATTTCGTTCATATGGCCACCGCAGGCACGTTTGCAGCGTCGATTCATTGGACCCAATTTTCGATGACTCGGCCACACATTTCAGCCGAAACGGCCGCTATTTTGAAGTCCATATCTTCGAATTCGTGCAAAATAATCGGTTATCATTGTGCGATAACGCTAGCTATTCATAGTAATGTGACGATCGTTATCGTCGACGAAAAAATTTAGGCCTAATACCGCCGCGGCATACAAACCGCACCAAACAGTTATTTTTTGTGAATGAAGTTGTGTTTCATCCATATTTTGCTTATTGAAGAGGTCATTGAGCCAAAAATAAGCTTCGTCACTGAAGATTATTTTGCTATGAAATTCATCTTCTGAAGAGCTGAAGAGCCCAATCAGAGAACGTACGTCCGTCACTTCAAATGGTCCATTGGCTTCAATTCTTGAGTCAGCTTGATCTTGTGTGGGTGTCAACCAAGATCCTTACGCAAAATACACCACAATGTGGTCTAGGCGATGCTGAATTCTTGAGAACGCCGTGGAATTGACTGTTTTAGATTTTTTTTTCTACGGACGCCTTAACAGCAGCGATATTTTTGACACTTCGACCAACCCGTTGCCTCACTGGCACGACCAAAAACACACAACTATAACTGTGGACTCAAGAATTACGACCGAAAAGTGGAGCTCTTAAAGTGGCAGTCACCAACTCCGAATTTCCGATTATTGAAAGAATGCGTTCACATATCAAATATAAAGTTGTTGTTGTTGGAAAACCCTGTATTTGGTCTAAAACCACATGCTCTGCTCATAGCGTGGTCGACCAAATATCCTTCTGACAGTTGAGGACTAAGTTAAGCCACCACAAGTAAATTGTCAATATCATATTTTGTATTTTATATGGTGGTTAGGTTATTATCGAAAACATTTGAAAAAAATATGAATTATGTACATTGGTAAAATTTGTAGTACTCCCCATACAAAAGTGATATTTTTGAAAGGTTTTGTATGAAAAGGACAAGAAGATTTTATTTGAAATGGCTGAATTTTGAGCTTAATTAGCGTTTACATATTTTAATTATCTTGATTAAAAATACATGTAATGCCTTGCAATCTACATATTTGTTTTATTATAACGGGTTCTTCTTTATAATTGTATATTGTGATGAATGTTTTCCCATGGCTTAGCTAATTTTTTAATATTATAATTTTATACAAACAACAATAATTTTTAATAAATTCAATAATAGATTTTATCTTATTTTATAGAACTTGATTATGAAAATTGATAAATATATTATTCTAATTTTTGTATTAACAAAAAGGCATTTATAAAACCATTTCTATGCATGCACATTTAAAATTCTAAAGATTTTATATGCATATAATTCCGTCCACGAGCCCTTAACATGATACATTAAAAATGTCCCTTTAACAACTGAAAGTTACATAATCGGATTTAATTGTTTGAATAATAAAATAAATATTATTCATTGAATATTTAGGAATAATTTCTACGATACCTACATACAAAAAAAAAAACTTAAATATCAAGTTAATGCCCTCTCTCGACTGATGTCATTTGAATATCAACATTTTAAAAATTGCCAACTATTGGTAAATTGAAAGTTGAATAATATTATTTATAGCCACTATTTATGCCGGCTCTTTATATACTCTAAACTCTTAACGTTAATTAGCAAAATTGATTTTAAGATACAATAATAATGCTCGTGAATTAATTAAAAGTCATTAGATTTATAGATTTCAATTGTCTTGTTTAAATTGAAATTAATAGTAGATATACATAATAGTTTGTTCCAAACTCAAATCAAATTATACTTTAGATAAGAACAAACAGGATTGTGCTGAAGGTTAATCTTGTGATTGTTTCTTTCTATTTATAATAAAATAAACAAATCTTAGTAATTAACATAAGGCACTTGTTTGCTGAGATCAATAATAATTTTGTATACAGAAGTCTACCTTAAAAATTTTACTTTCAAATTTTAATTTCCTTTCCAATTAGGTTTTTGATTTTTAATTTTCTTTTTTATTCCTCAATGTTTACGTGTATAAACATTTCTATGGGCATCGAATATCGAAACTTGTGGATTACTTATAATTTTGACTTGAGGCATCTAATATATGAACCTAAAAAACAAAAATGTGCCTAAGGAAATTTCCATTCCAATTTAAAGTTTGACGTCAATTTGGTTCAGTGATTATGCTAATTTAAACCGATTCGCCTAAGGCAATCCTACTATTTATAAAATCAAACAGCGAAAAATCTTTGGAATTCCAAATTCTATCATAAAGTATGAGGTGCTATATTAATTTTTTGATTAAGGATGACTACTCAATAGATAAGAAAGGAAGGCACTCACTGTGAGCAACAATTTAAAGTATAATGTAATTCTTCAACTTACTTTCTAACAACTTTGATAAGAAAATAAAAAGTTGCCTCTTTGAATTCATCAGTCAAGTTTTTATATATAAGAACCTAACCAAAAGTGTTAAAGTAAAATGTTGAACATACCTAGAAAGAGTACAAAATTATTTTGCATATTATTGCATCTTGATTAACATCAAAGTTTAACTGATATTATTGTTACAAAATAAGTGTTTCTTTATTGTAAACAAAACTAAATTTATGCTTTTAAATAAAGTGTTTTGAGTGTTAATCAATTTTCCGGAATCCTTCCAAATGTATTGACCAGTAGGTACTTTTGCAATTTTGCGTTTGTAATTACCTATTTCGCTCAAGTATTGTTTGTCAGAATAGATTTGTTTTGTTTTACCCTTAGTATTTTTTAAGGTTTTTTCTGAATCAGAATCCAAAGAATGCGTTGCTGGGGGATTCGCACTTATTTCAGCCATGTTTTCTACTGTGGAACTCGTAGTTGAGGAAGTATTTTAGTGGAAATGGTAAGGTAGTTCATTTAAGTGATACTATAGTTCATACACAGAGTTAATAATTGCTTTAAATGCGAATGTGGATTCTGCGAATCACGTTAACTCTTCGGGAGTAAAGTATTGCGAATTGCATAATAGGCATTATTATTTCCATTATACTCCCACATGTACTTTCGGTCATGTAGAAATTTCAGTTTCAATATATTTCTTCAATTGATGATAAATCAGCGTTTCTATTAAAAGACTAAAACTCCAATCGGTCGACAGTTTTACGTTATAAAATATTCGACTTTTGTATTGAGAAAAGAATTTAATAGTTTGTTAAAATTGATGAAAGTGTTCTTAAAAAGACTAACTTCTTAGTTCATATTTTGATAGTTTGGAAAATATTTGGCAAAATTTGTCAAACATTGATGCATCAAAGATTTTTGTATTCAAACATTTAAATTCTACTGTCAATTACGAAACTGAAACCATTAGATTTTCAAGAAATTTTGGTATTTTTAGACACAAAATAACTTCTTCAAGTCATATTATGCGGCACGGATCGCTTTTTTTTTTATCTCATCTACTCAAATTGCAATTTTAGGTAGGATTCTGTGATCAAGTATAATAAATTAAATTACCTAATAAACTCATCAATACTTTTTGTTAAGAAGTGTTTTGTTTTTTTTTTGCAAACTACATTTCCTTTCACAAACAAGTTCCTTTAATTTGTATCTGATGCACTTTCAATTTTTGTTACCACCTTCAACAAAATTATGTAGCTTCAATACACTCTAAATTTCCTTTCCTAACCTACAAACATGTCAAAAGGCTTCTTCCGATATAAATCAATCGGGTTTCCTCGAGCTAAAATTGATTGCAATCTCATCATCATCAGTTCATCGTTGTTGCTGAAACAAAAAATTCCCATGATCCTCATTATGGCACAAAGAAAGATGAGTTCATCCGAAAAAAACTAAACAAAATAAAACAATAGCGTGTTAAATCTTTCGAACTCTAAAAGAAAGCCTGCCTTATTTTATGGAAAACCATCAAACATTGACGTAAGAAACTAACTTCAAGCCACTCAAAGACCACACCACCACTGTGAGCCTATGAAATCATGATCTGTTCACAATGAAAATACCAAGAAAAAATAAAAACACTCCTAGTGAAAGTGACTTGTGACGTTTTGGTTAGTTTTTTTTTTATTTATTTTTCATTTGAATTGCATTTTCCATTGATTCCAATGGCTGCTGGCTTGAATTTAATTTTCCACTAGGAAGTGAATTGCACAGAAAGACAAAATAAAAAAAGAAAAAAAAAGAAGACTCAACTATTTGTCAGCCAGTTGAAGGTAAATTGAAGAGAAAAATATTTATATTTATTTCAAGACCGCGCGTCCAAAGCCAACAAACCCATCGCAACAGGTGTTATCTTTGACATTCATTAAGTTGACAGTTATGGTGACCAGGTGTAAGGTCGAATTATATTTTCATTGGAATTTCAATTTTCAACTTGTCACTCATGTTGTAGGTTAAGAACATTGGCTGCTCAAAAATGACAGAGACAAAAAAAAAAACAAAATAAAAAAAAAAAAACTTCACACGGAAGTGTAATTATGACGACGCGTGCTGACTGTGTCAGTTACTTACACACATTTATCATTTTTATGTTTTATTTTGTTGTTTCAATTTTGTTTTCTATGAAATTAAGCTTACTTAACGGTTATTATAGTGATTACTGCGCCAAATGCCATGACGATGCGTTTCATGCGGTATACTGCACCCATATCAGAGACAGAGAGGTATAAGTGAGAGGGACAAGGGTTCAAACATAATTATGGAATATTGGCGTGGAGTTAAGCTTTGGTTTTGCGGAAATGTATGCCATCTTCACGATAAATTATGTGCCCAAGTTATCAAGTAAAATTGTGATTACCAATTGTATACCTAAAGGTATTTGTATTGTGAAGACAAAGTAGAAATTTGATTTTTTAGTGCTCAAAGGTACTAAAGTTTTGTTTAGATTACATCAATGGCAGTAATTTTCTGCCCATCGTCATTACCTTAGATTCGGCGCTAGTTCCAACTTTTTGCTAAGTTGTCCATGGTTGTCAAAATCTTCAATCTTAGGCTGTTTTATGTCGTCTACATAGACTCAAAAAGTTTCAATATATAGTATTTAAGCTAGGTAAACTTGAATGACCCTGATTTTGATAAAATTGGAAAAATAAAATACCGCCAATTTTTTCTACAAATAAATTGTGCTTATTTTACGTTGATTTGAAATGAATGTTATCTGATGTTTTCACAACTCTTCCAACAAGGCTGAAGAATCAATCAAGGGGAAGTTTTATTAACTCTTCCGAACCATATCCGGAGAACAATGAAATTTTTTGTTCGGGACCTCAATACTAAAGTCCGAAAGGTAAACATCTTTGCCGACTATCTGCTTAGCACATTTTCGAAGAATTGACAACAGTAAACTGTTTTCGAATAATGCTCAAAACCTGGCAACCTGCGGGTAGTAAAACGTCGCATGAGAGGAGAATGACTGTGCGTTGGATCCGATATTTCCACGAGTTATTAAACCAAGTTCTTAGTTATTTAATCAAGTTCTTGACTTTATTTATGTACGAGTCTTAAGAACAACTAAATTTTCTACAACAAAAGCCAAAGTAGACAAAATAATTTCCAAAATACAGCTTTAAAAAATGTTTTTTTTATTTTTAATTATTCAAAATCTATAAACAATATTCAAATCAACTTGCTTCTAAAATGCTAATTTCAAACTAAGCAAAAAATTGTTTCGAACAGAATTGTGCAATAAATTCATCAGTTGTGATATTTATCTCGTCATATTTTAGAGATCAGTTTCATTAAAATACGAAGCAAAATATCTACAATATTGTTAAATTTTGTGACAATTAATATCCATAATTTGTAGAATTAAAAATTTTAATTAATTTTTAAAATTTCTTTTTATGTTTTTAACATTTCCGATGTTGCGCATTTAATTTTCCTTAATAAAATATTTTTTTATATTTTAAACTTGAGACGACTGACGATTGAGCAGTATGTCATATTGTCCCATGCAGATAGGTAATAACGATAGGTACTAACTTAAACTTAAACTTAAACTTAAAATTTCGTCACGGCTATATCCTTTGTTATAAAATTATTAACGAGGTGTGAAAGAGCGGCATTATATCTTTTTAAATCATTTTAATTCTTTTTTAAGTTAGTTTTCGTGCAAAGATATAGCAATGTGAAATTTCTGATGTGTCTAAAATCTTCTCTGTAGTCTGTCCAGTCAAAGCCGATTCAGAGGTGAAAAGTTTTGTAGTAATTATAATCAATGGCTAATTTTATGTACTCTGGGGTTCTGAGCACTGAACTGAATTGAACTGAATTTATCACGGGGAACATTATAAATCATCGTAAAACTGAAAAAAAAACAGTTGTTTTTGGCTTATAATTAGAAATTTGAATTTTTTTCTCACGGCTGATAATAGATTAGAAAACTAAAAATAGCAAAATTATGTCTTGATAATTTTTCTTTCCATGCATATTCCAAAATCTACGGATTTTGGAAATTTGTTGTAAATTTTTTTTAATAACGGTTTGGGATGCGAGTACCAATTAATGAATAATAAAAAACAAATTGGCTCCCAGGTCTGAATTTGCGTTATGTGGAATGAGTGCTCCAAATTTGAGCCGAATCAGCTTAACAGTTGTACGAGGTCAACCGAATATACAAATCAGTCACATGTTTTAAAAATCAATTAAATACAACGTGAGAGAATTTTTTCTGCAGGGAAATCTCATATCATATTTTTTTTCAAAAAAAATATTACAAAGGACAAAAAAAAACTTTTATTTTGCAGACAAGTGTAATAATTTGATAATTTTACATCGGTAGAAGTTATTTCAATTTTTTCGGAGGCAATTAAACCTTTCAAAATTAGTGTTGTACCTGCATATAAGCCTGAAAATAAAAGTATCGAAACCAAATGTCTTTGCTTAAGTTAAAACAAGAGCTAAATTTTGTAATTGAAGTTCCTATCATTTTGGAGAGAAGTGTAATGCAACAAAATGTGAAATGTCACCCTTTAAAATTAAATTACTCCTTTATGAGTCATTGGCCCCCACATCGGGAAGCAGTGATCTAGAGCCTCTGATAAAGTGGCAGTATTTATAGTATAATGGTGGGGTCGTTATAGAAGTAATCTCCTAGATTAAGTTTACTATGAGGTTGTGGCATAGAGTTAGGCATGACGCATATAGAAGATGTGGAATTATTTCCTCTTCGTCGTTGTGACTTTTCCAGAAATCGTTTGAAAGAGCGTCAGCTGGCAAATGGCGCAGTTGCGTGTCTACCTGCTTATAAAAAAGTGGGTGTAATGATGTTGATTTTAAATTTTTGACAGAGTTTAATTACTGAATGGATGAATTTAAAGACAGCTTGACTATCTGAGAAGATGTGGATATCACATTCTTTAATCCAAGGCAATGATTCTTTTATCGCAAGATTCTTCGCTAGGAAATAGGGGGTTCAAAAGAGACTAAGATTTAGGACTTGTTTTATAATATATGCCTTACTGTTAATAAATTAACCATTTGTCATTTGCATTCAATTCGACTGCTTAACAATATGATATACAATTATAAGTTTAATGGCACAGAGAGGTTAATTCACAGCCATATTCGAGATTGGTTGTCTGTCAAGACTATACATTTTAATCCTATCTGTCAGTTTAACCATTTGAATACAATTGAAGACATTAAAACTACATAAAATGTTTAAAATTCAACCGATACGCAGATATTATGTTGGTACATAAAAATGGTATTTGTGTCAAAAATCAGTTCAATTGGCATTTTTCATTAAAAATGAAAGGCTGACATCTTTTATAAAAAAAATTGATTTGTAAAAGTATTCATCCATCAGCCAGTATTTTGCTACAGAGATGTGAAATTCTTTATTGAAAAGGCACTTGAAGGATGAACTAATAATGGACATTGGGATCAATCAGAAGCAAAGCAATAATGTTTAGTGGCCTTCAAATAAAGTAGAAGAAAAAATGTGTTACTCTTTATATGCTGAATCTATTCTTTTAATAGTATCTTGTAATTTATTAATTCGGATAAACGGAAAGCGAAAAATTAACAAAATGATGTAGTTTAAACAACGTTTATGGACATGAAAGGCTAATATCATTTTTGATTGGGCATCCAAAAGAGTCCGGAAGCATCCAGATGTCTTCTGAAACTGTTTTATTGTGTCATACACAAAAATGAAACATTTTCTGCCAATGAAATAGTTTCAGAAGACTTCTGGATACTTCCGGACTTCCAATCAAAACGGCAGAAATTGGAAGTTTAAAAAAAGAGTAGGTACTTACTTTGATTCAAAACAAAGCTCTTTAGGAGCCATAGGAGTACGGAAGCAGTTCAGGAAGGTGTGCTTGCCCAGTCTAAATTTAGTAAGCTCATACAATGTTTTAAATTTTATTTTATAAAATTCTTTATTAAATGCTCAAAAACACCCATGTTAGAAGCTATGGAAAATGCAATCCCATGTATCTTTTATAAGAATAAGAAGTGTCACCTCTTTATGAAGAATTGAACACATTTGCTTGTAATACTTCTATTCGAAAAGCATACCAAGAAAAGAATCGTTGTATGATTCTTTGAGGAACTGATAATTTTTTGGTAATGTACGTTTGTCTTCCTATATAATCATTTTCCATTAACTAATTCTCCCAACCATATCAACCAAAAAAACGATTACTTCTCTCTAACAATGACTTGTTGAATACTTGTTAAGAATTAAAACCAAGAATAAAACAAATACAAACACCTTAAAAACTGTCGAAAAAAAATCGTGCCAAATATTTACACAGAACAATAAAATTCTCCCAATTCTTCGGTTGAGAGATTTTGAAATTCAAATAAATAATAGCAGCAAAAATCAAGCTTGTAAATGCTCTGTTGGTTGTCCTTCAAAAGTTGTCACTCAAATGAAATTATATATTTTTGTTGTTGTTGTTTCTAAACACGCCTTTTACGTGCACAACTAATTAGCTGCCTATGTTGAAAGCAATGCAGATGAATTGTTGGTACCAAGTTTTAAAGACATTACGTAAAAACGACAACAACCGAACCAAACCCAAAAAAACAAAAAAAAAAAAATATTGTTCAACAAACATTTTTCTACCAACTTTACAGGTTTCTCCAGACATTAAGCAAACATATTATATGGACAGGATAAATTCAGACATGCTAAATGTTGATAATGTTGCTAGCAACTTATAATGACATCGACAAGTTTTTTTTTTTAACTTCATCATCATCATCATCATCAGACGACATATTTTGCACGCAAGTCCAAAGCACAAAAATGAAATATGATGTCATATTAATTTACTTTTTTTTTTTTTTTGTGTATTTCTCAACTAAAATTTTTAATAACTTTTTGTTTAACATAATTTCACACTCTTGGTGAAGACTTAAAAAGAAGTATAAAGAAAATTGAATAAGCAAACACAAAACTACAAAAGTTGTCTGGTCGTCTACGTGTCCATCATGCTACTCCAATTACTTCGTGGAATGCAAAATAAATATTACGCAAGTGCAGCTTCCCCCAGCCCCCAAACCTCATCAATACAGCACGAGTAAGTGCACTGCTATTATTGCAATTAAATAATTTACCAACGCGTATTGCATTTATAACAAAACAAACTGCAAACTAAATCATCCTCCAATTGAATACAAAAAAAAAAAAAAAAAAAAAAACTGAAACACCTTTATTCAATTGCATTATCATGGCTCGTTGAACCTCTGGATGATTATTATGATGATTATGTTGGTAGTAGTGGTGGTTGGCTTATATTGTTTCACTATGACTCTGAGTATCTTCTTCACCCCACTGTTGCAGCACACGAATCGTCAAGAAATAGATACATTCGCCTCGTGCTCGATGGATGACAAAGCCAAAGTCTAAATCGAGGAGCCGGTAATGCACACTGTGTGCGCTGCGACTTGTGTACAAGCTTTTTGGTTTCGAAAGGGAAACTTATATAGCTGCGCTGCTAACTGCAACAATAACAAAGCATCCAATGCAAATACAATATTTAAACAAACTCGTCAGAAGCAACAAATACTGGCTCAAGCCATCGGAACCAAACTACTTCAAGTTTGTACAGTGGGGTGGGATTAAGACAGAGTTGGAAAAAGAAAATAGTAAAACTGCATTCTTTAACTTTACTCATAAGAAAATTTACAAACATTCTGCATTATTTTAATATATTTAAGCTAAAAGACATTGAATATACTTTATCAGTGTTTTGAACAATTAGTTATTTATTTTGAAGAAACATCTTCAATGTAAATTCTCTTTAGTCAAATCTTTACCTTGAAAAGCTACCATTGCCAAAGATGCTGAATGATATGAAATTTCATTAGAGCCCGCAGTAATTTCAAATTCAACTCCATTTCAACTTTTAGACTTAGAATTATTTTTAAGAGTGTTTGCCCCACTGTGCCTGATAGTCAATCGCAATTTTAAGAGTCGAAACGAAGAGGCTTGAAGGCTTGAACTAGTGATTTCCACTTTCAATTTCATTAGCCGCTTAACACGGAATCGGAAGAACACACAAAACATAAATAAATAATAATTTTTACACTGTAGTTGGTGTAGTTTTCATTTTCATTTGCATTTTTTGTTTCTTGGTGTTCTTTTTTTTTTTTTTGAGAAATTCAAAAGAGTCGGTAGATACAAATTTAAAACTTGTAAGATGGTAAAGGTAGCCTGTTGGTAAGACTTATGATAATCCTTGTCCAGCCAATGAAGCATTGAGGAAATTTATCGCCATGGTTTGGTCTCTCTCTCTCTCTCTCTCTCTCTCTCTTTCTCTATGTAGTGTTGATGTTATAATTGCAAGATACTTTATGATTTTAATCTTATGAAAGTGCTTTGGTTATGATAGATAGTTTTTATATGCCTTCCAGGCAATAAAAACAAAATATTTGAAGTGATCGATTTTTTTTTTTGGTTTTTGTGAACAAAAAATTTCAGGTCAGCACAAGAGTGTTGACGATGATGAAGAGATAATTTACTTCCTGGAGGTAAAATGTATAAGTTTATGCAAGACTCTAATACTTGACCAGGAGATTGAATGGTTAATTATTATTATTATATTATCAACAGCATGTCTAAAATTTTCTTTCTTATATAGGAATTTTGTAAGATACGCGGTAGGTTGATGCCTTAAGCTGAAATATTTTAAAATGATGAAATTTAAATGTCTATTAATTTATTCAAAGAGCCGGAAAATGTTAACATGCAACGTTAACATTTTCCGGCTCTTTGTTATAACAACAGAAATGACAATAAGGAAATTGTTTGGTGACAATAACTGTTGACAAACGTTGGATTTTTAAGTCTTTCTAATTCCGAACATTTAGACATTGCTTTTGCATGTATCGGTTTTTTGAAAAAAAAAAAACTATTTAAGTGAATTTTAAGAACTCTCTGAATTGTTTCAAAATTCCAATTCTTTTATATTCCTATTCCTTTGTGCTGAAATTTAATAGGACATTACGAGCCAAGAAAATCCTTTGAGAAGACTCTTTTTTAAAAATGTACAAAATTGATATACGTTTCTATGATCTTAAAGGAGAAATAAATCTTCACCATATTAGTCAAGATAACTTCATTATGTTTCTTTGATCAATGACAAAAAGTGAAAATAAATATATATTACATGCAATAACCGTAATTTTACTAAGCGGATTTCATTTGTAGTAAGTTTATTTTGTTAATCAACTGATCAGATTTATGTGGAACAATAGCTCTAGCCAAAAACCCTAGTTTCCTTAAAAAAACAAAATGTTTGACCTCCGTATTTCAATCATCCATAAATTTATTAAAAGCCAAATAAAGTGTATGCTGTAAACTTTAATTTTTTCTGGTTTGCAGTGCCAAATTCAAGTCAAACCCGAGTAAGATCTCCAAATTTGGTACATAAATCAACTCAATAGATGCTTTTGATGCTTTGTGTTTGGAGTTTGGTAAATAGTGATGGAAGTAGTACATGATTAAATTTACAGAACTGATATGTTATAAAAAAAAAAAATTGTTTGAAAATTTTGTAATAAAACTATTTAAAAATCGCTAACAAAGTCTTGTGTACAAAATTTCATCGAAATTCGTCGAGTCGTTTACGAGAAAATCAGAAAAAAAGTATAACGTATCTATGGGAGGTACCTAGGGTATTTCGGCCAATCCAACTTATTGTAAAATATCGAAAAATTTATTTTGTTTGCATATCTCTACTTGCAACCTTCCGAAAAAGTTTAACGTGGGGATGGTGTGGCTGCAAAACCCACACAGTTAGGTGCTTTTGCCTGTGACAAAGCCATTTCAAGGGGTGCCTTTGTCAGTTGCAAAGCCAATTCGTAGAGTGTCTTTGCCATGGGCAAAACCACATCGTGGGGTTTCTTTACCAGTGGCAAAATCACCCATAGATAACTTTTGACTTATAAAATTTCAAGATATTTTAAGTATTAAGTTAAATGAATAAATTCGGTTTTTTACTTTTTCTTAATGTTGAGAGTTCCTCTATTTGTATTTGATTTTTGTCAACTTGAAATATACTTTAAAATGAAGATAATTATCAAATTAACCGATAAAAAAATATTTGTTTTATTTAAAATTTTGACCTTTATTGTTGTAGTTAGAGCCGTTTTTGAAAAAAAATTAGTTTTCTATTTTCGTCATATGGCGTTTATTTTGGTCCCAAAAAAAATTTAAATTTTCCCTCTTAGTGGGAGATCCACTAAAAACCCTTAATTACCAAGTTCTAAGAAAATCGCTTCAGCCGTTTAGGCTGCAGTGAGATACAGACACGACAGACAAACCCACCGACAGACAGAAAGACGGACAGAGTGGCCGGACCCACTTTTTTCGCATTAATGTCATGTTTGATTGTTGTCTCGAGTTCAATTTTTTTTTCGAATCCTTAACTAGCCGTATATTACCGATTAATCCAGTCGAATTGCGATTTTACTAGGAAAGTTTTGGGATAGTTTTGGTTTCTATCAATCTTTATGTTTTTGGGGGTGCCGAATCCAAATCTGATGTTTGCCAACCAAATTTCGTGACGGAACATGGTCAAAAATAAAAAAAAAAAACACCGAAATTTTCAACGATTTTGCAATTTTTGGAAATTTTACCCTGAAGGATTAGTTTTTGGTAACTACTGTGTACCTAAATGTTCAAGAAAACTCATAAGCTAAAATTTGAGGTTTTAGAAATTTTTAAACTTTGAAGAGGTGTATTTTGGAATTTATAATGGCTGCGTTTACAATTTCAAAGGTTCAAATTTAAGCTTATCCAGTTTTCTTGAACACTAACTTACAAAGTAGTTATCAAAAACTAATCCTTCAAAGTAAAATTTTCCGAAATTTGCAAAATCGTTGAAAATTTCACATTTTTTTGCATTTTTGACCATGTTGCGTCACGAAATTTTATTGACAAACAAATCAAAACTAACCCAACACTTTCGGGGTACTTTCCTTCTAGGACCATTTGTGATCACAAATTTACTGTATTATGTATCGCACGTTAAAACACATTAATAAGTAGTAATTTTTAATGCTAATTATAAAAACCAAATTAATTTTTTTTCGTTCGTCTGCCTTTTTTCCTTTATTTTATTCACAGAAATTCGTCTTTTCCATACAATTATCCAGCATATTTATTTGCAAGTTTTGCTCGGGCATTCTCATCGTTGTAATTGATGGTGATTATACATAGACAATTCATGAAACGTTGAGAACAAAATAAACTTTTTTTTTCATTTACGAGGTCCACAAACAAAAAACATTAGTTATATAGATCAAAAAATATAGATTTGTATTGTTATGGATCATATCCTACGCATTTCAATCTATTATGTAAATTATAATTTTCCTAATAGAGACAAAAACTAAAATTTTGATTATATGTGCAAAATTTCATTCTCTTTATCTCTTATATGCAAACTAAATTGATTTTATTTGGATTTTGATTTAAAAAATAAAATTACATCAGTATATCTACAAACAACAAGATTTAAAAATGGTATTCGAAAAAGTTAACTCTTGCGTAAAGTTTATTTAGAAAGAGTTCAAAAATAAAAAAAAATGTTATATCTATTTATTTCTCTAAAATGATAATTTAAAAATTCAATTTATTGAACTTTGTTAGCAAAATGAAAACATTAACATCATTAAATTAAGAATCTTTCCATGATTTTGCAATATTCAAACTTAATAGCCATAATAACCAAAGAACCACGCATTGTTTATAAATGTAGATTGTTTATTTACATATCTTGGGTGTTCTTATTAACAATCATGGCTTGTAAAAAACTCTTGAGCATCGATTGTGAATGGCCTAATTTTTTCATCGCAATTTTTTTTTTTTGTTGAATTAAATTACATAACATTTTTATTCAAAATGCAAATCATTCACAAAAATCATTTGAATTAGATTTTATAGATACAAAAAAAAAAATAAATATTCACAGTGTGATACCATTTTGTGATCATAAAATTTAAGTGCTAATGGATACACATGCCACTACCACCTCTATGAACTTGTATCAACTTCATAACTTCTAACCAATTAGGAATTCTAATTTTTGTTTGAGCTTATTTATAATAAATTTACAATTTATATTCATTGAATTTATTTTCGAAACAAAAAAAAAAACAATTATTTTATTTTTATTACAACCAAAATGAAATATTAAGTTTATAGGAAAATTACAAAATACGAAAAAACACCCTAATCTCATAAGCTGTGTGTAAAAACAATTTTAATGAATTTCAATAACAAAACATTTTAATGACAAACTAATGGTGTAACTTCCCTTTTCTAACCACGCAAACTGCACCTTCACCATATTCACACTACAAGCGTTTAGATAACTATTTTCCACATCATTTCTCAAGAAAATTATAGACTCGACCGTGACATGTTAACAAGGCGCTTTTGTTGTGTACATAACTTTTAGTTGTTTTTTTTTTTTTTTAGTTGTGTTCATTTATTTTTATTTTCAAGAACAACTCAATCTAAAATTCACTCTGGATTCTGAATTTTATAAATTAATTTGCAGACAAAAGTGATGCCGCCAAACTAAAGCTTACCATTCGCTTATACTATTGTGATCACTTTTGGTACCGATATCAATAATATGTGAATGGGCCTTTGAATGTTAAGATTTATCGATTCGATTTGTTGTTCTATGATATGGGAGGGGTTTTCAACATGAACACTTAGACCTTTTCACATTGCAATATGAGAGTTGGTAAAACAATATGAATTAACAGCTTTAAGAAAAAAATTGAAAAAAACAGAAAGAAATGAGTGTGTTACATAAGAATTTACAAGAAAAATATTTGTTATGAAATAATACACAATTAACACCTTGAATATAACAAAGAAACATAATTTACTGTTATTTTTTCATCTATGCCACCGATAGAGTTAATGGATTTCTGTTGTTTGCACAAAACTAAATGCTTAGGGGATATATTATTAATTCTGTTTGATTTATTTGATGACATAAATCAATACATCTGTCAACTTAAATTTATTTTATATGAAATTTCTGCGTTGCTTCAAGTTGCAATGAAAAAGAATTTTCGATGATGTCACTATGATAATGTTCATTATGAATTGTATTTTGACTTATTATTTTTGACATAAATGGATGGAGTAACTTTTCTAGAGTAAAATGAGATTTTTTTTTTAAATAAACCTTTTTAATGATTTGTGAATATGAATAATTCAGTTTTGTATAAACTGAAAACTGTATGGTTTGATGCTAATTTTTTTTTATTCATATTTTTACATCATTTAATTTACATTTTTAAAGATGATTGTGTATTTAATTATGAACTTGTCTTGATGTTAACTTTTATTGCAAAAGTAAGTCGTCAATCAAATTAAGTTTTGACTTACCAAATGAAAAAAACATATCAAACAACATTTTTCTAGTTAATCATGTTGATCATTAAGATAATCTAAATACGTGATAATCATTGGAACGTTTTGAAATAAGATTTGAAAGAAATTTTGCTTTAGTCGAAAGGGCCTTACTTTGGTTGTAGGGAGGCTGGGTGGCGCTGCCTATTTTCATTTTATGGAACTAAAGTGGTTTATTTGAAAACACTTAAAACCAAATTTTAATTACTATGTAAAGCTATCCCCAAACAATTTTTTTTAAATTTTTGTAAGATAAATAATATCGCAGATGCATTAAGATTAAGTATGCAATAATGATAAAAAAAGTAAATGATTTTTTATAATTTTTTTTATCTAATTAAAAGGTCAATTTTACAATAAAGTTAATTGTTTTTGATAGTCATATTCTTGTTGTTTGAATTAATTTATTTTTCAACTTCCAATATGGTGTAACTATAAGAAATGCCGAGGAATCAAATTTTTTTAAATTTTTGTTTGTTTTTCTGACAAAAAAAAGCGAAAAAATTTTTGTTCGGTTGAATAAATACAACTTTGAGTTATCCAAATTAAACTTTTTAGTTTCATTTTTGTTTGCTTCCCTACGAGTATCTGTGAGGTCCCATAAACGTTTTTATGTCTTTATGTTCCGATAGCTCAGTAATTATTCTTTGGACAGAAAATTGAACTCCAGATATAAAACTTTTAGCTAACGTTCGTGGTGAACATAAATAAGCAAAATTTACTTAAAGAGTAAGTATTTATTTCAGTAGTATATCGAGTTTATAAAACCTTTATTCTATAATAATAGTATTTATTCGAATTTTTTCGTGGATACCTTTCACACCAAAGCTCATTTTCTAATTAAAATTCTGGGTTTGGTTACCATTTAAAAAAAGAATAGAATTCAACAATATTGCATTTCAAGCTTTTGCTAAGAAACTTACAAAACTAACTTATATGCCAAAACAACCTTTATTGCATGCTAATACTAAAACCAAGACCGTACGAAACTCTAACTAAATAAATACTAGTTCGTAGTTAATGAAAAAGTATTTTTTTTTTAAAGTTGGCATCAACATTTCGCTTGTAAAAAGAATTATAAATCGAAAGAGTTCATATCATACTTTTTTCTCGTTTTCTAGTGCCTCTATAAAACAAAAAAAAAAAAAAACTGTTCTTTAATACTTGTAATATTTTTTTATGTTAAAAGGATAAGTTTCTGATGTAACAAATTAAAATTTATTAAAAGTAGCCCAAAAGTTGAGACAGCATAATTTCAAACAAAACAAAATTTGTATGGAATTATACCCTTATCCGTAGTAAATTACCCCCAACAGAAAACAAGTCTACTATTTGGTACAAAATATACTTATTAAACATGATTACTTAAATATTAATATTAATATCAACTTTTATCCATCATCTTATTTATTAAATAAATTAAATTTAAAAAAAGAGTTCTTACCTCAGCTCTTTCGTTTCGTTATAAAGTCAAATATCTTATTTCAATTTATTCATGTATTTATCTTTATTTTTTTTCAGATTCCTATAAATACTCATCAAAATGACACAAATAACAGGATTAATGTTGACACTATGGTCAATATACTCAACATGCATTGCAATGCCAGATGTAAGTGGGCGTCCTTAGAATAATTTTCTTTGCTCTTTAATCTAGAACATGTTTTAGAAAATTAGAATTAATGTCTATATACAATGCATTCATATATATGTTGAAAATTTAAGTATTTTCCATTAATATTGACCATGACCAAAAAATAAAAAAAAATATATAAATAAATATACTTGGAATTTTACCTAGTAGTAAAATATACTGTATATATAGAAAAAAAAACCATCTAGTAGATATAATTCACATGAATTTGAAATGTATTTCTTTTGCTGTTCTTTTTTAATTTTTTTTTGTTTCAAAGACTTTAGTTTCATTGGTCAGAAATATTTAACCTCAGCGTGCGTTGTTTTGTCGTAGACCGATTCAATTCCAATTACAAAATTTTTACATCGTTTGCATATATTAGCATTATAATTATGACCAATCGATGCCACATACTTCAACAGTCACAATATAATAAACCTGCAACGAGTTATACTGTTTAGCTATACAGGTGTATATGGATGTTGACTGATAATATTCGTACAGCCCCTCCCGTTAATATAACAAATAACAGCGATTTGCCGTAAGTAGTATAGTTAATGTGCCCATACGTCGTCGTGGTTTATAGTGTGGGTTTTGAGTATTATGGCCAAGGTCGTCGGATGATGGTGGAGTTCTTGCATTATGATACGCGTAGTTTTTCAATATCATTTAGCATTTTTATATATATTTATATTCGATGACGATACACGTCACACTGACGATGGATGGCAATATGGGTGTTTTAGGTGGGTGCTTATAATAACAAAGTTGACCGGTTGAAAATTGTGGCGTTGTATTTTGACGTAAATATTGGGTTAATATGATTTTAATATTCGAGTCAGCATATAAATATATATGCAAATGTAAAAAAAAGGGTTGTTGAAGTTCGAGTATTACTTTGCTTAGAAATGTAAAAATTATTATCATCAGATGCTTCGTGATAAAACGTGATTTCCAATTTATGGGCAGCTAGTCATAACTTTCAACAAAAAACAACAAAAAAGTTTTTTTTAAACCTTGTTTGTTTTAATTTAGCTGGAAAAAAGTGATTCAATCAAGAAACTGTTTATATTTTTAAATTAATGAATGTGAAATCATAAGCCGCAGAATTAGTTCATTCAGTAATTTATTTTACGTTATTTGAGTAAAATATAGCCAATTTTCAAAAAAGTGTTTTGCTTTTTGTGTGCTTAGAATGTAAGATAACTCATTTCTTGCGTTTTTACAACAAAACTGATCCAAAAATGTGCTCAGTATTCTAATTTTGTTATTATTTATTTGTTGAGATTGGTAATTTAAAGCTCATCATAAGGCTACACTAATTCTCCTTTACAACAAAAATTAAGAGAAGTAGACATATTGAAAGAAATACATAATAATTAAAACAAATTCTCGACCCATAACCACTCTCTACTCGTAAGAAAGAAGAAGAAGAATTTAACTCTACTTAGTTATATAAGTTCAAGTACCTACATTATAATCTACATATGCATGTTTATAAAATTACCAAATAATTGATATTTGAGTTTTTTTTTTAAATTTAGGCTCTTAAATTGCAACGATTTATAATTGAATTAAAACGCATTAAATTCCATTAAAAAACAGAAGGCCCATTAATCGCTTGAAGAACTCTTATTTCCCAAAATTGTATAATTGAATTCAAACAAATCATAAAATAACATTCCAAAATGACCTTGAATTGGAATGAACCCATTAGGTTCAATATACCTGTAAGTAGCAACTCTATTGCCACTGATTTCGAAATAAAATGCTTTTGTTTATTTGAAGATGGTATATTTAAACAAGCAAATCTATCTCTTCAATTTTTTTTTTAAGTTAAATGACAATATTGTAGACCCATGATTACTAGAAGAACAACTGTCAATCATTACATCAAATAAAACTCAAATTGGAAAAAAAAAATCATATTCATTACTAACATGTGGTCATTGAAAACTATTTTCAAGGTTGCCACTTAACTTACAGTAGCGGGCGCTTTATGTTTGTTTTTGTATTTGTTGTTGTTATTATTACTATTATTATATCTTTTTTTTTGTTAAACGACTTTTTTTTTGTTTTTAATTGTGTGTGTAGGCTGTGGGGGCTACTGTGTAAGCCATTAGATATACTGAATGATTTTCCAATTGATTTTTACTTCTTATTGGATTAAGGCCAATTAGGTCAAAATTGTGATAGTTAACCGGTGATTAGTTTGTTGGTAGGTCAAGACTAAAACACACACAAGAGTGAAACCATGAATGTTTGTTTGTTTGGTTAAATTACACATGAAATGATTTTTAAATTAAAATTGTAGATTAAAGTAAACAGAAAGAAGATAGAAAATACCATAGGTACATTGTTGGCAATGGTATAGTTTTTGGAAGTTAAATTTACTTTTACAACTTTTGAGATATACTCTTGAAATTAATTTATTGAAAAAATATAACTTTATTACTTTTTTTCTTGTTAATTTTTCAAGATTTTTGACATTGAAATAAAGTTGTAATAGGTTATAATGGAAACGTATTCAATTTAAAAGAATTAAGTGGTTAAAAAAAACTATATTCATTTAATATTTATAAATAATGTAAGAAAGAATCACACATTTTTAAAATCAAACAATCTTATAGCAAACTGTGTACTGCTTTTTAAATCACTCAGCCAAAAACAAACCTTAGATTTAAAATTAGCTAGACACTTTTAGTATTATTTTGTATTTTCTTTGCAACAACATACAATTCATTGAAAATAAAGTTCATTAATTTATGGTGATTTATTTCTTAAACATTTATTTTTTTTAAGCATTTTAAGTTAACATACGTAATAGTTTTCTTGACATCAATGGAAATTTAATCACTAAATGTAAGCTCTTGATTTCAATATTCATAGATATTGCTAAATGACATTACCATACATTTCGTATGAGAAATTCAACTTTGTTTTTTTTTCAATGCTCAGCTCTAATTTGAGCTATTTTAATGAGTATAGCTAGGAATTTAAGAAGAAACTTTAAAAATGCATTTAAAATAAAATGCACGACTGGGTCGCACGTACTTGCCCTGGTAGATAAAGTTGCTATTTATGCTAAGTCCTTTTAATTAAAAATTTGTAAATGCAGTTTTAGAAAAAATTTTAAAAGCATAAAATTCGATTTTCAAATGACTAAAACAGCTTTTTATATGAAATTAACCTGAAAACGAAATATGCAATTTGATTTCCAAAACATTGTTGATAAAGAAATGTAATAACTCTTGAACTCTTTTTGTAAAAATAAAATATAAATTTGTTTTTTTAACATAAAATTTGATTTAAAAAGGTACAATTACTGGAGAAAAAAAAAATTAAAAAAGTATTTTTTTTTAAATCTCTCCACTAGCTTCGCAGACCGGAAGTACCCTTTTGAAATTGAAAATTTTAATAGAAAATGACCCATTAGAGCTACAAAATTAATTTTTGCGCAACAAAAACAATTGTAGCTACAAAAAAGAAGTTGATGCTACTTAAAAGCATTTAAAAAGCTACAAATTTGGATGCCAACCAAAATTGTTTTTTTTTTTTGTCGAAAAATCTTCGATACCCGTCGCTTAGGTCACTTACGAGAAACTCAAAGATAAAAAAACGGTTCTATTAACAGATATTTTTGTTTTTCTTTTTATTTATTTCAAAATTATGAAAAAGCAAGCACTTTTCATTTCTTGAAATGGATGGGCATATCATATTCCTGGGAAGCTTGAATCTGGCCCTTAGGCATTTATTAATTTTGTAAAGCCGAAAGGCTTTATTTTATGTAAAACGTACTCTTAGTAATTGTGGCTTCATAATAACAAAATACTAGAAGACTTCACAAATAAACTCTATTCTATTCTATTCTTTGAGATAAAGAACCAATCTATCATTAAAACAAACGTTTATTACATTGTAAGACTTTTATTTTTAAATATGGTCGAATTATTAAATATTTATTTTTTTACATAGAAATAAGGCAAAAAAATTGAGTTTTTTCTGTTTTTGACTCAAAATCGCTATAAAAGTTTTTAAGTGCTAAATATCTCTTTCTTAGAGTTACTTCTTCACACAAAAAAAAAAAAACTAAAAACGTCAAAAAAGCCTTCAGGTATCATTGACAGTAAATGATCCAAATACTGACATTAATGCTTTCATGGCTTGTCAATTTACTTACAATGTATCTACCAATCTACCTATGTTTGGCTCATTAATAGCAAATATAAGCCTATTCAAAATGTGACACTTTAAGCTAAAAACACCGCTGCTGATCGGGCCAGACAACAATTTAAACAAGAACCAATTTAAATTATTAACCTTGTTAGTTGAATTTACCTTATCTAATCGATTTTCATTTTATTAAAAAAAAAATGAAATAATAAAAAAAATCTGGCGCTATAAAAAACTGCCAAATGGTAACTGAAACCAAATCGACAAAGTAGGAACGCGAATACAAAAAAAAAGTTCAAGGCGACAAAATAATACGACCGTTAACGAGTCTTAATGAGGTGCCACCTTTTACTCGAATAACACTCTCAGCATATAGAACTTAGTCACAGACAGAATCTCACACAAAAAAGTATCTATTTGTCCCAAAGAAGTATTTTTAACAATAATAATTCGAATTTGATACTTTTGCTGCATAATTGCAAAATCTCAGCACACTTGGGCTGTCGCGCGCCACACAGAGAGCTCACGATCATTAGAGCAGGAAGCAAGGTTTTTAGCCGCAAAATCACCTCCCGTCCACCATATTGAATTTCGAAGATCTCAACGACCACAAACGACCTCGCCAACAGTCATCCGGTCCGGATTGAATTTAATTTTTTTTTTCCAACTTGAATCCACGTTTATAGAGTCAAAGGAATGGAAGTAGTAACCCGAATGCATAATTAAATGGAATTCTTTTATATTTTTTTTTTTTTTTTTTTTTTTTGTCTGAGATGTTGATCTTTTGATGAGATCAAATGTTGGTTTGTATTGTCTGTCTGTGTATAAATGTGTATATTTTATACAGTAATTGTTCGCCAAAAATTAAATTATTCTGTAATTAGCTCTTTTTTTTAAACTTTGAATGCTATTCTTGGCTTAATGTCTTGTGGTCCAGATAAGAGTCGGTGTGTAACGAGTACCAAACTAGAATACGTATATTTTATTGTTATGATTGCAAAATTACATTTTTATGCTTTTGACATAGAAAATTTATGCGGTAATTTGTGACGGTATGAATTTTGAGGTCGGTTGAAAATGTTTTTATTTTTTGTTATTTGGAATTTGTATTTGAAACCGATTAATGTCTTATTTATAATATTTATTCAAGGTTTAAGGGGTTACAGTTCGTGGACAGTGATTAAATTTTTTTTTCGCAAAAAATAAACTTACCAATTTTATAATGTTTAATTTGTCCATTGCCGTGAGGTCGGTTAAAAAGGGAATTTATGTGGACGTAAATTTTGCTAGAAGAAAACCCCGAAAAATCCCGAGTTAGGAGTTTCGTTTGATTGAAAAAAAAACGTCAACACGATTTCTATTGAGTCAATTTGATCAATTTGGTGAACAAAAGGGAGTTAAATAGTGAGAATCTCCGAAACCATCCAAACCACATACAGTAATTTTGTGGTGTGTATTCTAACCATTCAATACATCCGAACATCAGTTTTCAGGTTTTGGTTGTATGTAAAATGCCACTTCGTAGTTTGGTAGTTTTTTCACCCAATAGCTGTTTTTCGTATTCTAAATTAACAGGCAAAATATTCCTCTATATAGAGTCTAGACGTAGACAGTAAATGAGCATTTTTCACCAAAATTGAACCCTTAGGGAGGAATTCATAGTCGTTACTCAAGTCGGTTTTTTTTTTTAAACTCCCGTAAGTAAGAAAAATCTTAAGCATTTGCCCAACGGAAGTCCGCATTCAAAAACAAAATAAAGGTTACTGAATTAATTCTCAAGTAAATGCTACAAAGGTCCCTCACAAGCTTGATTATAAATAGCTCAAGTGGCCGAAAAAATCCTAAGGCGCAAACTTCAGAAAAAATGACTTAAGTGAGGACTATTAATTCCGCCCTCAATATTAATATGAAGTCACTAAATGATTTTGAAATTTTCATATAAATTTTGTATGAGAAATTCCAGGTTTTTCTTTTGTTTTATCTAAATTTTTAGCTCCATTTTAAGCTTTTTAATTGAGCTTAGATGAATTTTTTAGAACAAACTTTGGGTTTTAATTAAGACAAAAATTTAAGTTATTTTGTATCAATTTTTTTTCGATTTGTTTTTATTTTGTTTTCTTATTTATTTCGAAAAGCACTAAATTAAAAGCAAAAATGCTTTATTTTTTTTTGTATGAAACCATATTTAGCTACAAAAATTAATTTATGTCGTAAAGCTAATAATTTCTGCGATGAGTGAAATTGAAAACACAGTTGCTTTAGATATCTTTTTATCTAGGCTCCCTTTATTCAAAATTTTATCTTAAATTGCTGATATATAAGTATTTTCTATATTATTTTTTATAAAAAAGTTTAAATTTTAAGCAAAGAAACTTAGATAATTCATTAATGGCAGATCAATATATAATATATTTTTTTAAGTTGCTGCATTTTTATTCCACTTATCTCAAAAACGTTATGATTTACAGCAAAAATGTGTTTTACTTTTTTATATCAACAATACTAGCTGACCCAGCAGACGTTGTCCTGTTTTGATTGATGATCTTTTATTAAATAGTTACTGAGCCCTAGCTACAGTAGCTACTGACCTCAAGGTTTGTGTAATTGTATTGATAAATTTTAGTATTGTAAATCTTTTTATTCAAGTTCTCTGGAATACACAATATTTTTAGTTTTTTTTTTTTTCATTTTGAGCATAAACAAATTAGGCCATATACAGCTCTTCATGTGAGAATTATGGAACAACGCGGAATACCGGGGAAAAAAGCGAACAATTGTGGAAGTCGTAAATGCGTTGAATATCGCGAAAAAAAAATCTGCGCGGTATGCGGTACTTTTTACCGTGCTAATGGGTTATATTTAGCAAAGTTTTTCCTTGACCTTACACATTTTTTTCTGTGAGCGAAGACAGGCTTTTCTTCCAATATTTAACACTTTTTTCCGTTGTTGTAAGTGATTTTTTATTATCTCCCAGTGTTCTGCGGTCTTCCCATTCCCTTGCTATTCTCCGCGGTCTTCCGCAATATCTCAACAGTGCTCCGCTCATTTTTTTCACGGTTTTCAGTGGTTTATCGTGGTATTCTTCACAATTTGCATGTTTTCCTGCGAGTTTTTACACTTTTTCCGAGGATTTCCACACATTTCTATATGACTTTCATTATTTTTCCGCAGTAATTTTACGCTTTTTTCAGTGTTCTGCGGTCTTCCCATTCCCTTGCTATTCTCCGCGGTCTTCCGCAATATCTCAACAGTGCTCCGTTCATTTTTTTCACGGTTTTCAGTGGTTTATCGTGGTATTCTTCACAATTTGCATGTTTTCCTGCGAGTTTTTACACTTTTTCCGAGGATTTCCACACATTTCTATATGACTTTCTTTATTTTTCCGCAGTAATTTTACGCTTTTTTCAGCGGTAATAACCGCATTTTCATGACTTCCCGTGTGGTTTCTGAGATCTTTTATCGGTATTCATTTAAATCAAGTTCAAATAAAATAATCTCGGTGCACATCTTAACAGTTAGTTAACGGTATGCAATCAATGGCATAACCTAGCCAGCATTCAGTGTTGTGTTTATGTCTTGTATCAGAGATGTTGTTGTATAGAAAGTAATTTTTACTGCGATTTTTTTTAATGCATAGTTTTCAAATTAATAATTATTTTGCTATTTGGAAGTGAGACGAATGCAACAAGTCTAAGATCGTAAGTCGCCAAAAATGCCTAAGAAAATGCCGCTTTGAGATTCTATCGAGATAAAGCGTTTCACATTTGGATTGTTTTTACAATTATTGTGGCTTGGCAAATTTCAAAATCATGCAAATTTCAATATATTCGGCTATATTCTTAGATGTTGCTCAAGCATTTGATAAGATTTGATGATACCCAGGCAGTACTATGAAATGACTCTTTAGAGTTACAATCAAGAATATTCAGAACTAAAGAAAATAGAAGCCGATGTTCCACAAGGAAGTGTCCTATGACCTACCCTGAATTTTCTGTTCAAAAGCGATAAACCAGTGGATAATAACGCCATTATGGCTACGTTTGCAGATGATACTGTAATTTTGGTACCCGAAAAATGCGTCGTTACGGCAGCAAAAAAAAATTGTAACATGCTGTCGACACTTCCCACCTTCCATCAAAAGAAAATCTACTTTCCCAAATTAACAATTAAGTGTAAACTGATATTCTCAGTGGACTTTAGGTCTTTAGGACTTCACTAAAACTATCATAATGTTTGTTTTTAACGATTCACAATTAAAAATCATTTTCTGGTTCTTTTTAATACTTATTTAAGTGACATGCTGTCTACTACAAAACTTCCAAAAGTCTTTGGTGTTCTGTTCATCTATTAAAGCATGAAATCAATAATTTGACCACTAGTTTGTAATACACGCAATCGTTCAACATTTCACTACACTATGCAGCTTACTGTCATAAACATTTTTATTACTTAGAACATATTAATTACATATATGACTTGATAGCAACACTGTATAGTTATTGCAAAGTGCCAACAAATCGCTAAGACAGCACACTTGTTTGATCTAACAAAAAATCTATTACAGCAGCACAGAAAATTACTTGACCAATAACTCAACTTGCTGTATTGGCAGGTGGTTTACAGCAAAAGAATCGATCTTAAGTCATCTGAAAAATGTCAGAACCAACCATAAATCTTTTCACTAGAATAACATGCATCGGTATCAGTAGCGCGTGCAGAATTTTACAAAATAAAACAAATAAATCCCTGAAAACGCATTAAATACCTACCAGTTAGTCGAAGAAGTGAGGTATTTGCGAAATATTTTTTTTCTTTTTTCTTAAAAAAGTAGCAAGTTATACATACTTGGATTAAACGAACAGGAGTAAAAGAGATAGAAATAGCAAGGTAAACCACATTATTGGAGAGACAAGCAGCATAATCGCGGGTTAAAGTTGATATTCGAGTTAAGAGTCTGACTTAACACTGGCAATAAAGCTAATTTGCAGCCATCTTGTTGATGAGAGACCACTGCGATACAATTCCAAGCAAATTATGTCGTGGAAGCCTAAACCCCGGGAGGACTTTTGTTTACGATTTGAAATGATTGCATTTTTCTGGCCTGTAATTGTACCTACTTTTATTTTTGGCCTAGCCACCAAACGTTATATTTACTTTCATTTGGCGACACGACAAGACGACGTAAGAGTGTGGCATCTAGTATCTCCAATGCGAGCCAGTGGCTACCATTAATTCCATCAGCCTAAAGTAGTTGAGCTCCCTGAACCCCGGCATCAAACGAAATCGAAACTGAAAATCTCTTAATGGCGGGAAAAATTGTGTCGTAGCTAGTTATGTTGTTATTGTTGTGGTTACTTTTATGATCTTGTTTGGGTTTTTCTTGTTGTTAAAATTTTTGAAAAAAGAAAAATAAGACAGAGTTTACAGAGGCGCTTGAGGGATAGATTTTATTTCGTCATTAAAGCGACCAAAAATCGTAATGAAATAATCAATTGGATCGATAAGTTCGGTGAATGCGCTACTATCGTCTATCAGTTTATATTCTGTTGTTGTCGAGGATAAAAATGGAGCAATGTTTAGCTGCAAGGTGTAGTTTGATTGCAATGTTTTATTTTTTATTTTTACGAAATTTTGTTAAAGTATAGGGGTTTTAGTGGAAATTGATTGACTGGCACAGGAGCCTGTAATTACGTAATGGTATAGTTTGTTTTTGTTTGTCATTTGATTTAGAATGACACAAGGGTAAATAACAATATGCCATTTTTTTTTTGTAATAAGAGTGTTAGTGGAAGTCATTCTTTGCAGTGTTTTGTTAATTCCCAAATATCATGATGCATCCTTTGAAGAACGTCGTCAGAAAAATAATATTTTTGTTTGTGGCTAGTGAATATCTTTTGAATTAAATAAAAATTATTTGCTGGAAAGCTAATACAATCCCGCAAAAGTTTTTTATTCGTAGCGACTGTATTACATTTGACCCAAATTGTAATTCTATTACAGCAAACATAACATTAAACAACTCATTCTTTCGGAGCTCAGTTTTATAAGTTGATTGCGGCAAACGAAAATGCTTCCCACTTCTAAACACCTCTTTCCTTACCAGAAAATTCTATTGCTTGGAGCAAACGAATAAAAAGTTTGCGAAAAACCTTTCCAGAAAGTTGTTTCTTGTAAAGAACTTCCTTTTTGTTGTAAATATACCTACAATTAATTCACAGCAAATGACTGCAGGAAACAATTGTTTTACCGAATGAATTTAATAGTTTGCTGCAAACGAAGTTGATGTCGAAAAATTTCTATCCAACAAACGAAAAGTCATTTGACGCAAACGATTCGTTCTCTCATTTTGTTAATAAACATTCTACGCCAATCATAAATTATACAGTCCGTAGCGGAATGAGAAGATACTCGCTAGTTTAAATCACAGGTGTTACGCTGATTTTTTTATCGTTCGCAGAAAGTGTTGCACGAATTTACCAATTTGCTGCAAACGAAAAATTGTCCAGCAAACGAAAAAGTCGTTTGGGCAATTTTTTTTGGTTTGCCGCAATTGATTTGTTCTCTCAGTGGCGTTGACTTTTGATCGGGGTATAACGATTTGCATCACATATAATTTCCCACATAAGATTTTCCATCTGCTGACTTTCATCTGTCAGAAAGATCACTTCATTCCGGGTTTTTCTAATGTTCTTTTAGAGTCAGAATGGGTTCGATATACCTAGGTCTCCTTACTGGGCGGTCTTTTCTGTGATCAGCTCTTACTCGATGGACAGGAACAATTCCTTTCTTTCCTGTGTTGAATTTGGTGATCTTAGATCTGTAACCCCATCAATCAATGTTCCAACTTGGTCTTCAAGAGCCAGTTGAGCGTGCCATGGTTTGTTCGCAGCAGAAACTTATTTCCATTAATGTAATTATGAAAATGCTTGCTTTTTATGTCAAAAGCAGTCCATTCCTGCAAAATGTTAAGGTTCTGCTGTGACAAGAAAAGCTTCTTATATTTGATGATCTATCAGTCAGTTATTATTTATAAATTAATCTCATTACACAGAATACTTCTGTTTACGATAAATCCTTTATTCACTTTTTTGTTTGTTTTGTTTTAATTACAGATTCACAAACAAATGTCACCGCAACAATTGCAATCGGTGTTCCACGTAGAGGACATAGACTCAGTGCCAAATTATGAGCTCGTGCAGCTTGAACATCTTGGGACAGAACACAGTGGTGAATTATTACGCCGCCGAAGGAGCGTTGACAATAATATGTTTGGTGCCACAAATGCAAAAGAAACTCACCATGTGAAAAAGGACCTAAGCAAGAGTCCATATTACAGTGAGTTGAAACTTCATGCTCAATCGGAAGGGGGCAGTGCGAATAGCATTAGTGATCAAAGTTATAGTGAGAAATTAAAAAACTTAGATTTAAGTGGTATTAAGGAGCACAACGTGTCCCTAAGTGCATTCGGTGAAGTGTTAAATCTAACGTTGCGGCCAACCGATGGTCTCTTCAAAAACGGTCCCGACTCGCTGCGTATGTTTACGATACGAAGCGAACCAAATGCCACACATGGTCTTGCCCTGGAGGAGGTTAGAAATGAGGTAAGTGTGGTGTTGAGTGTTTTGTTTTATGATTGAAAATTTCAAATGTACCAGTATAATACTCGTGCATGTAGATACGTCTGGAGTGTGGTTTTCAATTATACCATTTTGCATAAATAATTTTGTTAACATGATCCAACATCCTACACCTGGGGTTTTTATAGTGTGCTGATGTTTTGTTTTTTTTTTGTTTTTAAGTTGTTTTTTTGGCGTTTTATTGACAAGTTTTGTGATTACTACCACAGCACTGCTAAAGCCGATTGAATTCCAAATTTATTGCAATTTTATTATGCATAAATTTTGAAGAAAAGATATAAAATAGATTTTTGAGAATTTCAAATAGATGTGAAGTATGCGTGGTGGTAGTAATGGTATGGGATAAGACTACATTGTGTGCATAGTAATTTCGAGTTAGAAGACCATTTGATTCTATTTAACCTGAATGGGTTGTTTTTAATGGGATATGTCTGCGCCTTTTGATGGACATTGCGCAATATAATTTGTTAATCATGAAGTGAATTTAACTTCTTTTTTTATCGACGTAGAATGTTTAGGGTGTGTTTTAATATGCAATTTTGTTTTTGTTTAGAGATTAGTTATTTGCCACATGCAGTTTGTCTTGACAGGTAGATGTTAAGAGTTTGCCATAAACGGGTAATGTAAATGGCAGAAACTGCTTTTGCTTTAGTACAGCAATTGTCTTGAAACTTTCACAAACAAAATTAATTCCTCCCATTTAGATGGTATAGAGGGATTTTTCTAAGAAAATATGACCTTAAATACAATCAAAATGCTTAAAAACATGGCAACGTTTAAAATATTATGGTACACGTTTCTTAAGGGATAGAAATATATTTTAATTTTTTTTTACTAAACAAAGTTGCTTAAAGTTACAGTTTTTGAAAGAAAGCATTTTAAAATCAAAAAGGCCTTTTTTCATCTGTTCGAATACGAGGGGGAATTTCCCTTAAAGTTGGCTTGAACACGGACAAAAAATATTGAAATACAATGAAGTTAAGTTTAAGATCACGTTATGATGTTTCCGATAGACAGAAACCCCTTCTTTTATGTAAATCAATATAGTCCAATTAAGAATACATGAATTTTAAAGTCAACATTTTGAAGCAAAAAAATCAACCAAATTTTTAAGCTGATTTTTATTTCAAAATTTTACAATATAAAATATTTTTTCTTCCAAAGTTGTCTTTAATTGTTAGCAACCAAATGCAGAAAAGTAAAAAGTCAGATGTATTATAGTTTCTTAAAAAAAATATAAAAATACTAAAGTTTTAAAAAAAGTTTACAATAAAAACAGCATTCGTCTTGTATTTTTTTAAATTTCTCAAAAACTGTGAAACCAAACAAAAAAAATAACAGCTAACAGTCAGTTGGCTAAGACCATTATTTTTTTTGGAAAAAAATTGTGTGCCTTTTAACGTAGAATTTGAAAAAAAAAATTAGCTAAAAATTTCGGTTGATTTGTTTTTGGTTTTTACGTTCTGAGTTTGAAATTAATTTTTTTTAAACTTTTTACTGCATTAATTTGATTTTCAATGTGTTTTTTCTGCTTTTAACAAACATTTGCGAAAATTCCCCCTCCCATCTGAACGCGGGGAAAAAGACCCCTTTCTTTGCTAGTTGTTTTCTTAAACAGACCTGGTCAATTAATGGCAAAGTTTTTTTTCTAAAATGTAAACATAAGATTTAGATACAAAAAGTTACATAAAATCGGCTAAGAACAGCATTTTTTAACCCATCAAAGTTAAAATATTTTTGAATACCAATATTTGAATAAAAAAAATCACCCAAATAGGAGTTATTTCGGCCGGTTATGATTTAATTTGCTTAAAAGTTACTCGACTATTAAGAGAAAATTGTGATTATTTAGTTGTTTTATTTGAAATAAAAAAAGCTTTTAAACAGTGATGCTTATAAAATATTTAATCAAAATCGTCAAAGACGTTCTGAAGAAAAACAATCATTTACTTAATGGTTATAATAATTAAAGCAGTTAATGTCTTTTTTCGATAAAATAAAAAAAAACTTTCTTTTTTAACAACCAAGTTTAAAAAAATTATATCAAAAGAACGGTCAGTATTGTGGAAACTAAAGTAGTAGTAAGATCGAAATTTTGAAAAATGTGATCTGTGATCTCAAAAACCATAATTCGTCCCGTTTCTGCGTGAACCACGTATCTGCACATTAAATTTTATTTAGTTTTCTTAAGAAATTTTAGTTTTTTTCGGAATTGAAAATTTGGATTAAATAAAAAGAAATAAAACATATTAATTGAGATTATTTCCCAATTTATACTTTTTCATCTTTAGCGATGTTTACTGTTAAACAAAATCTTTGAAAATATGTATTAACGAGGTTCACGCAGGAATGGGACGAATTGTAATTTTGATCACTTTAAGGGTTCACTACCGTTCCTTGAACTTTTGATCATTGTGGGTTTTCCTTAAACATTCTCTCGCATTTTTTTGTTGATTACTTGATCAGAACAAAATAATAATATTCGAAAAAACTAGCTTCAAAATTTGTAGCGAGCTTCCAATCTATAACTATAAATATAAAAAAATATGCACTCAAAGTATAAGTTTTCAGGTGCATGTTGTGGACAGAAGGAAACAAAAAAGAATACAAATACAAAAATACAAAACAAGGTATAAATTAACCGAAATGTAACAAATATTTCTGGAAGAATAGTTAAATATTTTTATTCAATAAATCGTATTTATGCAATTTATTTACATAAAATAAGTTATAATAGTATTTGCTTTTAATATTACTACCCACAAAGTTAATTTTACTCTTTCTCAACCAAAAGTTAATAAATTCGCCCAAGCGTCAATACTCTGTATACGCAAATTGCAAGAAAATAGCTATAACTAGAAACAGCACCAACTTATTAAATCACGATTTTTAAATTGCACCCTGTTTTGTGCACATAACGTATAATAGTAAACCACCATCATCGTCTAACTTATAAAGACTAACTAACTACACCATAACCCAACAACTAACATACAAGCTTAATAACTTATTTATCATCATCCACCAATTTAGTGCAATAAATTAAAAAAAAAAAAAATCAGCTGAAACATTAGGTTCAATACAAATTTTTCACTTTATTACCATCAACACCATCAAGCCTCTCTATCATCGTCCAGAAAAAAAAATATGACTGTTCATAACGGAAAATTATTAAATTTAATTGAACTAGAGAGATATGGATCAACATCAACTAATAAAGTTAGGTAACTTCACTCTCAATTGAGATATTAGCTCAAGTTAAGGCAGTCAAAGCTATATTGTAGGCTCTAGGACTGCTGTTATGTTGTTGTATTTTTATTTTGTTTTGCGTTAAAATGCCGGAATTTGTGATCAATCAACCTTAATACACATGAAATACTCGGTGAAATGACCTTTCCATCTGACGGAACATTTCCAATCTGAGTCTTGTACAAAAAACATGATGTTACCAATAAATCTTAGGTACAGTGTTGTTTCAAATGCAAGGTACCTAGAGCCAGAAATTTCTTCCCATTCATCCAAGATGTTATAGCTGGCGACTCTTTAGTAGGAAGAAAATTTATAGCACTATGAACCAATTGCTTGATTGAACGGTCTCTTGCTCTCAGTTTCAGCTCAGATCATAGACTCAGAAGTCAAAGTCCAATTAAATGTCTATTCAAAGATATAGTTTTGACCATGTTAACGTCTTTTTCTTTTTTGTTTCTGTATAAGATTTGTATTTATTTGATAAATTCAGCTAACATTTGAGTTTGCTTCTCAATCACCCAGCAGAGTACCTATTGCGAACTTTTTTGTTTATCATTTCAAACAAAAGAGGTGCATTCACAATGAACCACTAGCTCTTTTTTTTGTTGCCTAGCTGATGTTTTGGCTTGAAGAAAATGAGCTAAGAAAGTCTTATTTACGATTATGCAATAGTTGTCTTGGTTGATGGTAATAGTCTGCAGTTTGTTTGTGGTTAATGTTGGTGGTGGTGGCGGTGGCGGTTTAGATGGCGCGGAGCTTGGTTACTGGGTTGAGTGGCGTTGCCGTTATATATTTTTTAAAGAAAATTTTAAAAATATTTTTTTTTTGTTGCAATATAGACCATGCGTATATGTTAGAAGTGTCCTCTGCCGGAGAAAAAATTCAAACAAACTTATTTCACATGCTTCTCAATTCTACTTTTTTCCAGAAGAAGACATTCTTTAATTAGGATAATTAAAGAATTAAAATACTCAGGAAAACTTAACGTAAAGTTTTGAAATTTTTCGTTTTAGACCTTAATCGATATTTATACGACTAGAACTGTGAGTTTTGGGGATATCGCCCCAGGCTTTAACCTCAGTCAAAACAAAAAAAAAAAAAAAAACATTTAAATGTAAACTTTAATGATTCGACGGCAACACTATTGGCATATCAACCGCATGACCAAATGATGTCTACAGTGTTGCCCCCGGCCTCCTTTGAATGTCTAATCGACCAGACAGAACTTTCACTGCTTAAATATGCCAGACAAAGAGCCTGCATAAAAATAGATGTAAATAAAATTAAATGCATGGAAAAAAAACAAAAAAAGCAAACCATTCCCTATAATGGAGGTTTTCGGATCTACACCATCAGCTACTGCAAAAAAAAATCTTATGCATTCTCCTAATGGACTTTTAATTTAATTTCAGTTTGAAATAAAATATCTGATTCAGCAAAATTTGAACTAATGCTACACACAACATTATGATTTTCGGTTCGGGTAACACGTGCGGGTTGAAAGTGTTTGCATAGTAGCGCTAATTGATTTGCGGGAGGAAATGCATAAAGTCGGCTTCATTGACAAGTTTCAAGTCTCACAGTGCGCTGTAAAAAAATCTACAATTCGCATAGCCAGATGTTATTTTTTTTTTTGTATTTGTTTGTCTCCTTATTGCGTTGATTGACAGATGAATGATGGTTGTTTTAACGTCATCATGCACTCTAGAGCTACGGTTTTCTTATTTTAAAAGTGAATCATTGGTGTTTAATGGATTTTATCATTATACTAACCATATACTGTACCTGGATTGTATACGAGTACAGTATGGAAGTCTTACAATAACGATTACGGATACGTGAATGAAATCACAAGTATATTTCGGTTTTTCATTCGTTTTCTGTGTAAACCAACGCATAATGACAGTGATTGAGTTCAATATTGAAATAGTTGTAGGATTAGTGGATGTCTTTAAGCTTCTATAGATTGATGTTCTGTCATTTTGAGTGAAATAATTAAAGTTTTTCGCAGAGCACGAAAGATATCACTTAACGAAGGAATTTGAGTGCGAGCCAGTAGTGAAATGAGGTCATTTGAGAAATTTTTCCAACTAAAATTTTAGCTTCCGTAAAAGTTTTACTACAGCTACAATTACGCTTCGGTACAGCTTCGAAAAGGTTGTCGGGCATGGAAAAAGCAAAACGTTCCACGACTAAGAGAATGTACATATAACGATGTTCTTATAAAGGAGCTTAAGCGAACTACTGTTAGTTTTTTACAAATAGTTTCGGAAGAGCTTGTTTGAATTTGAATGGCAAGTCCATTGGAATTATCGGGATGCATAGTCGAGGTTGATTGATGTTATGCAACTTGATTATTTGCGCAGTGCTAATTCAGCCAAATTCAGCAAATTTAAAGAATTCTGTGGGATAGTTGACTATTTTATCCTAATTCTACTGTACATGAACCGATTTAAAGGAAAATGAGTGTACCGGAATCCAATTTTAAATATCTAGTCGAGTTGAGAGCATCGATATCTTTAATTTTTGAAGAAGATGTCGGTCGTGCGCTTAGTCATTTATGATTTGCTTCATGTTTGGAAAACACGTTGAATTCACTTTTCCTTCAATTCGAAAAATTGCATGGCAGAAATTATAAGTTAATCTGATGAATCTCGTGGAAACCTAACATTTAAGTGTTTAATGAGAAAATTTTTATTCCGGGCAGACTTTTTCGGTGTTTTCTAACTAGAACAGTTTAAAACAGAATTTTCTGCACTTGCTTCAAGTCAAAATAGGTTAGAATAGATTCGTGAGAGCTGTCCAATGTATTTGTTGTTGTTTTCTGCTCTGGTATTTCCCTTGAAACTGTTTTGATCTGTCCTGTCCTGTTCTACCTTTTTTCTCATTAAACAAAGCATTTATTTCGTTGAATGTGGAATAAGAAAAAGAATTTGAAAAAAAAACACCGGACACAAATACTTAGGTTATAAAAAAATCTTTTATATTTATTTTAATTATTTTTTTTAAACCAAGTCGATTTTTACCGAATCTCACTTCAAAAAATAATAAATAACATAAAATCAGTACAAAAGGCAATCGAGCAAAAAAAATGCAAACACGTGCAAAAACTTTAAAAATTAACGGATAATTTCATTTCTTTGAACAAAATATTGTATTTTAACATGTAAGTGTTTTGTGAGGAACCATTTAATAACGAAACTTTACCTATTTCAAGTCGAGCCTATCAAAAACACGAATTAATTTGGAGAAATTTGGTCCAATTCTGTCCCTATTTGTTTCATCAGCTTATTAATTGAAATTTTTAGCTTACTAATATCCCGGTGTACAAGCTCCCATTCATTTTTTACACAGTGCAGGTCAGAAGATTGCATAATCCACTCAAAAACATGAAGATTTTCATCTCCTAGGAAGTTTCTTGCAAGCCCTCTGGTGTTTTCTGAGTAATAATCGTGTTGGAATAAACTTTTTTCAGAGATATCGAACCACAAATGTCATATGGTTTCCGAAATATTCCTACACACTTGTTTACGGGCGAGTGAAGTCTGGTAACAAATTGCAACAGGTTACGCAATACGCTCTTTAAAGTCTTGATTTAAACAAGTGCTTCAGCAATCCAAGTTAGCACCCGGATGATTGCTCATTTTTGTTATTAAACAACAAAATAATCATCCAAATCGGTTGAGCCATTCAGGAGCTTTTGCGAGAAGAACGCACGTCAGCCAACACACGGCCATTTGTCACAAGGGTGTTATTTTGCAATGAATTTTGGCATAAAATGTTTGATAAAAATGAGAGTGTAGAAATGCTTTTCTAAGAAAAAATTTATAAAAGAAAATACAATTTATTCATTTTAATAAACTATAACTTATAATACCAGTTTTATATAATAAGTTATAGGTAGTAGTAGTAGAATGAATTTAAAATAAAAATGTAAGAACAAAAATAAGTTTAAGTTTTAGTTCTTTTAAAATGTCTTTTGTTTTTGTTTTTTTTTTTCCTTTATTCTTTCTTAAAAACCCCTGAAGCATAATAACCAGATCAATATCTTGAAATAAACACCACTTGAAAGACGATGACTTGAAATCATTGAAATACCACGCATTATAAACTAATGATCGATTAAGTGGCTTATAGAATAAGTTAAACAAAAGTAGTAGAATGCGTAGATATTAGCATATTTAATTAGTTCTAAATATCCATATATACTATTATAGGAGTGCTAATTTAATATTGTCAACCATATTTCTGTATTTTTATATAAGAATGAACTAATTCCATTCATGTTATGAATGTATTTACGTGCAAACTGCACATATACATGAAGTTTTGAATTATTGGCTTGTTATCATATTGCTTTTAATTTCTTATTACTCTTTTACTTTGTAATGGATTAAGATTAATTACTTACATAAGTTTAATTTATTCTGGTTTAAGTCTTTACAAAATGGTTTATTTTTTTTTGTATGCGTTACTAAACACATAGTTTAATTAATTTTAATACTAATTGAGAAATTATATTCGACAAATGATCACCATGGGTAACCAAAAATTATGTCAGTTTGATTTGTTTTAGATTTCTGACCTAGCTTTTTCATTTTTATTTTTGCTTCTTAATAACCTTAAAATTATTTGATGGCTCCAACGATTTTTAAAGATTTTTTTTCTAAAAATTATCTTTCTTAATCAAATTAAAAGGCATACTTAATTTGTGGCTCAAAACAATGTTAGATGAAGCTTAAGTCATTTTAGTAACGGATTTCTAATCAGTAGCAAGTTTTTGTTCTGTTGTGGTTAAAATTTTAGTCAGGCGTACTGCCACAATTCCATGACACTTTCTTATAGGAATATAGAGCTCTGAAAGAAGTTAAGTAAACAAAAATTAAAAAAAAAGAACAGCACAAAAAACTTTCTACTGACTAGACGACTAAAACCATTCAAAAAGTACTGCACTTAACTTTAAGTCAATTAACTGCTTTCATTAACTGAACAGTCAGTATTTTAGTTATTACTGCTAACTACTTATTTTGCAATTAAAAAGCACTTAGTAGCAGTACTAACTTGCAGTTAAAGTCAATTAAATTCGACTGAATTGACTGCATTAACAATTGACTGCAGTCTTTTACACCTCTCTCTGGTAACGTTCATTATACATCCTGTATCTATTTTTTGAATTGAACAAATTGTCCCTGACATATCCCTTCCTGCCCTACCATCCAAAATAAATAATGAAAATAATTTGCAATTCACTCCTTTATGTACACATACGCAACACATAATACATACATACATCCTATATTGCATGGCTAAACCTTGCAACAAATCACGAATTCAGTAACAAATTCGCTATGCATATTCAACAGATCAGAGTCCAACAATCAAAACAAGACAGATGGACAAGAAAAAACCCAGAACAATGGCCTAACAAATTTGCTTGGTTAATACTTTACGACCTAGTTCCGGAGCCACAAGAACGATTCAAAAGATTTTATTTACAAATCAAACCCACGCTCTGAATAGTGTTCAATTTGCGAATCTATTCTTGTTTTATAGTAATTTTTTGTTTTTTTTTTTTGTTACATTATTTCAATTCTAGGTTATGTGTGGCTTTGTTGGAAGTATAATGCATGATGTGGTGGCTTTATGAGACACCAAAGACAAAAAATAACAACAACAAATGTTGAAAAGGGTTGAATAAAATTCGACTTTTGTCGACTACAACAACGACGACGACAGCTTAATGTAAATTTAAGTGAACGAAAATTGTCGAATTCTATTTCACAGACAGACAAGGTAGACAAATAAAATCGAGGTTTCTATACTATAGTTGAGATGCATAATAGATATAGCGTTACCTGCAGGTATTGAATTTATTGGGGGAGGCTTAGTCATGGCAATGGCATTCCTTCTTGGCTTTGATGAAATCGGATGGATAAGAGTTTAGCATGGTAACAAGAATGCAATTATACAAACTTTTAATGAAGTAGGTGGGAAATGAATGTCAGCAATGAGTACCTAAGGAATGCCTGTCTTACTGAGATTGAGTAACACTTCAGGAAAAACTTAATTTTCAAAGAATAATGAATTTTACACAAAAATTATATTCATAAAACCTCTAACTTAATAAGTATTTTTCCTTGAATAAAGATAAATATCTCATAAATAATGTCATAGCAGACAACTTGTCGTTAGTCGTTTCTAAAATGACTATGTTACTGCTCTGCAATTTATCTGATGTCTTCGGGCAAATTCCTTGCAATACATTATCATGATGAAGGTATATACTGCAACCTTGTTGGCAAAAAAACTGTAATAAGTTCGTGAAATATATTTTTTGAAACATTTTACTTTGCATAAGATACTAGCAATTAGACCATGCACTGTTGCAGCAAAAGGAAAACACGCCCTTGTTTCGTGAAAACCATTAAAGCGTTAAAAAACGTCTCACCTCCTCAATCTGGATACTTCACGACCGACGCGACGACCGTCTTGTGCATTCATTAGAAATCGAAACCTTCCCAAAACAGACTCGACTCCAGAACCAAATTGCAAAAACAAAAATTTGCCCCAAAAAAAACTAAAACGTAGCCAATCAAATTATTGATTAGGATCATTGGACAGCGAGTATTAAGTAATGATACCGGAACTCAAACATGTAGGTAGCGCTTTCATTTGGCGATTTTTATTATTAATTTTTTAGTTTAATGGCATTCCCTCTTGCTAATAAAAAAAAAATTACCAAAACCACCACGATCGAAGAGACAGATTTCTATCTTTATTTTCTCAGCAGGCAAAAATAAAAACAAAAACTCAGTGACTTCGTGATACGCGGTTCACTGAGTCACCTACTCACCTTATGAGGAGGTCCGAAAAAAAAACAAACGTAAGTACCCCAGTCGCAGAATAGGCAAACTTTGATGTCGAGGGTTATGCCAATTCATTGGATAATATTTTTTTTTTTTGTTATTTTGCATCAGGTAATGGCAAGTATATTTTATGGCGTGCCAACCAACTTTAGCCATAGAAACACAATGACCAGCAGCAGCAGTTGTTTTTTTTTTTTTGTTTTAATAGTGTGTATGTAGTAGCTGTGAAAATGCTTCCTTATTTTCATTGCGAATAAAAACTACTTTGGTAGTTCAGCTTGATAGGGTTTTCTCATGAAAAACTAAAAAACAAATTTATAGCCAAACAATAAATGACTAGAGTTTGTAATTTTGTCTAAATTGACCGAACATTTACGGAAATAAATTATCTGTTCTGTTTTTTTTTTGTAAATTGATCATGATGGATGGCTTAATTGTTTCGCGGTTAACGGCTGTGTTTGGTTTATGTATATTTTTCGGGTCACTGCGTGAGGTAAAAGGAATTGTAACAAATTCCCTTAAGCTCAGTCACAAATCTTTTGTGTTACAGAAATGTTTTCAATTAAAGACAAAATGAGATTTAACATAAACAAAAGAGCTGAGGTTGAAACTTTTTTTTTTGTATAAGTTAAGATTTTGACTTGTGATATCGCAATTATGTAGGGACTACAAAGTCTAGTTGGAAATTTAACATTTAAGATTTTAATCAATGGATGGATTTACAAATAAAGGTCTGCATGTTATGGGTGTTGATTTATTTCAACATGTTGGTTTTGTATTTGAAACAATTTGTTTGACATTTGAATCGACAAGTTTATTTCATAACACTAATTAACAACAAAAGTACGACTGACTTACATGATTATAACAATATTTAAGATCAATAAAATATAACATTAAAAAGAGGAAACATAAGAAAACTGAAGAGCTTGAAAGATGTAGGTGCTTAGAGATATTTACAAAAAATTGGGTAAGAAGTGTATAAAGTTCAAATGTGTCACCTTTTGAATCGAGGGACTTTTTAAATTGAAATTTAACTACATATAATTCTATATGTGAGCTACACTACAATTTGACTTGACTGGCATTCTATTTTTTCTTATGTTACGAACACTATACCATGTTTACAGTTTCATCTTAAGTATTATTATGAGTAAGATTTTTTCAATTATCCACATGTTGTAAAGATGTTCTCTTGCAATGTTGTAAAACATGGTGTATGTACTTAAAAGTAAATGTGATCTACACTATATGCCAAAGGAAGTCAATTACAAAGGTGTTTTTAACTTCAAAAATCTACCTCTACACAAGATTTATAATCTTTGCTTTAAAAAAATACAGAAGAGATGAAGAGTTTTGCAAAGAAGTTCCAAGAACAAAACTTAAGTTAGAAATCTCCGATTTCTGCGATAGAGCGTCTTCAACTTAAGCGTTTGCTTGAAAAAGCTTTCATGGAAAAGCTGTTACAAAAACCAAATGGATTCTTTTTTCTATTCATAGAAAGCATACAGAAGTGGTAAATGCATATGTGCATTAGGAAGAGAAGTAGATCCTGACATTTCCTCAACTCTAAATGAAACAAAAAATAAATGCTCGTATATTTGAACAAATTGAAAGATTTTTGAGTGTTTGATGGAAGGACTTTGGTGACTATCACCATCTCTGACAGACAAGTCATTGATTTAATCAAGTGTACCGGAAGTTTTCCATTAAGATTGAGGCGAATCAATCGATGATTTTATTTTCATTAACCCTCGATGATAATTTCAGTTTTTCCCTCAAATTCTACAAATAATTTAATCAATTTTTGTTTCCTGGAGTTGCTTTATTTTTGTTAATGTTTTACCTATATCCAAGAAAAAAGAACAAAAATCTGACTGAATATGTTTTAAGTGACTAGCTCTTCTTCGTGAGCTACCACTTCTTTATTTAATTAATTCTCTTAAATAGCTAAGTTAATTTTTTTCAAGCTGTACTATCGGTCAAGTTAGAGAAACAATTCGGTTTATTTTGTGAGCTAGACTACAACTTGACATTGTAGTGATCAATTGAATATTTGTTATTAACGTAATGCCTACATAAATTACAAACTACATACCGGTGAGTCGATACTTAACTAAGTATAATGTATCAAGCGATAATAATAATTCAAAATATCCTTCTTAAAATTCACTTTCTTTTGATGCTCAAGAAGCCATTTTTAAAACCATTTTATTGAAAAAAAGAAAAAAAAACTTAAATTTTGCTATTGTGAATACTTGAGATATAACAATATTGCTATCAAGTACTTTTACATCCAAGAAGAATAATTTGTGTTTTTTTTTCAATTTTGGTAGACTTCAACGTGAAATTGTCCTAACATTTTTTATTTTTTTTTAACAAAATATTATTAGGTTTTTAAAATTAAATCATCTTAAGCAATCAAAAATTGTAAATTTTAGTGTTAAATAGACTCTTGTTTTACTTTTTGGCGCGGATTTTTGACTGGAAGTATCGTGACAACATTCTTCTTTTTCAAAAAAATGTGTTGGAAATTATTAAAAGAGTTGATAGTGTTTGCTGTGACCAACATAAAATCAACACTGCGGTGTCATTTTCCTTACAACTGTTAATTACTGAATTAACTCGTGCTTGTCAAAATGTTGGTTCTGGTGATCACAATAAACCACAATTTAACTTTTTTTTCGAGGAAACTGTATTTTTTTTTTAAAAGAAGATTTGAAAAGTTATAGAAATATATCTATTTATTACACCAGTACGAGTTCGTTTAAAAATACATATATCCATTAAAAACCTGTAAGCAAATTTGTCAATTCACAATTTGGAACATATATTGTTTCGTTATAGCTCAACTTCTGTACCAACATCAAATATAATTGGAATTTTACAATTTTTATTTTCTAAATCCGATACTTTCGCTCAATAAACATAAAAAAAATCATTGGCAGTCAAGCCACTCAATACAAAAATCACATATTTACTACCATTTAACACATACGCCTCTCTCCAATAAAAAAAAATACGAAACTGACAAAAAATACAGCTTGCTCTTAACAATCTTGTTAAGAGTCGAATATCGATAAAATCAATTTTACCACCTTCAAGCCAAATCAATGCACAAAACCTATAAAATCAGATAAAACAAAAATTGGTGATTGGCACCCAAATCAGATTGCGGTATGAAATGGTTTTTTTTTCTTTGCATAAACTGAAATCAACATCGATACAAAAATAAACTTTCAAATATATGTAAAAACAAAAAAAAAACCTTAGTTAAAAGTGAATTACACGTTTTGCGAACTTCAAAAGGTAAACCGCCTTAAATTTATTGCTCTTATTTCCTTCAAGTCCATTCCCTTAAAAGTGTCTATCAAACAAAAAAAATATATAGAAACAAAATTAGACAGTTGTTACTGTTATACGAGTAGCTACTTGTTTTAATTCCTGGCAAAAAGCCCACTACAATATTACGTTTTTATCTCATTGAGTATTCTTAACCATTAATCAGTGAAAAATCACAATTGCAAATACCACTGCACCACCTTTCCATCTTTTAACAGGAAAGCCTTGCATTGCTGGCTCCATGGGGAACACAATAATAACGGTTAGCTGCATAATTGCCACCATGCTGAGACCCGAACGATCTAATTGTGGGTGTTGGTTTGATTTTTATTTTGCAGAGCAAATCCTTTCCAATTTTATTTTTTGGTAAAAATCTTATAGTCTGGTGAAGTGGTGCTGCATAATAGTAAAGTTGTATTTTAATCTGACTGATTTTTAAATGAATTTTAATACTGCTTTATTCAATTTTTAAAATCATCCTTAATCAGTCGAGACAGTGCATCAAAACGTTGCATATGATTGACTGAGTTTGGAGTCTCGCTACCACCAATTTTAATTACCTAGGAAAAGAATACTACCTCAAAATTTTCGGATTATAATTTCATTTTAATCAAAGTTAAGAATGCACTTTCCTGAGGCTGACCGAAGAGTGCAATTTAAAAGTTATTCTCAAACAATGACCACATCACACTACAAACTTATCTTCCGGTTGTCACAAAACGGAAAACTCAAATCTTGCACAATAATCCATTCAGCCATCATCAACAGAGTGGAAAATAAGAAAATAAATCGGTTACCTGAACACATTAATTGAAGCCTTGTTGGCCATGTGGCAGTGGCGGCACTGCGACACTGCGCGGCGACACGGCATAAAAGTAAGAAGAAGTTAAAAACATTATATTTGCGCGTTTGTCGTTGTCTTGAGCTTTTGAAGTCGTAACAATTAATTTGCGTTTTTTTGTTTTTATTTCCTTCATAATGGTGTCTTGTTTTTTTTTTGTTAGTTTCGTGTATGTTTGAATGCCTACCAGTTATAGGGTATGAGTACAAAGTATTTATTTTAATTGCAACTATTTGGGTGAGCTATACAACAGTGGATGTGATTGCAATTTAAGTCTTCGTCCGGATATTAGATGTATACCTATACTACCTGTGAGACATGGTGTTTAATGGAAATTGAGTATAATGACATTTGCAATTAAAAACGATTGCTATTTTAATTGCACGCATTGAATGGTTTTCTTAGGTAATGTGTTGTTGTTGTTTTTTTTGTTTCTGTTAGATGTTGTCATAATTAACATTAACATACTAAATGTTGGCATGCTTATTGTTAGGCTTGCCCAAGGATCTGCAATCTGCAGTTAATTTGAATTTATTTGGCCCAATTATTTTTTATCAGATATCAATGTTTTAAAATTAAAGGAGGACAACATTGATCAAGAGCAAAGGCTTTTTCAAGATGGCAGTCAAGCTTGACACTTCTTTACCTATATTTAAGGTTATGGACAAGATAAACAAAATAATAAATAAAACACCAGTTGAATTTTTTTTTTGTTTTTGTTTATAGTGGAGTAACTAAAGCAAATTATCTCGGAACCGGGCAAATTCCGATTTGGATGATTTTTTTTTCAAATGTTGGTATTCAAAAATAAAATAGTTACCGATTTGAAATTGCCGCTCTAATCGGAGTTTTAGTAAACTTAACAGTAAGATTTTTATGAACAAACATTTTTTTTATCAAAAAAATTTATAAAATAATCGATGCTAACAATTTTCCAGGTCTGTTTAAGGAACGTAACTAGTAAAAATAGAGGTCTATTTTCATCCGTTCAGATGGGATTTTCTCAAAAGTTGACTTAAAGCAAAAAAAAAAAAAATTATTGAAATACAATGGAGTTAAATACAAGATTAATTTATATAGATTTTGAAAGTCAGAAATATTGATCTTTATTTACATTTTAAATAAATACAGAAATACATAGTTTCAGAAAAAATGATATCAAACTCAGAATTTTGAAATTTTTTTTCTTAGAAATTAAGAAAATTTTTAGTTTTTGTAAGAAACTATAATTCATAAGACATTTCAATTTTCTGCATTAGTTGCTTAAAAATAAGGCCATTGAATTTTAGAAGGAAAAATTATATCATAAAGTAAAATTTTGAAAAGTAATGAGTTAAAATTTTTTTAGTGATTTTTCTTTTTTAAAAATTCTGAGTAAGAGAATCATTTTTTCTTTAACTACTATTTATTGGATTAACTTTTAACTTTATAAAAAATATTAATAAAACAAAATTTGTCTGGCTATCAAAAAACATATAATTTGATATGTATTTCAGTATTTCAATAATTTTTTTTCTGCTTTAAGTCAACTTTTGAGAAAAATCCATATCTCATCTGAACGGGTGAAAATAGACTCTTATTTTTAATATAACCGTTGTTTTCGTTAAACAGACGTGGAAATTTTTTTCTGATAAATCTTAAAATCGGTTCTAAAGTGATGTTAAAATAACTTTGATTTGCAGAATACTAAACCGGGTATGTACCCTCGGCACCGCCTAACCAACCTTTAAACCAGCGCATTGGTTTGCCAGACAAATTCATTCAGCGTCTGCAGAAATTATTTGAGAAAACAGTTAGTCTTCTATAAAAGTGTATAAAATCTATAAGGCAGTATAGAGTAATGAAAGCAATAATTACAATTATTGTTGAGCTTATATAAATCTGAGTAGAGAAAAGAAGCATTTACGAAGTTTCGGATCTAGTAAGGGTCACATCAATTTTGTCGGTAGACTAGTACTGATACTTGTCCATCTCTTATTTGTAATAGCCATGGCATCTGTATTTCGCATAATTTTACATGTATTGATTGGAATTCCAATATTCACCTTATTACGTGTTTAATATCCTTTCTTGGCGATTTTGTTGGTTTTACAGTTTCCTGGAATGTCTTTGTGTCCCGACACCCCAGAATAGGTGAATGTTGGACTGTTCTGTAATCTCCAAAAGAGATGATCAATGTATTCATGCAGCTAAGAAGGTTGTGGAAACAGAACCGAATGATTTACGGGCTACTTGACTAACTGCAAAAACACGGATATTAAGCTTGGATATTTAGTTTTCTCTGAGCCAAGATATGACCTCATGGTCGCAAAGATTTTCTCTTGCAACATTATGTACGCTACAGTGTTCAAGAAGACGGAAGTAAAGACTAACATCATCGTCCCAAGTGGAACTCGATAGAATGTGTGACATTGAAATTTTTGACAAAAAAACAGCTAAGGTATTGTCAATAGAATTTTAGGATTGGACTATTGAGAACTGGATTTGAAAGGAATGGCTGCGCTCGCGGTCACTTGTTTATTGTATCAAAGGGTGTGACGTTAAACAACATGTCCAATGTAGGTACTTGTACATGCACGTTGATCGTTGTACCTTGCTAAGCTTATCACGATAAGAAGGTTTATCTAAAGTAGTATACCATACTGCAGTCCCTAAAAACGGCCTAGCGACATTTTTTCCCAAGAGCATTTTGTATATTGGGATACTTTTCAATTTAACTTTTTGCCTTAAACTAGTCACAGATATTTATGTTTCTCTGAAAGAACACCAAAATTTGTTGGAGAGTCCTAATTCGGAATTTTATATTTTCCTTTAAAAGAACAAGTTAAGTTTTGTTTGGTTTCCTGTTTAGCTAGTTTGCTGAAAGCGGTTTCCATTAGTTCTATACTGATAAGTTTGAGATACTGGAATGGCAGCGTCGTCAACCAGCGAATGCAATCACTTTGAACCATTCCGCTTCTCTAAGTCAACTAGTCACTCGTTACTGACAATTTTCCATAAAAGTAGGGATAGGATTCCACCTTGTGGTGTGCCTCTAGTGACAGATCAGACTCTTATGATAAACAGACTAATTCTAAAATAAAACAAATTATTTAGAACAATCAATATACTTTCCCTATACACTATATAATCGCTGCAAATCATAGCTATGTAAAATAAACCTTCCGTCAATAGTAAGAAGTGCGGTGAGGGGTGTTGACTTTACAGAACAAACAAAATTGTATCCTCAAAATATATTGATTTTGTCTTAGCAACGTAAACTAATTATATAGGTATTGTGGGTGCCCGTATACGTGGAGCGGTGCAGTATATGTATTTTCTCTTTTTTTCCTTAATCGAACCAGCTACAAGCCATTTTGTTTGAAAAAAAAATTAAATAATAGCAATAAATCTATTAAGCCATTTCAAGCCCTACCTCCTACAAGAACATATAACTTACACTGAAGGAAAAAAACCCAATGCAAAATCTAATAGGATCATATTTAATTGTCAGTTGTGACAATTTACCTTGCACATATTTGATTTCGCTTTGAAATTTATTTGAACATAGTTTTAAAGTACTACGTATTCATTTTTAAGTTGAAATTAATTTTTTTTTCTTATTCAAAGTCCATTCAATGCAGCTTCAAAGTGTACTTGGTGTTCTTTCAAAGTATAAACCTCCTTCTTTTAAAGTTTTTCAGTGTAAATTTTAAAATTATTGCGAATTTTAAGGTGCAAGTTCCAAAACATAAAAGTAATTTATGAGAGAGAAATAGAATGATGGGTAATTCAAGGGACACAAGTTCGTATCCTGTGCAATGCACTTGTTTTTTTTTTTTTTTTTTTTATTTTACATTTTTTGATTCAACGATGTTTTGTTTAAAGGAAAGCACTTTAAATTCACTTCTTTTATTTTTGGATTTAAAATTTTCACCTTCGAAGCTAAATCATTGTGAAATATAGTTAAATCAACATGGTTTTCTATGAACTTACGTTGTTTTTTCTCCGTGTGTACTATCTAGCTGTTTTACAAACCATTCACTTCTTCATGCACCATATAACCGTCGTCGTTGGTGGTAAAATCTACTTTCCGGAACAAGTTGCCACTTAAAACACAATTTAAGTTACAATTTCCTTTCATTTAATGGAACATAAATCAAAAAATCAATTTTATTAAATAAATTTGTACGAGTATGTGCTTAGATTTATTGGGCTACCATTGCAATAATTCAAGATACAAATAAATCAATTGGCCGGACATTATCTTCCGACCAGAATCGACTGCTGTTAACGTATAGTCTCCTCAAGTCCTTAAAGTCTTAAACTTTAACATTTTTTTTGTTTGCATAGGTATACCTAGTGGTATTTCCTTTCATATAGATTTATGTTTGACCACGAATCGTGTTGACACGATGTTAAAAGCTAACTTGTAAATTTCTTTGGCAAATATTAAACTAAAATTCACACATATTCAAGAAGTTCAAAATCAATTTTAAGATCTCTTTTGAGTAACCTTGAAAGACGAATGTTTTATTAATTTAAGTCAAGTTTGCAGCAAGACACGACTGCGTTGTTTATATGAATGTATTTGTATCCACTTCGACTTCCATTTGTTATTGTTTTTTTTTCGATTTTGACCATATTAGCATAATTTGTGGGGGTATAACTTTAGCATTAAATGTAAGTTTTAGTTTTAAACTTGGATGTTGTGTTGATTGTCGAACGTCAATTAGGCGTAAGGTATTTTGCTTCGTTTAACAGTTTTGCATGCACAGTAAGTGTTGCAAAGTGTTTCAATTGATTAATGTGATTCGATTGGTATGAAACTAGGAATTTACAAGTCAACAAATGTGGGCTACTGCAACTTATATGAATTAAAACAATTTGTACAAGTCACAAAATGGATTAGGAGTTAATTCTGAATAAGCGTGATCTTGAAAAGAATCTTATTTAAAACTAAGAAGCAAACTTACTTAAAAATAGTGTTTATGAGATAATATTAAATGGTCATTTGTATTGCATCAGAAAAAAAACTTCCATGACATAAAAGTTAATTTATCAAAATCCATCACTTTTTTTCAACGTCCCACGCATTTTTAAAAGTCTTAAAATAAAACAAAAGTTGCCCAATCATTACTGTTTAAATTTAATTAACAGAACCAAAAATGAAAATACCATAAACGGAAAAAATTTCACTTTCACACGCAATTTGGTCACATTAACCACCTACGAAAACAAGCGCCGCCAACAAGCCATAAACAATACAAATGAAGAAGAAAAAAATCCCAAAAACTATTATTACATCAAAAGAAAGTGAATTTGTTTGTTGCTTCGAATGCAAAATACCAGAACCAAAATAAATATAACCACATCAGATACATTCTCGGAACACAATTTGAATACAAACCACTACCGGCACCGACCGCCTACCCACCCGCCCTTGTTAATGGTTAAACTTTCATTATTCTCTACATCTTGTTACTGCTGGATGGCGTCAATAAATAAAAAAAAATACCCCGAAGAAGTCAAAACCTCCGCATTTATAAAATCATTGCTATTTAACGTGCTAAAGTCCATTTAGTTTATGCGCTCGTATACAATCAGAAGAATTTAATTTCCATTTTCACATTGAGTGTCAGCCGTTAAAATTCACAACAACATTTCCGTATCTTTTTGGAATTTAAAAATTTACTCTAGAAATGAGTTTGCTGGCAAGGACTGCAGCAATACAGCGGAACACAAGCCCTTTCTTTCAAGCCAAAATTATATTTTTTAGTGTTTTATAAATACGCACAATGCACACCTCACGAGCAAATTTAAAAGTGTGTTCAGTGCAATCTTAAGATACTTTTAGATCTTATAGTACAAGATCCCGTAAATTTTCTTATAAATTATACACAAAAAACTGTAGGAACGTACTTAATATTATTTTAAAAATATTAATTTTGAGTTCTTGAGATCATAAAATATTTTTCTTCTACATGTTGATTTACAATAATTCGGCAGTCTTGAGCCCCCAATTTTGTGAAAATATTACTAATAGTTACGTTACACTTTTTTTTTGAAAAGATAGAAATCTCTTCTCTTGTTTTATTTTTAAATTAAATTGTTTTAGCGAAAAAAGTTTTAAAAATTATTTTAAACTTAAATTTCGAAAAATTGAAATAAAATTATTCACCCTTATACCCGTAAGGCGTTTGCTCAAAAACGCCACGCTCTAGAAGCCATAATTCGAGTCCAAGTTAAAATAAAACTTTGTTCTCTTCGTTCTGTATCTCTCTCTCCGTAACAGTGAAGTCGTTTCCCAGAAACGTTAATTGTCACTTCTACAGCATGGCGTTTTAGCACAAACGCATTGCGGAATAAGGGTCATTAGTTAAAAATAGCTATGCAGTGATATGGGGTGCAACCTCATCACATTTTGTGGGGAACTAGATTAGGGAAAGTCGATGTTTCACAGGATCTTAGGCAATAGTATGACAAAAAAAAAAAAAAACAAAATGGAAAGCAAATGAGATAAGGTACGAATTTGATAGACGTTTAAAAATGACTATATTCTTGACTAAAGCTTCTGAAAATGTGTTTTTATTTCTGGTGTTTTCTGAACTGTAGTTAGTTCGTACTATTGCCGGCCTTTATAACTTTTGGGCTGCCGAAAAATGATTTTGAATTTTCTTTAATTCATTTGGTTAAATTTTGAAAATGTCAATTTGTACACTGAAAAAAAAACAACAAATTCCAATTTTTGTTCTAAAAAATATTATAAACTATCATGTGAAGCGGTGAACTATTTCTACGCTACAACAAAAATGTTCACATTTTGTGGCTTTTGAGACGAAACTTCAGAAGAAAGATGGGGCGAACAAAATGTATGGCACAATATTCTGGTCTTACCTTGTGCAAAGGAATCATAAAGTGAATTTTATCAATTTCTTACACTGAAACAGAAATTTATATATACATATTTTGATTTTTGGTGGTGATAAAAATTCTCCACTATAACTTTCAAACTTAAGATTGGCTACCCTTAGCTAACCTCCCGCAAATGAACTACAGTCTTAGTTTTTGTGTGTTTTTTGAAGTGAAAAAGTTTTTCTTTGTCTAACTTTTGAACGAAGAATAGGCTAAAAAAAATGTTGGGCTATCCTGGGCTAAAATTGGGCAAACGAACCACCTATTTTTTTTTGTTGAGAAAAACGCATTTCGGAGTGACAACTTATAATGGGTTCTTTAACAAATAAGTACAATATCGAAATGAGAACCTCATCTTTTTTTGAAGTCAGTTAGAAAGGAAAGTAAATCTTAGCAATGATTATATTGGTTTTTAAAATGGTGCCATATATTTATTAGTACAACAAATGTTTGTTTTGTCATCTTTTAAAAACAATATAAACAATGTTAATTATCAAACTATATCTACTATCCAATAACAGAAATGCTCTATTATGTCAAGTTTAGGAGAACAACAAAGCGAGCGAATCAGTAATGAGTCACTTAATGCCAAATTTGTTTTATACACTAAAGGCTGTTGACATAGCCAAGCCATATTATATCAATACCATAATTGAAGAAGTTTTATTAATACACCAGTTAGTACAAGACATTCTAGGAAATGATTTAGAAGATTTTTTTAATGCACCATTTATTCAAAGAGACATAATATAAAGACAATCCATGACTACCATGATGAAATTTATGGCACTCTTTAGTAGAAATTTAACTGTTTGTACTGAATTTTAAGGCACTACATGAAAAAAATTACATAGCTTTCGCAATGTGAATCGCATTGTCTTGATTATAGTCTCATTGAATTTTGCATTAATACATACTTCGGTAATTTTACACCAAAATATTCTTTAGCAGGAATTTGAGTAAAAATTTAACTTTAAAACGTGGCAACCCTATGCATTGACAGAATATTGCTTGGCAACCCATGTGCAAACTGTGACTTTAGACACTAAATATAAGAAAATATAGTTTTCAACTGGTAAAGTAATGAGGATAGGTAGTCCTATGTTGGGATCATATCGATACCTTCCCGTAAGAATGTATTAAGGGAAATTTTTAACTCTAGTTCCCTTTGTATGCATGATAGGGCAACGAAACCCAGACCAAAACGTTCTTACGGGAAGGTATCGATATACTATTAGAACAATTGAGGACCTTACATCAAAAGGGGGGCAGGTCCAGTTTTGAAAAGTTGTGGTAAAAACGAGAAATGCAATTTAAAAATACATTTGTTGTATGTGGATTGTGGTGGATGCAATTTTTGCCATAGCTCCCTTTATTTTTTAACAGAACTGACTAAGTTTAAAAACAAACCAATGTATTTGTATATTACATTTTTGCATTTTACCACCACTAGTCAAAATTGGTTCCACAAAATTGATTCTTACACATTGAAATATTTTTTAAACTGTTGAACTGTTATTACACAAATTGCAGAAATTGTTTTGTTCTCCCTATTTCTTCAGTTTTATCGACATAATTTGCCAATTATAAAAAAAAAAAACATTTATACCAACAATAGATTTTAGTCAAGATTATTGTCATTCTATTCCAAAGTGTAGCAACAGTGGAGTTGTCGGTGTGTGTCAATGAGCTCAACGTGCTCTACGGAAATGTTAAAAATCTATGTCTTGTGTACTTGCAAATATATGCATATAGCATACTGACTATTACTGCCGATCTTACTACAAATTTAGTAGGTAGGTAATCCAACCTGGTGCCTGTATACTGTTTCATTGGTTGTATCTTAAAACAAAAGAAAGTGAACTGCAAATCTCACGCGGTCACCACCATACCACCTGTGTAACTTTGTTGTTTATTAGCTTTTTTTCTGAAAGCCGCCAATGGAATATGAATGTCTGCTGGAGCAGACACACATCACTGGATCTATTGTTATTAATTGCCAAAGCGTATACAATAGACCATGATACCGTTCTATGGCATTTTAATTGAGTGAAAACTATATTTATAGATACTATACCTAGCCCGGAAGGCAAAGACATTTTACAATCGAGCAAAACATTTTGTTGTTGTTTTTTTTTTTTTTGGTAATGATAGTGCTCTGAAGAATGATGAATTTAGAAAATGAAAGTGAATTTCGGAAGAAAGGGAAATGAAAACAGTTAATAAAGGGAACTACTTAGTACTCCAGGCATGCGTTTCGGCACACGTTCGAGCTTTAAACATTTGGTGGCTGAAGTGTTTACAATGCCAAGGTTTTTTATGTTTTGTTTCTGTAGCTACAGGTAGGTTACACCTTTTCTTTTTTGAGTTGGTAGGTATCTTATATGAGAGTGCAAGAACTTGTTATTGATGATGGTAGATACTCATTTGATGGTGATGTTGGAGGTACATTTATACACATTTTGTAAGCCGATTCTTTTCTGTTTGTTTCTTGACTTTATCATCGTGTTAACATCAATTTAATTGCGATAAAATCTCTTTGCATGTTGTGTTAAGTAAGCGATTAATCTTTTGTCGAGGTCATCTTTTGTTTATATATACGATATCAGGGACAAAAATGCAGGTTCATGGTTATAGATAGTAAAAGTTTCTTTTGTAAATGCAAGGTTACTTACACGAAGCTTGGTATTCATTATTTTTCCGACACACCCTGTGAGGTATATTCTAAAAGAATAACAATCAAGGCTGTCAATGGATTCTTTTTAGAAATAGAAGCATACATGTAAGTAGTTAGTTCTGATTCAATCATTGTCCGAGAGTGAAAAAAACATCGCAGAAAACATCGTTTTTTGTTTGTCATAAGTAATTTCGAGATCATACTAATTGATCCTCATTCAAGAAATGAACAATTTTGAAGTTGTAGTGTTGCTAATTAACTTTAATGGCAACGACTACTGAGTATAATTTTTTCTGTAACGCCAAAATGTACTAATCTAAGAGATTTTGGGCTGCTAAATTCGAATCTGAGGTCAGAAAAAAACTAGGACGTCACGTTTTTGAGATAATATTATAATTTCGTGTAAAATTATCTCAAAAATAAGACGTAATGGTTAGACCTTTCAGTGTCAATATTTTTTTTAAAACAGAAATTTCATAAATGCTAACAATAAATCAATCGAAATGGGTCTTCTGAAAAATTCAAATTTCAGATACGTCTTTGTGGATCTGGGAATATTGAATGAAACTAAGAACGTTTATCCTTTCCGAGCGACCAAGATATGAAACGATATAAAATATGTTTGACCCAACTTCTTTTTAGACAAAGTTATATTCTTTGATGTTTTATTCTTTAATGGCTATTCTGAAAAAAATGTGTCAGAAAATGAGCAATTTCACACCTAAAACCGCACAACTTTTCATAATGATCAAATTGCTTGCGTGCCCTTTTTAGCACAAATAATCTAAAACTCATTATTCTTGTAAAAGTAGACAAATAGCCTTCACACAAAGTTCATTCCATTCTACCAGTTATCCTTCTCATTATCATATACCATTTTGCTCCAACAAGGCTAACAATCTTGAATCTGTCATGATTAGTTGCACTCCAATCTCCAAAACTTATATTCTATCACAATTTACCTTAATTGTCACGCATATCTGTCAAAGGATTTTTATGTTTGACAATTCGTAATATTAATTGGTTCAAACGGCGGCACCATGAACATGCTCACGTTGACAGAACGTTTTTTTCTAAAATAAATCGCTTTAGCCCTCTAGCTCTTTAGTAGTTATAAATAAGCCGTATAGCTCCCAAATACTTAAATTTTATCTTTATCATGGCATAAAGTACTCCAAGAGTCTCATATATCACATGCTGACCTGGACCTCAAAATCACACCAACAAATTACATCGGTATCGTTCTCACCTCATTTAATTAACTTGACGTGTATTTTTCTTTTTAAATAATTTCTATAATCACCCTATATCGCCCCAGGGGTATGGCCAATGACCATAAATTTCATACCTCCTCACACATTTATTATGAAAATTTTTTTTATAAAAAAAAAACCTCGGCACATTCTGTATCTCTAATTTATTGCGTTCTAATCGTTTTAACTATTTGTTTTGTTTTTTTTTTTTGTCTCTTTTTAGGAGAAGTCATTGTCGGCGGAGGAAGTCGGACAAGTGTTCCAGGACGAAGAGAATATGGCGGCAATTTTAATGCGGCGTCATTTGCAAAGTGGTGATCTTGTTATGGTAAGTTTGGCACCTGTTGTAGTTCTTTGTCTTTGTGTAGCTTTAAACTTGGTCAAAATGCCAATTAGAATCGGTTGTTTACAATTCGGTTGTTACGAGCCTTTTTTTTTGTTGTTTTTTTTTTTTTGTTTTGATTTTGGTCAACAATGTCTCATGGTAGGTCGACCACAAATCAATGTCGATGTTTGATTTTGACCAAGGCTCCATTGACTTGTGGCCTGGCCTGGTGCGGCTGCTGTTGGTCAAAATACGATGACGGCAACGACGACACGACCACGCCGTGTGGGAAGTGCTGCTTAGAATCTATATGCGGTTGTTGATATACATTATATGACCACCTTGACCGATATACAGTCAAAGGTATAATGTATAGCCCGCGCGCCACCTAAGAAGCAGAACCAGAGCAAAGTGTATATCTTTTCAAGGTGACCACGAGACAAGTGTCTGAAGCATTTGGTGCTGGCTAAAAATGCGCTCTTGGAAAGGTAAACCACTTTACCTCTGGTTCTTTGGATTACAATTACATTATAAATTTTACCTGTTCTTGGTCATTCTGCAGGGTATAAGATGGTGTTTAGTTGAGATTTTTTTTTTTTTTTTATAAAGCAAGTTTAGAGTTTCGTTTGAAACTCATTGTTTGTCTGCCGGGTGGTACCAACTCAACAAGTAGGTAATTATGGGACTTTATTCTTATTGTCTTTTATGGAAAAATCATAAAATTACACTCGTAACAATGTCAGTATCTGGTACAGAAAAGTGTGCAGGTAATATGCATCTGGATTCATATAATTATATTTAAATTTTGTTTTTATTTTTTTTTTTATTTTATTCCACTGTCTTGTGAAATATGTTTTCAAGGCTAAAACGTTTAACAAAAAATTAGTGCAGAAAATATTACCATTTTTATAGGGAAATTCTATAAAACTAGATGGCTATGGTGCTTTGTGCATTTAAATGTTATGAAAATAGTGATGCAATGAAAAAACATGACGTAAGGTACACTTTTTTTTTTTTGTTTTATTAGCTGAAGTGCTATTTTGTTCTTTTACAATGGAATATTTTTTGTATAAGCTTTAAAACTTTGATAATCATCTGTTGATACTGGGGCATTTGGAGATTTCATCGATTTTAACAGTTCATAGCAAGAGCGGACGCAGGATTTCAGTCAGGATGGGGCAGGGTTCACGTTCAACAACATGTTCATCAACTTCTATCGTTTAAGCGGATTTGTGTAATGTGAACATACCTTAATGTGAATCCACCTTAATGTTTTGGGTTCTGCTCTTGGGTTTATGGATTTGACATTTCATGTGTCAGTGGATTTGACATTTCCAATTGTTTTTGTTTTCCTCGCATTTTTTTGCAACTTTAATTCAGTAATTTAATCATTTTTGGTGTAAAATATTTAAATTATTTATAGCCACTGCACATCTATGCAAAATATGCTTTCGTTTGATATGTAATGTGTGTATGCCCCTTTGGTTTGTGTTGGCCGTTGATGCAAGTCACAGAAAGTGAATTCGGGGATACAACGAGTTAAAGTAAATACGCTACCTTTAGATCTTATGGTGAATGTTCTTCTCGAACAAATGACAATTTGAAACGAAACACTTTTTGACCAAACTAAGTAGTGACAGACCTTAACTAAGTTAAGCCTTGCGAAGATATTGGCCGTTACAGCTGTGAGACCTCCAAAATTAATACTTGAAACGCCAACGTTAAGAAAAAGTCAGGGACTACAAAATGTCATATTCATATTTTTGTTCTTTTAAGTTCGTAACAAGTTGCCAATAGATAATTATTGTGTCTATCCAAATACATATTTTGAAGATAAGTACAAACCAAACAAATCCGGAAAGGTTTAAAGCATAACATATTATATGAAAAAAATGGGCTTTAGTCAAGTTTAAATAAAAAATATGAAATGGTGAAAACGTTGTGAGGTTGTGACCGTTTAACATTGTTCAATTTGTTTCAAAATTTGACAAGCAGCCTGATTTTAGGTCCATTTGATACTGAATTTTGCAATCTTTCAAATTTTATTCTGTCACATCAATGCTCAATTACACAAATGCGTTGAACAAAATTACCACTGTTTTTTTTTCATTTTTTATTAATAATTCTTCTTTTGGTAACTTACATATTTAATCTTTTCTCTTAATTGATTGCTTACCTAACTTTTCCTGTGTTAATGAAACCTTGACAAAACTCATATTTCTGCCCAAATAATTCTTTGGGCTCAACTTCGCAAGAAAAGGGAAATAATAATTTTTAGAGTAAAGTTTAACACATTTTATTATGTACGAGATTAGCGCTGAAATAAGCTGAAAATATTTGTTTTATGAAGTTTCCAAACTGACATTTTATTGCATACACACGACACTTCTGCACGCACCGGTGTTGGTGTTCTAAAATGTGTTCTGTTTATGGGTTGGTGTGCACACCGATTTCCGTATCAGACACGGTGTTCGTAAAATCAAAATTCTTTGATTTTTAGTGTCGGTGTCTTGATTGGTGTCGTCTGTATGGCGGAATGCCACACCGGTGTATGCACAAGTGTTGTGTGTATGGGCCGCTTTAAGGGCATGAAATAGACATTACACAAATAAAAAGAGAAATGAATGCTTCTATGTCCAATGAAAGTTAAATGAAAAAAAAAATATTCCAGATTAGATTAGCCCGACTATAAAGCGGGATCCCAGAATTAAGGGTCCTGGGATTGAATTCTCTAATCTTGAGCCTTAGGATATGGACACGACAGACACACAGAATTGTTATCTCGATTTTATTTTTATAAATTTGCATTATAGAACCGATACCTATTGCAAGTCACAAATATACCTACTCAATATCGAGAGGAATTGCTTTATTGAATGTTAAAATTAACAGCAAACTAAATTACCAAAAAATCGGCTTTTAAAACTAGCATTTAGCTACAGTTTGAACATCTTGGATACAAAAAATTAAAGTTCTTACTAGTACAAAAGCGACATTGTTGTCAAGCACAAGTTTGTAGACAATATCATTCCGAATGAATACGGCGCGCGGCGATACCTTGTGACGAAAAGTGTATTGACACTAAGATATACTTTCGAATAAGACCTTTAATCACGCATGCTAAGTTAGTATACAGGATAAGAAATATCAGTAGGTACACTTTTCGTTGTTTTCATCACCTTGACCAAAATGTCAAGAACAAAGAATTTAAAATTATTTTGATAAATGTGTTTTTTATTCAATCAAATAATTAATTTTCTATCTTAAATAAAGTCAAAGTCCAATGACACATTTCGCTCTTTCATAATACTTTCTCTACACGATTCTAAAGAATTTAATTAGAGATAATATAAATGGTTAATCAGGAAGAACACAACAAATAACCTTCAATCAAAATTCAGTTTCATTTGATGTTTTTTTAGAAGGTTATTTATCTTTATTGCACTCATTTAATAAACTATTTAGCAATTAAATCTTTCAAGTATATACCTATAGAGTCTGATTGGATTCATCCAATTAAAAGTAATTTTACTTCAATTAGCACAAAATGTATTTACTTTAACCTCTCTTGAGATTCATCATCATATAGACGGTAATAACCGAATTTATTGATTTAATCAACCAAACATGATCTGTAAATGCCAAATAAACTATCGAATAATCGAGTTTTATGTTCAAATCATAAAAAAAATTTAAAGAATTTAAAGCTCTCTGCAACATTAGCCGATGGTCGATGGTCGGTTATTGATAAATCCAGAAGAGGCCATCTCCGTATAACTTTTCTATAAGTTTGAAAGTAGTTTTGCGGTTGCCAAATACCACATTATAACAACTACACCACATATACCACAATTCCACATTATTTATCATTAATCTTTGCCATTAACGCGAATCATCATCATCTTCTGGTGAAGAAGTGTATATTGCTATATTAACCACAAAGGTTGGTTGGGGTATATCAACCCATGTTAGCAAATGATTAGAGCTTGAATGCGTGATCTTAGCAATTAGCCATCGAAATGACTTACTATGTTAAGTCAGAGATTGCTCGAAAGAAAAAAAAAAATGAAGAATGATTTAGTACCTACTCACCAAGTTGCAATCGAATGTAAAATGTGGCAAAAAAAAGATTCAAACTTAATAAGTAGTGGACGACACATAGTGCCGTCTTTTTTAGGATTTATGAGAATTTTGTTGGTATATCTAAGCTTCGATATATGTCAGTGGTCATTTATGTACAGTTACACTTGTTCGGACAAGTTTTGTGACTGGTTTCGAACCATTTCATTCCCACTGAAGTGTTTCTCTAAAAGACCAGAATAATTGTATCTTTTTGACAGAAGGTAGCTGTCTTCGCTCTAAGGTCTGCACCATAAATTGTTCAACCATTTTTTTATAATTGAAAATTTTGTGTCCAAAATACTTTAATTAAGTGCCCATGCCGAAAAAAAACTATTTGTTTAAGATTTGTGAGTTGTTGAACCTTGTTATGGGTAAAGTTTTATGGAATGTTTTTGCCAAAACTTTATCTCAGTTTTATGACATAGCTTTAATTTGATCATAAAGTTTGAGGTCATAGAACTTATAGTAGTCACAAATACATATCTATTAAATGATCGTTTAAAACTGAGCGAATACAAGGAATTAATATACTTTTCGTCAAGTTTTTGCCCACCTCAGCTTTGGTCGCACGTCAATAAAGTGAACTTGATAGCTAGAGCATGGTTTCTCGTCGAACAACTTAAGATAGGTACATTTACTACATCAACAACTTCTAACATTTAAAAGTGCTTAGTGCATCCAATTGGAACGTAAAAGTTTTTGTGTTCAAAAAGTCAACACTGTAGTGTAGAAGTGCATGTAGAAAAAGAGAGGTTATGTCCCTCCAAGTTCTTTTATTGTTTTCCTGATTTATATATCTTGCGCGTCATCTTACCACAAACACTCATAATACCACGAAGAAAATATTGATGTACCTATTCAGTTCACTTAAAAATAATACTTACTTTGCATATGAAACACTTTGCAAATGGCTGAAAGAAAAACTCGCTGTTTATTTTTGGTAAATTCTTTTGGAATTCTTTTCTTAACATCTTAAGGGAAAAAATAGCATCAACAGATGGCACAATAACCATCAATGTTTCGAAAAAATGGACAAAGTATCTTCAAAATCTTTTGTTCGTATTTACTTGACGAGGAGTGTATTCTGGTGAACTGGTTTTTACAAAACCTATCAATTCTGTTTGGTCAATTTCTAATCTATGGTATTTAGTTGGGATTGTATTATTTTTATTAACTCTAACTCTTTGTTTCAAAATTAAGACAGTTTTAAGTATTGAATTGACAATTATGGAAAATTGGTGTTTACCTCGCTTTCTGAATGGGAAATGCCAAATCTTCCTGTTTTAACACCACAAATTTGTATTGTCAGTTTTTTTGCCACAATTTTGATATTAAAATAATAAAAAAAATTCTGTGTAAAACTTCTTCTTGTACAAAATTTTTCAAGCACAACTGTAATTCTTTCACACTATATTGGCCATGTGAATATATTAATTACGCAATCGAGTGATAATCAGTGAGAATGATCGCACTCTGCTCCAAAGCATAGAGTGCAAACGCCACCACCGAATTAAGCCCATCTATTGAATTGGTGGTTTTTTTTTAAGGCCAACAGCATCAGTGTTGGTCAAAGACGCGCAGATTTCTCTTGCTTGCAAAGATGGCTCATGAAGATGGACAGCAAACATACGAAACAAAAAAAAAAAATAAAAAGCACACATTGGTGCTTTGCAATTATATACCTACCTATGTGATGATGTTGAAATATTTATGATGATATTTGGCGTAGTGCTTCTAGTTTCGCGGCCCATAGCACTCTCGTTATGGCCCATGAAACTGGAAAATTGAGACTTTAACCTTTTGATCAGAAACGGGGCTACTCTGCTGTTTCGAACTCATCTTCTTCTCAGATCTTCAAGCATAGGTATACTTATACCTTCTTTATAAAAGATGCTTAAGAATGTTTTTTTTCGCAATCATCTTGCCAATTGCGGGTTCATCTATCTTCTCTGGTCACTGGATGCTAAGTGTGTTACTAAGAATTTATAGCTTTCAAGATATCCATCACTCATTTGGATAACATGACAGAACCAAACGGAACGGTTTGTTATATTTTGAAGAATATCCAAAACTAGGCACTATTATAGGGGATTGGTATATTATTGAAGAGAATAAATCACTTGTCATTTTGTGCTAAGTGTACCAACGTTTCACTCTTTTTTTCAAAGCCATCATGATGATGAGGATGACGGCTTCTAATAATAGTTCTCTTTGAATGAATTGTGTTAGAATGCGTGGTAGGTAATTGTTGCTGAAGTACAGAATAAAATTTGTTGAGCAATAATGTGGGTTTTGTGCTGAAAAAGTTTATATAATTGGTTCTTTATAAGTGGGTAACAAGCCACTGGTTAGCTTCTAACTACGGTAACGATATAATTGATGGAGATGGGAACAATAATGCCATTAAATGACTCGACTGATGAGGAGATCATGTGGCGTTATGTAAACATCTTGTCAATTGGTAGTCTGTTTCGTTGGAAACATATCAATCGAAGAATGGATTCTTTTGAGTGATGATCTGTTATTATGTGGAAGCAGAATTGTTGTGCATAAGGAGATTGCAAAAAAAAAAAAATATGTAAAGAATTTATTGTATTTGCTATGAAAAAAAAAAAGAATTATTCATGTTCTTTTAGATTAGAACATCTGCACTTATCTTGAGCAAGAACTGAAACAAATGCAGCCAAGACAAAGAACTAAGAAATCCATTATCAACACAAATGTTGGTATACATTAGCTTTGATTTAATTGAATATAATAAAATAGAATCAAATTTTGAGCTATGTTGAATAAAGTATGCAATTTATTATAATTCATGTATGTATTTAGAAGGCTTAGATGGCAAAGTAAATATACGGCCGGGGTAGGTTTTAAAGTACCTACTAATCTTCAACATAGTGTTCTTTCAATTTATATCAGTCTGCCCACATTCGTCATTTCTATCTCAGCTTAAAAAGGACTTTTATTGCAAGTGGATAGTCCAAGGGTTTCTAATGAGAACCCTGCTCCAACCCCCAGTATTTATTTCGGAATTGTTGGTCCGTACGCTCAGAGAAATAATATTTATATTTTGTTTTTCGTTTGTGGCTAGTGAATATCCTTTGAATTAAATGAAAATCATTTGCTGGAAAGTTAATACAATCCCCGTAAAAGTTTTTCATTCGAAGCAACTTTATTACATAAGTTGATTGCGGCAAACACAAATGCTTTCCACATCTAAATACCTTTTTGTTTACCAGAAAATTCTATTATTTGCAGCAAACGAATGAATAGTTTGTGAAGAATTTCTCCATAAAGTAGTTTGTTTCCAAGAACTATACTTTTGGTCTAAATATACAATTCATTTACAACAAAATGACTGCAGGAAACAATAATTGACTCTGTAGCATTCTATATGCTACACTAGATATCTAGTTCGTCTAGCAATGGCAACAACCTTGGTTTGTAGTCGAGAGGAAGCAGATTTGATAGCCTGCTGTACGCTGAACTACCTTTTTTTGTAAACGCTTTTATTAGCTTCACTAGTTACTGTTTTGACCCACTTCAAATTATCACACCAAAATGAAAATTTGTACATAATATGTAGTTCAGGTGACAAAACAATATTTTGATGGGGCGGACCCAGAGGAGGGGCATTGAGATTTGAAACACCCCCAAATCTATTTGAGGTTACTTCTAATTATCGAATCCAAATAAAACTTTGTACAATATTTTATATTCAAGATATTCCCTTTGTAAGGGAGAGTTCGCCAGTCCAATCACAGGTGTAACGAATTTACCAATTTGCTGCAAACGAAGTAACTGATATGTGAAGATGGTTGATAGAACCCTCAATAGAGGGTTCGTATTTTCTGCTATCTTGAAGGTTTTTGATTGGTATTTTTTCTTTATTTGTAAATAGTAAGCGCGTCGTCTGGAAATCTGCAGCATCGATTCATCAATTGTGTCTTTGTTGCGTGGCGTTTGTATTGGGTCGGGTCTTAAATCAACTCATCACTAGAACAGTGGTAGAACTTTTGATGACAAGTTAGCAATAGTTCCAATATTTTTTGTAGCAACATGGATATTTAGATTTGGAGTATTTCTTCTCAAAGTCAGTGATTAGAGACTAGGCTAGCTCCTTGAAACATTAAGACGTCCAAGTTACTGAAAGAATTGTTGGTGTCAATCACAGCATGATCAAATTTGCTAAAAGTTCAGAGGTTTGTATTTCACCCCACCGGAAAATCGATCAGTCGTATTCCATTTTCCGAAGTGTTGCTGTGATGGCAGGTACGGCTCAGGATCCTCACCAAATTGTTAACTTTCATTATTCATGTGACTCTAGCTTCCCAAATCTATTAATTCTTCGTAGCCCTGTAAGCTTTTTATTAACTGAATAGTCCGTACAGTAGATAAATTATATGATTAAAGAGTCTTTTTTTTTTACCGAATAGTTTACCAAATCTGCCCCTTTTTTTTTTTGTTTTTTTTTTTATAATTTGCGCGCACTAAAGGGAGTTAAATACCCTTAATATGTTACACACAGTGCGAGCTTCAGGAAAATATGGAGGGATTCAAAAGGAGAAACCGATGCACATTAGTTTTAAAGCTCTGGACATGAAAATGACAGGGAAAAACAGAGGCGGGTAATATATTCCACATTCGTATGGTGCGACTAAAGAAAAAATCTCTGTATTTGACGGTACGTCCGAAGTTGGGCGCAAGGGTTAACTGATGAGCATTCCTAGAAGCGCGAGTATTACGGTTAAATTGTTTCAGGGGAGGAATGCAACTAGCTATTTCATCTGAACATTGTTTATAAAAGTAGCGATAAAACAAGGAGAGACATGACACATTACGTCGGTGGTGTAGGGACGCAATTGTCTTAGTAGACCGAAGCAATTTTGAACATATTGACAAACATATGGACACAAGTTTTTTCGAACCCATAAACAAACCAATCGTTATTCATTAAAAAAAATAAACCAAGTCAAGAAAGTAAAAAAAAACCCATTTCCATTAAACATAATTCAGAAATTAATATGCATGCAAAAAAAAATAAATTAGTTCCGCTATCTGCTGCTAGAGCAAATTAATATAACATAAGCTTTTATCACTATCACCTTATAGCTTTTTTAAATGCTCCAACGGAAGTTTGCTGTATTAATTTAAATTTTTCGCAATCCACACCACATTTCCAGTTTTCGCAAAATAATTTTTACTTCCTCTGTGCACAACTTAGCGATGCTGTCATTTCAAATTACGTTAGATGCTATCTTCAAAGCATTTCCATCCAGCGTGCGTCGTTGCCATGCCATTCCACCAGATCACTTTTCCTTTCAACAATTGAATAACACTGATGCGCATATGTATATGTTTTTAGAGGTCTCCTGAGAAAACACGCAACCATATAACAACCATCAGATAATAATCAGTCACATCTGCATGTGGTTTCTGTATATGTTACTCTCTGCTGCTGATGCTGATGCTGCTTCTGCTTCTGCCACTGTTGCATCTTCTTCACATAACTTTTCCCTCTTAACGAATAGAGCAAAAAAATAATAATCTTATAATAACCAGGGGTATTCAATTTCATATACCAACTTTTATGTTGTAAACACAACAATTCCGGTCGTTTTTTATTACCTTTACCACGATTTAACAAACAAACATGACATTTAAAACAATATTAAAGCTGCCTTCGGTCAAATTAGCCGTGAAAACAGGTGGCATCAACACACAAGAGAGTCGCTTTGTCAAAAGCCAGCCTCTGGAAAGAGAAAGATTAAACAATATTTTTGTTTAATGAATCTAACCTCAAACTAAAGATGACACCTCCTAGCGTTAACACTGACCTTCCACTATAATAAGCAGAAAAGTCATTGTAGCCATTATGATATGAGAAGTCTCTTGTGTCTGCTTCTGCTGCCCCTCTCATGCCACCAAATACCACACACCATACATACAATTACAGTGGCCAAAAATGTGGCATAATGATGTGCAAACACGTTCACAATGGAAGCAAAATAAAAATAAACTTTCCTTTCAATCGGCCAAGTGGAGTCGTTGGCCGTTTCGTTGTGCGATCAATCTACGAACGACATTTGAATATTTACAACTTTTAGATGATGTCTCGAAGTTGGAGGAACATTGTTGTAGTCGTCATCGAGTCGAGTCAAGGCAAAGTTGTTTCTCCGTTGCTTTACTTTTAATGAGAAAAATATAACAAAACAATGTATTAGTGTGGGCAAAAACCAGTAGCATTGTATCTCTTTCTATATTTGACAGTACAACCTTAGCTGTCATCGGTGTACTAATTTATTGGAAAATAGTTGATTTTGGAAAAACGTTCTTAGAGAATTTGGTATTCTTAACCTCAAGAACTGCTTACAGATGCCAAGAGTAACTTCTACTATTGTATAACTTTGTTTACCGCCCAAAACTTCAATTTGCATGCAAAAATTGTCATCTACTACTGGTGGCATGGATTGGCATCTCCAACGCCATTATAGCTACATGAGTTGAGTATACAACTTAATGATATTTGATATTCTTGGCACGTTGTCGTTTTCAGAGCAAATTGTATTACTTGGCTACCACTACAACTAAGACTCAGCTTATGAAAACAAACATAACGTGTGTAGAGAGTTCCTTAACGTGTGGGAGCGAGAGGCTTTCAGGTTAATTGCTAAGCGTATATGCGTAGGTTGTTTTAAATTACTATGTTTTGTTTTTAAAATCTTTTATATTTCAGCGTGATAAAGTATGATTATGGTCTTTTGATGGATGCAAGAAGGTCACGTTGTTAAGTTTAATAGTTGAAAGGTTATCCCCACAAGTTATTATTATTTATGTGGGAATTTTGTATACCTTTAACAATTATTTTAGTACATACTTCAATGATGGGAAAAGATTTAAGACATCACGTTTTGTGGTAATTATACCTACCATGTCTATAGAAAAGAGCTTGGTATTGAAAATAAGATGAACCTTTTAGACCTTTTGGATATACAAATTGCGATTATTGCATTTAATTTTTTTTTTCAGTGAATTTTACCTAAAAATTTTGTTGGTATCGACGCAGAATATTATCCTCTATAGGTAGTCTAAGGTCTTCCAAAATCCTTCTACTGGCTTTTTTAAACTTGCATTTAAAGAGAGGGGAGTGAAGGGATTTGTAGGTTTATCAATCTGAAGAATTTATGTTAATACAATCCGAATTTATGAGATATGATTTAAAGGTACTTTTTAGTGCTAGATTGAATAAAAATATTTCGATATAACAACACTAAGAAAAGTTTTTATCATTTTTATGCAATGATGAATATATTTTCGGTGCAACAAGAGTAAAATATAAGCATTCTAAAAATAATGGTACATTAATAAAATTTTATATGCAGCTTTCAATTAGCATGGGAATCCAGGACCAGAAGAGTGTATTCAAATATTTCGGGTGGGTGTTTTTTTTTTAAGTGGTGGCAGAGCAGGACAACGTATGCTGGGTCAGCTAGTTAATTATATATATATTTTTTTAAATTTTTGAACGATGGTGATGGTGACTGTGAACGGGTATCTTCATTGAATTACAGTGATAACCAAACAAAAACTCGCAATTTTTTTAGAAATCTTTTGGTTTCACAGCAAACCTTAAAAAATGGGCTAGTAAATAAAACTCTACCAAAAATTTCCAGCTAACCCTCATTTTTTCGGACAAAAATTATTGGACAAATAGTGTCATATAAAAACTGCCCCAGGCTCCTAGCTATTGGAACCTTTCATACCCATGGACTATTTACTTGACCAAAATATTAATATTGTATTAATACATATATTTAAAATCGGTCATAGTATTCAGAAGTAACACGATTATAAAAAGATAAACTTATGATTTTGTATTCCTAGAAATTTTTTATTAAAAATGGTAAAGCTAAAACTAAATTATCATATTTTTATGGCAATAAGCCTACGACTTAGAAATTTCACCGAAATTATGTCTATTTTTAATTAAATTTGTGTGTTTTTTTTTATTTGCAAAATAATATGCATATCACTTTCTTACATATATAAAATACCCCCGAAAATGCTGTTTAATTTAAAGTCATTGATTACACATCGACCAGAATGATTTTTCTTCTATTTACTTAATTTCACGTTTGATAAAAATCTTGGGTGTGATCCTTTCACACAAGTAAAAAAAAATTGTCATAATTTTGTCTCAACACATCGTATGTGAAATTTATTACATTTTGCTCAAACATTGTTTTTTATTATTGTTATATTATTATAAAATCGAGTTTGGACATCAGCTCTTTCGTTTTTCTTAAGAAAATGTTAAAATTTGTATTCTTTTATTGTGGGAACTTATAAAGTTTCAGTAACTTGTTTATAATCAACAAACGACTGAGCTGTTATCCAAAAAACCAACATTTATATTTAAAACTCAAAGGGCGGAATTGCTTGAAAATTTGCAAGTAAAATAATCAAACTAAACCCTGTTTAAGAATCAAAATCTCTTCAAATAGCCTGTAAAATTTCTAAAACAAAACTTTACAAACTCATTTATCGATAATAAATTTGAGATAAATTTGCCTTATTTATTATACTTAATACCCACTATGCCGCAACTTAAGTTTGCTGTATTCAGGTTAATTTCAAAACCGATGTATGTAATCATATTTTCATATTTTTTTTGCAACATTACAATTTTTACACCATATTTGCCCAAAAATGGTTTATCTTTTTGATTAAGTCAACCTTAGTTTCATTTTGTTTTTTTTTTTTTCCTAATTTTTCAGACAACTAGAACTTACAACATCGCGTTACCAATCAGCAAATAGTTGCTCTACAAACGTCACGCTGATAAAAATTTGTATTTCATAAGTTTCGTTTCACACTGATGGAAATATTACATGTATCATAATCAAAAAATTAACAAACCACATCTAAAATGTAAAGAAAAAAAAACACGTTCCTTACTGCCTTAAATGGTTATGTAAAAAAAAAAAAACACAAAAAGAAAACAAACGCCAAAGAAAAACGAATTTAGAGCATATACACATTTTCTGCAGCGCCGGCATGTCAACACAAATAATCAGTGCCGCCACACACAACAAGCTTCCACACCAAGAGTCGTGTTGTTGTCGTCCGTCCGTCTGTCCACCATTTAGGACAACTTGGTGAGCTTAATCTCTCACCAATTTTCCCCTCTCTTCTTTTTTTTCCTATCTCCGGGGGGGTTGACTTAATGATGATTAAAGAAAAAAAAAAAGGCAAATCGCCACCGCCCAAGACAACACAGAAGACAAGACAAGCCAAAGACAGTCTTTTCTTATAATGGCCTCCTATGTAGGCTTCCCAACATGGACTTGGCACTACGTTCAACAAGAAGTTATAACTTTTTGTGTTTCCTTCTCAGCACCAGCTTCATACACAATATGAAGGAAGTATAACAAAATTGATAAATTACCAAAAGAGGGGCTTAGGCAGCTTATGCGCCTGCGCACCTCAGTCACTATTCCAAGATCGTGGTAGAGAAAAATAAAAACAAAAAAAAAGGTGCAACCTAAGGTACGGTATGAACAACAACGCCATGCCTTGCAGAGAGTGTTATGCAACAGCCTTGGGTAGGTTGGAAAGGTTTTGTTTGTGCCGGTGCCGGTGGCGATGCTGTCGACCTGGGCTACTCGCCTTTGTCCCGGCTTTTGTCCACACATTGTCTTATCGGAGAACACACATTTAGTTAATTCAGAGCTGTGGCCAAGTATAAGGCAAGTTAGGGCGACCCCAGGAGGCAGGTGTGGCATATTGTTGTAGGTTATGGTTGATTTGATTATTAATTATGCACAACTCATTAACAAAAGATACTTTATCCCGGAGAAAGAAACCGCACGCAAAGTATGTTGCCATTCACTTTCCATAAAGTCATACGAACCATGCATTCTATAAGAGTTCAGCTTCATAATCAGGATGTCGTCGTTTTATGGTCGTATATGAGAGAGTAGTTATAGTTATGCAAGCAAAATGTCACTATTTTATTTGAATTCCCCAGATGAACATTAGCCAATTGTGATTTGGAATGTAATTCATTAGTTCAACTATTAAAATCCCATTAGCAGTGGAAATTCAAATCTGTGTTAAACTGCAAAACGAGTCTTGCACTTTATTATACTGAACTGACTAACTAACCAACCGAACGAAACAACTACTCCATGGTTTCGTCTTCTTTAAACTTTTCGAAGAAGACGATGCAACATCTCTGGGGTTTAAATATCAAGGCTATCTAGTATCGGTTGTTTGGTTTGTTGTTTTCTTTTAATTTTTTTTTTTTGTTTTCTTATAAAATGTATTCCTTCTTTCTTGAATCTTTAGGATACACAAACAGACACATCATTTTTCTAGATTTGTTTTACAAGAAGATTACGAAACTTAAAACAACATCAGACATGGCAGATGGTGTGGTTATGCAGATGAAGAAGCAGCCAGTAACAAATAAAGTAAAAAAAAAAAAAAAAAATATTCAAAGAAGAAATAATAAATTATGTGGTAAGGAACAGGGGGACCACGTTCCATTCCGTGCCAAAGCTACCGTGTGCAAATCGTTCGTTGGCCACTTGGTGGGTTTGAAATTGTGGTGTTGAGTGGAACACAAAAATGTATAATTATCAATTACTTAGCCTATAGGGGGAATTTATCCATTGAAAGAGAGAGAGAGAGACCTTTTCTGATTTGATGAATGTATTTATTTGGCAGCAAAGATGTGCTAATTGCTATTTTATTGAAGCTAAATTTATGTTTTTACTCTTCTTGGGTTGAAGGTAAATTTATTTTACCCTACAAATGTTATTGGGTTGTATTTTATGGGATGGTCAATAGCATATCAAAGTGGTTCTTTATTTGAGCCTTAGGTGCAACACTAATTCATAAATATATAGAAGACAAGAACTTATTCATAATGCTGAAAAATTTTCTAACTTTTGTTGATTTTAGAAGTAGATCACAAAGTTTTTGGAACGCCAATATAAAAGAAACGTATGTCTTCAACCAACACAATTGTGGCAATTTTCGGCAACGAATGACACTAAGATTTAAAAAAAAAAACACAAAAAATTTCGTCGAAAACACGTACTACACGTTTATCTCAGGACGTGGAAGAAGTAGTAATTCATCCTAACTCAACATACCTACATAGGGAATAAATGTTTTAAAAAGTTTCTCTCTCAAACCGTTGAAAATATCAAGTGCAGTTTTTTTGCAGAATTTGACGCAATTTTTTCAAATATTTGTATATTCAGGTCCTTGCACTAGGAGTCCAGTAAAAACATCATTGCTCGTGTTGTTTTCCAAAATCTCTTGTAACGAAGCAATTTACTAACCTAAAAATTTTCTAGGAACTTTTATGTCCGTAGAGTTAATCTTAAGGAGGATAAAATGGGCAATGTGCCAACCCAAAGATTTTCAATGCCGACCTGAAATTTAGGCATTTAACTGATTTGCAAGGCAAGTTGGCCAATTCGGTTTGAGGCATAATTGGTGAACCCTTTCCAGCAGACGATCACCTCTATCGGGGTGCGCTCAATTGAAGGAAAATCGCTCCCTTTTCACTTTTCCGTTATTCTTCATACCAGAGCAATAAATAACAAGAGAAAACGGAACAAAATTCCTGGAATATTTTGATTGGGAACCTTTTTCCCAAGGACAATTTCCCCGAAAAATTTCGTTCCCGATAGAGGCCAATATGGCTTGGAATTTTATTTATTTTCAGTTATTCAGTTCAGTTCGACTAAAACAACAACAACACGTCGTCGATGATGAGTTGATTCCAAACAAAATTCTTGCTCAAACCGGACCGAACTGTCTTTACCTACTAGTAATTGGCGTCATGTACGGTTTTAAGCTATGTATTTCCAATTTTACTGTTCTGAGCTACACGTTTTTCATGTACCAACTCGTCTACCTGGGGCCTTTAACACAAAACTACAAGTACTTGTATTACACGTGAATTCCATACAAAACTGAGCAATTTCACTTGTAATACAAGTACTTCTAGTTTTGTGTTATAGGCCCGCTTGGAATGCAATCATTGCGAACACGTTCCAATCTACTGTCATTAACGTTTACGTTCTCCTACACCTACATATTTACGAGCGTTTGTTGTTTTTTTTGATGTGATGTGGGCAGCATTTCGTACGCAGCCTTTAGTAAGTTCTGAGACTGAAGTTGTTCAATTTTGTATGGAAAATTGTAAGATTTTGCTGGTAATACAAGTAGGTACTTGTAGTTTTGCGTTATGGGTTCCAGGATGTCCCATTCTATATCTGTGTTGCTCACAGCACATCGCTCATCAGAAATCACCAATAGTAAATAAAAATATTCGAGACAGTATGCTGCTCTTTCTTTCTTTTTTTCTTTGGCAGGTTGATCATTTCATTTGTATTCGGAGATTCATAATTTCATACGAGACGTAGGGGAATTGGGTTCATATCGCTGGCGGAAAACGGTTCAAAACCGAAGCGCAGTAATCCTTCTACCTTCTGAAACTGTTCCTCGCAGTGAACCATGTATCTTTTACCGGATGTTGTTTTGCTATATGCTATAGCTATTTCCTAAACATGAAATTAAAGTTTAACATTGGTCTCCAATAAAAGAATTTTGATGCCCTGATTTAAAATCTGAAAACATATTTGCTGGTAAAAAATACATTATGAGTACCCAAACCACTCTTATCCACTTACGAAGTTTACTAATAAATTTTTTGAGACGCAATAGAAACCTTAAAACAAATTTGCCTTCTCTCTTACGCCCACATTTCTTAGTGAGTCATATTTGCAATAAGTTCGTTGATCTTTGTCATAAAATTATAAAATAAAAAAAAAAAAAACGAATAATAAAAACACTAAAACAACTGCTCACATGAAGAGTATATTAGGATGGTAAACCACTTAACTTTACCAAATTGACTTTCTCAAAAGTCAAGTTAATTGTTTTCTGAAGTAGTGTGTTTACTCACTTCAACATACATCCATCCTTATTTTTGTCAATTATTAGTAGACATGTGAATCATCATTCTTTTTAGTCAAATTTGATGGAACTTTTATGTTTCCATAAAGTGGGAGTTAAACAAACAAAATCAGTCTATAAAAAAAGGCCTGAGATAAAGTTTTTACAGAGATGTGTATTTTTATTTAAAAAAAAAAAAAAAAAGTCAGACAAAAAACTAACTTCTCAGTTTGTATTGATTTTGCACTCTAAATACCATTTTGGTCAAGGTTTCGCTTATTGCAAAGTGTTCATGTATATGTTTTTTTTTTTAATCTTGTTCTTGATTCATTGATTAGAATACAATTTTTGTTTTTGTTTTTCATTGACAAACTAGCAAAGCATTTTCGTTGGAGAAAATGTTCTTTAAGGTGACCGCGGCATTGAAATGTTATTTAGCGGTTTTCTATTTAAGATTTGTGGTTAATGAAAGGAAACAACAAGAGTGTTTATGGCTGGCTGATGGTGGTAAAAAAAAAACCATATATTGTGTTAAGGCATAAACCGAATGAGTTAAACTGACATTTAGACAGATTAATCAAGTTGATATAGTCAAACATGTTGTTAGTTGTTTTTTTTCTTATTTTTATATAATTTTGTTCGATATTTAAATCACGATTTGTCGGCAATTGTTGTGGTTAAAAAAAGATAAATAATAGAGATTTATTTATTTCGAATGTGGTTAAGTATTATATGTCTTTTCTTTAGGTAGGTATGAAATGAGTTCTTAAAGCTTGTCTTGAAAGTGGATTTTTAAAAATATTTGAATTTTCAGTAAATGCCTTCCCTCCTCAAAAATGTATACAGTGTGAAAATTTAGGATACATTTTTAGTTTTGAATAAGGATTAAATGCACCAATTATGGTGATTAGGAAAGAATGAAAAATACATTATTTTAAGAACAGAAAAAAAAAATAACAAGTAGTAAACAACAAATGCAGCAAACTTTTTCGCATTTGACGTACATTTGCATGTTTCATCAAATAAATTTTTACCCGCACCTTCGAACACCTGAAAATTCATTAGTATTCAAAAATACTTTTTGGTCATCCTTACATAGCTTTGATTTGCTAAAGAAGCAATTGTAAAACTTCCATTGTTTTTGATTTTTTATGTTTCTATGTTACAGTTTTCTTTCAAAAATGTGCATTTGTATATGTTTTTAAGCACTTAACACTTCCAAAAATGTCATTTTATACTATACTTTTTCAAGAGTTTTTCAAACACATATGAGTTCGCGGCACGTCAAAAAAGTAGACAAAATGTTTTGACACTTCCAAAAACTCGAGTCGAATAACATATCACAGTTGAGAAGACAAACCAACAACTAGAGCAACTCTCTGGTTTGCTTTGGGTGTCACCCTTAAACGGGCTACACCTGCGACGGGTCATCCTTACCACCTTTCTACCTCCCATTTCCAAAATATCAAATAATTTTTGGCTAAAAGGGTGTATTTTTCGATTAAACTAAATTTACATTCGATATTTTGGGGTATAGGTAAGCTATCTATATATTTCAATATGTTGCTGCAGATAGGTTCTTAAAAGTCAAATAGACTGAATTATACTGCCAAAAACTCAGAGAAGTAAAAACCGAATCTAAACCCGTTCGATTTTGATCCATTAATGAGCTATCAGCATTATTTATTTTATTATACCTCACCAAAATGCAAATTAGTTTCGCTAAATGTTAGTATTGAAATGTAACCTAATTTCAGTCCCTTGCTCAGTTTTTTCATTAATTTTTCATTAATACCAATATTTTGGAATTCTTCAAATATATGCGAGTTCGATTATAAGCGATTATAATAAGAGAGAAAATCTCTTATGCCGGGTTTATACGAGTGACAAAATGTCGTTATTTTTGTCATTCACTCACTATTTTGTCATTGATGTAGAGTTAATGACAAAAATAATGACATTTGTCACTCCTATAAGCCCGGCATTAGTCTAACAATAAGATAGCCTATACCATATATTTGGAGTGAGAGTATTCCTCTTAGTTTAACCAAAAATAACCTAGTTTAAAAACATTAGCCTTTTCTTAAGAAGCTCACAACTTGATTTTAGCTTCTTAATCTGATCTTCAAGGTTAAAAACTTTGCAATTTAAAAAAAAAAAAAATGACGAAGCATCAGTTACTTCGCCAATTGTTAATTTAAGTGAACTTATTGTTCTCTTTTATTTTGAAGTGTTGTAGGTCTTAACTTTTCAGGTAGGTGCCTGTGCCAAGTAATACAAAAATCGATATTTTAATGAAAATATAAATATCCAAATAGATTCACTTGTAGTTTATTTTCAAATTTAATCCACGCACAAAAAAATTTGTTGAAGGCCATAAGGGTCTACGCATTTTCAAGAATTGTTTTTCTAAATAATAATATTGGCACTTATTTTTAGTCTTCGATCCCTTTAATTGCAAAAAATTGTGTATTTTAAACCTCCAAAGGTAGGTATAGGATGACGTGGAAATACCCTTCAGTTTTATAAAGTCGAAATTAAAACGTCAATAGATATAAAACTAACTACTCACATTTTTGTTACACTCTTGGTCAATGGGATTGCTAGAAAAACAAAAGAGTTGATAAGCGAACTCGAATATATGTTTATGAAAATAAAAAATACCTCATGTGTGATTTTAACTACATAAATGATTACAGCGGCTGCGGGAACCTCCGTCAATAGATTTTTCCTCAGTAAATTAGACAGAAAACTTTCTAATGTTTTAAAGATTTTGATTTTAAAAATTACCACAGATTCAAAGTTAGGAATAGATTGAACAAAAAATCATTCTAGGCACTGACATGCATGACAAAAGTGTTTATGCCTTTCAAAATCCTAAAAAAAAAATTGTATATTCAAGGTGTCACATTACTTGAATTAATGCAATGAGTATGAATAAGTACAAAAAAATTGCTTTGTTTTTTTTTCGCATCATAAATTATCATTTTGTTTCCTTTCGATATTATTCACAAAATCAGTGCAATAAAATTGATTTATTTAACATTCAATTATGTGTTTCCCTTTCAATTAAGACTTAATCGATACATTTGTAACTTATATACTACCTGCCATATGTTACACCAACACCAGCCACATGCGTGTCATTTAAGAGTTCCTTTCACTAAAAAAAAAAAAAAACGGAACTCAAAAATTATAAATCGTGATACGTGAAATACGAAATGTGTTTATTTTGTAATCAATCGTTGATTGATAATAATATTAATAGTTAATACCAATAGAGATAAATGTGCATTTGACAGACACTATTTAAAAGTGAATGCAGTTAGAAGGGTAGAATTATAAAAAAAAAAAAAAAAAAATAAACAAACAAAACTCAAACAATAATAAAATTGTAAATAGTTTCAAAAACTTATTGTCACTAAACTGTATTTGAGGTTTCTGATTGATTTTTGTTAAGAAACTTTGCATTCTTTCTTTCAACCGTAAAAAATCTATAACTACGAGTACAATTTGTTAAATTATTTAAGGCTAATATACAATGTAGTTGTGCTCATTAGAATGGTAACTGGGGGAATGTACTTACTTCCTATTCGCACCCAATGGACGAATAGTACATGCCCCAGGTCATAAATTTCAATTCCGCATTAATAAAACTAAGATTAATTCGCCAACATTCCCTTTAACTTAACCAAAAAAACTATATGTGCATATGCTCCAGTTTCCAAACCTCATACAAGACCTCCTGTTGTGTTACATCATTAATATATGCCACAACAGAACTAAACCACTTATTTAAGAAGTTGCAGCACTTGAAATCAATTTGACTTAATTTAATGGTGTTTTTTTTTTGAAATTTATTTTTACATATCACACACCAACCAGTTATAGTTTGGAACGATGTGTCTGGCCAAAGCCATATACCATTTTTATCGCAATCTAATAACCCAATAAATATACGTCCTTATGCAATACCGGTCGATTTTATAAATAGCCGATATAGACTGTCCCAAAAACCCGGAGCCATATTATACCAAACCTATAGGCATCAGACTTTTAAGAGAGAGAGAGAGAGAATAAAAATAGTTTTAAGACGACAACCCCCGCCAGGCCTGGACACTGGACAGAGTGGACTTATAGGCGGACGCACATTTTTGTCTAATTAATTGCGTTTCAGTGTCTAACAGTTTTGACTTCAATAAATTTCCAGATTTATCGTGGGACTGGCTTGAAGTGTCAAATTTTTGTTTTGGCCCAAAAAAATAACCAAAAACTCGTGCTAGGTGTCTACAAAAAAAAAAAGGGAGTTGTGTAATTTTATGTCCATGTCCATGGTTATCTTGTGTCCAGTGTGTGTCCATGTCCACCCATAAAGAAAATCTGTTCTTGTTTTTTTTTTTGTTTTTTTTTTTATTATTAAACTCCAATTGGTTATGCAACTCTGTCAACATAGTAATTGAACTGTTTGCATATACAGGAAAGACAGACACGCCAACAATTGCCACTGAATTCCTGTCAATCAACGCGACCGCGGTGGCGGCAGAGTCGTCGTCGTCGTCGTCGTCGTCGTCGTCAGCGTCGCGTCGGTCCGTGCGCATGATCGGTCTGCGCGACATTGTCAATCGACAGGTTGTCCGCATGCAAAAATATTTCTCTGTGTCGATTGGGTAAATTTAGTGGGCGTTACTGTATATTTACCACATCACAGTAGCACTGTGGTAAAGCAAAAACTTAAGAAAAAAACTTCCTAGTTGTGTATATGGTCGAGAAAGATAACCTAATTGGAGCAGCATTAAAACGATTTGTCGTTAATGGCATAGCTCTCCACATAGTGGTTGTTAACCTGGCTAAAATGTGGTTAAATTTTGGTTATGCAAGAGATGATTATTTTGCGGGAGGTTCATGTCTAGGAATGCATATAAACTGAGCAGTTAATCGGTTTCTTTTTTTTCATCATTTTTTTTCTTTCAAAAAAATTATATCGTCACACCCGAGATACTGTGTTGTGCGTTGAATTGATGTTATCTATTATGTGATGGCGGCAATTAAGTAAAACACGTCCTGCAGGCGTGAATTTGTTAATATTTTTTTTTTTACAATAATTATTTTTTTTTTGTAAAGATTTTAAATTGCATTAAACTTTGTGTAAAGATATTAATTTCCATTTTTTTCTTTCTTTTATTTTTTAGGAGGGAAGCATAGGACATGAAATGGTCATAAAGCCACTGCCAGATGAACTGAATAAGGACCAAGATAAACCTCATCATGTGATATTTAAAAGAGATACTCAACCATTGGAACACATGAGTGATTTTGGTAAGTAAAATGGTTTATCTATTCCAAATCTATTCGAAATGTTCAAAATAATAGATTCTTTATTGCCTAACCAATTCAAGGTGGAATTGTGTAGCAAAAGCAATGTCTTGCCAATGTCAAAAAATAGTTGAAAAAAATAAGACGATGATAGACAGTCTAACAGATAAACTCATTTTCAAATTCATAACAAAGGGTGCTTTCATACCACCTGCGCCTACCACAGTGGATCGAACGAAATCCAATGTTTTCAATTTAAACAATATGCTTTTGTAAAAGATAGTGTTTAAAATAGCGTTCTTATTCAGATTGCCATTCACAGTCCGTTGGGATTGCCAGTTTTCATCTCCCGAATATGTCACTCAATCCAAAATGTCAGTCAAATGATAATAAATGGATTGAGTGAGGAGATATGAGTGTACTTATTCATATTCATTTCACTTGTTAACGATGTCATTCAACAAAAATTTAAAAATCGCTATTCAAAAGTTAAAGTACGAAAATGGCATATTGTTAACTTCAACAATAACTTCAAATTCAACTACAGCTACAGTACCTACATTCTGTTTCTGATCAACTGGTCAGAAACAACAGAGGCATTGATTTTTATACCGGTCTCTAAGACTACTGTGGAAGGTGTTATAGAGAATATGCATTGATATTTCTTTCCTGGGTCTATACGTAAATGTTTTTTCGTTTTTTTTTAAAGATGGGCCTTAATTTATATTGATATTTATAACGCAATAAAACCGAGAACCGAAAGGATTATTTGCTGCAAGTGGGGGTTGATCCCTGCCTGGCAATTAATCCACGCTCGAAACCACTATGAACGTAGATTAGAGTGACTTTTCGATATCGATATGACTTGGAAATTCAAAGAATACATTCGATTTTGTCATTTTTGCATTGGAGCATTTCAACACGATCTGCTGTCATATTATGGTTTTCATTTTCCAGTGTCATTTTTCCATCAAGTTTTCAGTTTTTTTCCAAATTTTTGTGGCAAATGATAACATTGTTAGTTTGATAGTGTGCCAAATATTGTAATGTAAAGAAAATTGTCAAAAATAAACCACAACAACCAAATAAAAAAAAATATCTAGTGTTCGTAAAAGTGCATGTAAATTTTGAATAAAATCTGGTTTTCCAATTTGAATTATACTACGCCAAACTATCTCAAATTTTAATCTGTCCCTAAATCAGCGCCTTAGACGAAATCCATAAATTAATATTAATTTTGTATCGAAAAACTTATGAGCTAGTTTCCGTACTTACTTGCGGTGGTTTTTAAGTTAAATTTTGTTTAATTTTTTTACTTTGAAAATTTTTTTTCAATTTTAAGATACGATTATATTTTTTTCAGCAAAAAAGAACATTTTAGATGATAAATAAAATAAAAATACATAAAGAGAAGTTTAAGAAAAAATAATAAAAACAAAATTGTACGTTGTACGTTGTACGGTCTTACGTTTTTTTTCTTTTAACCTCTTTCAAAGCTGCACAGCTCAGCAATAAAGTTTTACCCATTTTTATTCAAAAACTTTGCTTTTATTTGTTTTTTCTTTAATTTATAACCCGAAATATTCTTATTTGCTTAAACAATTCAAAAGTTATTTAAAAAAAAATTCCTTTTTGAAGGATTTGAATATTTTTAAGTTAAGCACTAATTGTATTTAAAATTCGAAGTCTTTTATATGCCATAAGGTATTGTTTTTTTTTTTTCTTCTTAAATCTTATAACTTGTGTTGGAACATTTTACTTTTTATTGTTTTATTTTATTTGCATATAGTAATTTTTCTTCTTTAAGTGCATACGAATTTACTCTTCAATATAATCTAACTTCTAACTTCTTGATATGCAAATCATGCTTTGCTTAGCTTTAAATCTGCCAAAGTTGTTCAAAGTATAGATGCATACATTCATACACATTTATTACCAAATCTTAATGGCTTTCGATGCCAAAAGTCAGCTAATTGATTGTTTCGAGGAAGAACCAGACCGGATCCCAATAAATCTTCAAATTGAATAATGCTTTAGTATTCCCACAGCATGTTGCCAATTAAATAATTTATTTATTATACCCTCAGGTAAGAGAGGAGTTCATTCATTTAATTGAATCATTCAATATAATCAGGATTTATTTGCAGCAAATGTTGCGCATATATTCTTCCAGATACTTTCACTCCTTATTATCTTTGACCAAATGGTGGTAAATTTAATGCTTTATATCTTCGACCAACACTTTTAGTTAAAGATGAGATAATAATCCCTCCTCGGATTAAGTGTATCGCACGGTGTTTTTTTTTATTATTTGCAATGAAAGTGAGATATTGAAAGGTATAATTGAAAAAATGTAGTGCAATTAATTAAAATATCGTGTCAGTTTTAATGGAACTTATATAATCAAATGGGGAATTGGTTTATGCACGTATCTTATACATTATCTAAAGCAAAATGGTACATGGTGTGTTGTTTGTTTTTTTTTTTTTTTTACTTTAATCACACGATAAAATAAAATTAAACAATTAATACGGAAATCAATCGAAGCCGCCTAAGTGGACAAATCTGGAATCGTATAACTGATTTTGTGATTAAAAGCTATATAGTATACTGAACCATTTAATAAAATAATTTGGTTTAGTTATTGAAATAATGACAAAATGGAAAAAAAAATTAAAATGATTTTTGCTTCCATTTTTTTTTCTCTAAAAATCGTGCTAACCGTTTAAAAAATAGGGGTTTAAACGACTAAACCGATTTTAACGATTTTTTTTTGTGCAAGAAATTTTGAGACGCTTTTTATATTAAATGACTTGTAAATGGAGTACAATTATTTATTAATGCAGTCTTTGATGACCTCATTTTCAAGACTTATTTCATTAAATTCAATTTGAGTCTTCGTCTACAAATTATGCAGGTACCATAGTTTTGGTATCAAAAAGATTGCCCATTCATTTTACAGAAATTAACTAAATGCATTCAATCATTCATATGAAAATGCAAACATTCTTTGTAATTTTTAAGGAATCACAACAACAAAAAATTTAAATACAATGTTGTAGGTATAAATGTATATAGAAGAAAGGTTTTTACGACTTTCCCCTGACAAACAACTTACCTACAGCGTTGAAGTTAATTCTGTTGATGGCTTCTTTTATCGAAAAGAACTTTGCTGCCGTCTATTATTTTGGAGTCAACTTCAGAGGGTCAGACCTATTGAATGAAATATTCAAAATATGAAGTTGAACAATTGTTTCATACAAACTTTTTCTCTCTGACCAAAACAGGAATTGAAATACAGTGATTTGAAAAATTAAAGGGGTCAAAAGGGGAGGGGGAGAGGAAGCGCTTAGGAGAAATACTCCATATTTGTGTTTTTATGTTTTATGCTCCAAGGAACAATAAAATGCAAAGTAAACCCTGCTAATAATTTTTGTGATGTACCTACTATTTTTTGTTCAATTTGAGTTGTGTAATTAGGCTATAAGGCCAATTACACTGGTCTGCAAAAATAAAGTTTTTTTGTCCTTCGTTTTTTTTTTTTGAAATTTTATAAGACTGTACTTTTCTGAATCTAAATCTGGTTTCAGAATAATTCTAAAACGTACATTTTTTTATTGATTTAAAAAAAAAATGTGATTGTTATGTAGAAAAGAGCTTCGGTTGACCTGGTACACATTCAAAACTATTGAGCCGATTCGGCTTAAATTTATAGGACTTATTCAACATAGCATAAGCTTCGTTTTTATTCATCAAATCGTAGTCACATTTTAAGCCGTTAATTTAAAAATATAACCATACATTTCAATTTTTTTTTAGTTTTTGGAATGTACACTGCAAAAAAAAACTGTCTTTAGAGGAAAGTATGGAATTTGCAACTCTTGATGCTGGCCAAGTTAATTATGATGTAAAGAAGGCAGCAGATAGAGGAAAACCAATAAAAAATAATATGTTGTGCTTTTCAAAAGGACCGATTTTTATTGATTTTTCAACATTTTTTTGTAAGGAATTCAGAAGTCGTACAAAAAATGGATCAAGACATAAATTTGGAAATTTTGTCTACATTTCTTTAACATTAGCGAAAAATGTTCAAAATTTGGATTATGCACCAAAAACAATAAACAAATTTTCAATGATTTCTCATGTTTCTCGTGATAAATTTTGTTGCAAAACCTCAGCTCAGCATCCCAAAAAAAAACTAAAGTAGCCTATTGAAAATTATTACTTCAGAACTTTCCACCTCTAAAAACGCTTAAATTAGAGTAAAGAGAGTATTTTGCACAAATCATAAATTTTACTTTACAATATCTTTGTACCGAAAGCGAATTATTAAATGAATTAAAATGAATTAGACAGATGATATGCACTTCGTTCCATTAATAGTTTTTTAATAAAGTATTTAGCAGTAAAGAAATTCGACGTTAAATGTACCAAAAAACGGGTTTTTGATAGTTCATATTAGCATATCTCGCAAACGTGAAAAAGTGTAGTTTGGTTTGAAGGCGATTTTCTTTGCAGATCAGTGTTATCCTTAATTAGTTCTTTACTGACAAACACTATGTAGCTTAGTATTATTTAGTGATAATAACAAAGTCAAATTAACAAATCAAATTTTTAACGTCGTCGTATCGAGTTATTTTTGGTCTGACAATTAGTCGATCTAGCATTAAAAAAAAACTTTAAATCGTATTATTTCAGCCAGATTGTATTAACAAAAATTCTTCGGCTTGGTAAACATTCACGTTCACATTCCCCACTTCTCCCCTACTTTAAATGAAGTTAATAAAAGCCAATTAGGGATTTTAGGGGACTTTCAAACAGCTATAGAGGGTGACAATCTGCATCGATATCAATCAAAACAAAATCATGAATTAATTTTTTCTTTACTTTTTTTCCTGGGGCCTGTAACACAAAACTACAAGTACTTTTATTACAATGAAATTTAACAATTTTCCATACAAAGTTGAGCAATTTCACTTGTCTAAAACAAAAAAGTATAGTAGGGTACATTTGTTCGTAGTAGTACATGTTTTTTTCAAATTAGAATTCTCTTCATGATCGTAAATAATGAATCTTTATAAATTATGGATAACAATGAGACAATATTTCACAAATTTTAATATATCTTTTTGTTCTTTAATTTTAAGCAATTTTGTGATATCAATTAAAAAACAATGTCAATCTTCAGCTTGGCATCATAATTCATTATATATTGAAGTTGATTGTTTACTATTTTTTTTTTTAATGATATAATATTATTTTAGCTTGTCTTAAATACCAACTTTATGTAACAAATTTGTTTTTATAGACATTTTCTAAATTTTATTTGCACTCTTGTTTTGGTTTTGTTGCATCTGACTTTTGACAGTCACGTCTGAGGCCTTAATTATTACATTTGTCAAATAAAATGCCAAAATGATGAATGAGTGTATTGAAATTTATTTATTTTTGTTGAAGACCAAAATCTGAAATTAAATATGAAATCATTTTTATTTGAAACTTAAAAACAATCTACAGTACATTGAACTCAAAAGGTCTCAGCGGTTGTGCTTTTAGATTTATTTCGCTACAAAAAACCTGAAGAAGCACAAAGATTAAAATCTTTATAACGTAGATGGTACTGTTACCCAATGCAATAATCACGAACTAGTTCACATCACCCACGAATTCTATGAAATGCTTCATAGATCATCGCTCTACGTGTACATAACCATTTTACAAATTAAACATTATACATAAATATAAACATCTTGATCTAGTTTTACAAGAAAACTTTACAAGCAAGATCGAAATCAATTTAACAGAAAAATAAAAAGAAAAAAAAACTTAAAATAAAACTTCTTTCTTGTATTTTTTCCAGCATTCATGGAACCCGATGACATTGAAACCAGTGATAAACAAAAAACATCATCAGCATCCGCATCCCAATCGAGCAGAAGAACAAAGCGATTTGCCGGCAGATTCAGTAGAACCCAACAATATTCGAGCCGAACAAAACGTGAAGCACCTTATATGATCTATCCGGAGATTTTAGTTATTGTCGACTACGATGGCTACAGACTGCATGGCGGTGATAATTTACAGGTGTGTCCTTCATACTATCATGTTCATGTTCTGTTTTTGTTGTTTTCTCTGTCTGACTTTTTGTGTGTTGTCTGTCTGAATAAATTATCTAAAAAGTGTCTGACTGGCATACTATGCAAGAATTGTGTTCAGAATTTGTAATTTATTTGAATCTTCTTATTTTTTTATAATTTTTTTTTTTTTTTTTTTGTATGTGAACATAGGTGAAGCGTTACTTTATCTCATTTTGGAATGGCGTGGATCTGCGATATCGTTTACTCAAAGGACCAAGGATTCGTATAAGCATAGCTGGTATCATTATTTCTAGGGTGAGTGCTTGTTATTTTTTTAATTCTACATCGTGAAGTAACAATGTTCGCACGATAAAAAATGTTCAATAGTTGGAAACATTTTTGATTTTTTTGATTTGGCAATTCCTCGCAAGATGCAGAAGATACACATAGGTAGGTTCTGCATAGGCATATGCTGGGAATCGAACCCAGACCTCCAGCGTTATGGTCCATCGCACTTATCATTACTAACAGCCCTTAGCATTATCTAATTTAACAGATATTTACTCTTATTTTCAATACTTAGAATGGTTGTCCCATTATCGAAATGGAACACTTCTCTCTAGACTACCATAAAACTTAACCCACATATGTATCACGAACCCATGAACATGACAGGTGTTAGATGTCTACAAGTCAACACATGCACTTGCATCCATTTAAATCCTGATTGCGACAAAAGATAAAAGAAACTATCGACAAATGATGCGCGATTGGCAAATTGCAAATCCCGCATAGATTTGTTCGTTACATTTGCATACATTAATGTTCTTTAGTGCCGGCAGCGGCGGCCGGCGCAGTGCAAATGACACAGATTGCTTCTTGTTGCCTTTAAGATGCTATCAGAAACTCTAAAAACCATTTTGACAAGTGATAATTGACACTGAGTATTCTGTTGAACATGAACGTACAAATATAATAGTATCGGCACTTACCACTCAATAGTATGACAATTACAAGTGTTTTATTGTATAAACGTCATTAGAGTGTTGGCGGCATACTTTTACGATAAACAAACTATACAAAAGTTTGGGTCAAATCTCGCGCTTTTTATATGTCAGCTGTTAAAGTATATTTCAATAAGAGTTGGCTTTTATGCGCGGTGAACATTATGTAATCTGCGGTGAAAAAAGACATTTTTTTTGCTTTTCCGCTTCTTTATTGGTTTTTTTTTTTTGTTATGTTTTGTTTCTTTTATTTCAATCTGGTGGTAATGCCAGGTGCAAGACGTCCAGTCACGACATAATCAGATATTATAAAGTTACATGGTGTGAAGCATTGTGGTAGGTATAGAGCTCTGAATGGCAGATGATGAACTTTGAGTTTAGTTGAAGTTGTTTGCTATTCAGGGATTTATAATTGTAGATGGTTAAGGTATTTGAAGGCAGGGCTGCAGACATTTGACTTACTAACTGTGAAGTGACTAATTTGATTGCAACTTTTGAACTGCAATCTGTAAAATTTCTGAATGCTCGAAATGCTTTTAGAAGTAACAATCTGGGGGAAAAAAAATAAATCACGGAGTGTTTTTAATGCCCAACTAGCTTCATAATGTTTAACAGACAAACTTAACTGAACATAAGCTTATAGCCTAGCAAGTGACGTCACTAATTTTGTTGACTGTTTATCCATTAATTTATTTTCACCTAGTCCCAATTCTTCAATAGTCAAAAATCAATAGTCAGAACTTATTCCTGGGAATAACTGTTTCTTATACAAAGTTTATTATTCTGGATAGCTTAGCCGATAACTGAAAAATCCAGCCTTAATAGTACCGAAATAATCACGACATAAAATAATAAATATTTTTAAATAATCATGACAACAACAAAAAACTACAAACTAGCATTAAATTTATATGACATTCCAAATAAACCTAAATTCCACAAAATCTTAACTAACCTTACTACCGTATAGTCCAATTATTAGCAACGCCTTCGCAAATGTATATAAGATTAACGACCTAACCTGCAAAATCGCATAAACCTATCACGCAAGTAGGTACTATAATAGTGCTCCCAAAAAAAAACGTATCTGTTTTTCAGCATGGAACTACTGTTCATATAGAAAATAATAATTATAATTTTTCGCAGTCACTCCCTGAAACCCAAGCCCCCAAACATTCACCTTCTATAAATTTATTGATCCAATCATAACCCAAAAAGAATCAAAATTATTGGGGACATTTTTTTATGTTGTGTTTTTCGTTCCTTGCTCTGAGTTACTAGTTCATATTCGTGCCCTAAACGCGCTGTAACACTTCGGTGTAATAGATTAGATCACTAAAAGAATTACTTGGATTTAAATATACCTCAAAATTTTAAACATTATTCAGTCCGTGGGACCTCCTCAAGATACAAAAGGCCTCCACTACTTTTATACTCCATCGTGTTCAGTTCCAGAAATTAACATTCGATTTTTCTAACTTTTCCCCTATTTTTAGTAGTCAATCGCCTTTTCTGTGGATGATGGAACTGAAGATATAATTTATTCCAACCAAGTTTTTAAAAGAAGTTCCTGTACAGTACACTAGCCCAATTTTCACTGAAATTTTTTATCGATTTTTGATATGTATCTCAGCGAAAAATAATCGCATTCGGATAAATTCAAATGCATTTGCAGTTTTTATTTTTGTAATTTTCAAATATTTTCACAAATTAATTTTTTATATAAATATATGAATGTATAGTATATAAAATTTAATCAAGGGAAACTTCTACAATGAAAGACCCTCATATAATACTTATATCTTAAATTGCACTTATCAGTTTCTTCGAAGCAGTATTGTTCAGTAAATCGTTGGATTTTTACACAATTAGACCTGAAGTTCGCTTTATTACTGTTTTTTGTTCAACTGCTATTCAGTCGATAATTCCTGAGTCTTTTTGAAAACACTGTGCTACCAAAAAAACTAAATTCAATTACTTTTGAAATGAGGGGGTAGGTGTGACTGATTAGATCACATTATGATACTTGAAAACTTCTATATACCCTCAAATTTTCAACTTATTGCAAAAAAAAAGGGTTTTTGAAGTTTTTTGTGTGTTTAAAAAGTGTTTACCCTGTCATTTTTTATGCAATATTAGATTTGTTTACAGTTTTAAATAGAAGAAAATAGACATGCCTATAACTTCTAATAGGTAATTTCAAAAGTAATTTTTCACTGTAGCACAGTGGTATTTATTTATTTAAAAAAATTTACTGGAGCGCATTCATCATATTATGTTTATACGTCTTTGAAAAACTTAACAGAAATGAAAAAGACATAATATTTTAAATCGTGGCAAATCTATGACAGACTGAAAAAAATTGTTAGAGGAAGAATAAAAAGTACCAATTTTTCCAGAGTTTTTGCTAAAGGATCTCTAAGAATTCCGAACCTCTCACACAATCTTTTATTCAACTAGTTTTGTATGAAAATATGGCTTTGTTGTGGATGTAATTTAAACTAGAGCAGTTTCTTTTTCTATAAGACTGTTCTTTAGGAACAATTTACATGATTTTAACATTTGACAATCTTGATGCATCTAATTCTTGGCATCATAATTGTCTGAGTGATTTTTAAATTTATGATTCTAACAATATGAGGTACGCTTTTTTGAGGTATTTTTAGCGTACTTCTTTACGGAAACCACTACACAGAATACCAATGCACCAATGCCTTTGTAGTATCCCTTTTGAGAAACTAACTTCTAAAGTGTGTCTAATCGAACAAACTGCACTGTAAATGCCCTCAAGAGCCAGGTGCAACAAGTACTCGGTGCATTATTAAATATTAACAAAGGCGTGTAGGCGGCATTATGTGGATGCCTATATAAGATGCGGGGGTGGCTTTCAATTGAATTTATGGCACTTAGTTGGTTCCGCATTGTGGAATGCATAAAGTTTATCTACATCTGTAGTACACATATGCAGCATTATGATCTAAAAGGATATTGTTTATAGTATTTCTGTTATTGTTTGATATCATTCCAATGGAAATTGGGCAATCGAAATTGAAATACACGTGCCTTGAAGCTTATTCTGTCTTTCTTATCAACTATACGAAAAAAAAAAATGTTTGAAAGCGGCGCGCGCGACAACAACGACGCACGCGTGTCACAGGAGAGTGAAGTGGCCTTTGAGGTGGACCAAAAAAAAAAAAAAAACATACTAAGCCATTAGAGTGGGCAGGCAAATGGATTTCGCAATAGAAAATCCATTTGGCCTGATTTGACGGCGATATGGTTGGTTGTTTGTATAAGTATTTCCTCTTAATATATTTTTTTTTCTTTTTAATTTTTGGGCGCAACCACACATATGAGAGGTTGGTAGTTTATTTTTTTCCTTCAGGAAAAAAAATGTTAGAAAGGAAACCGGTACGCTTTTAACTATATGGCCAAAACAAAAAAAAATATTTGTACAAATGAATCGGGACTAGATTGGCAGCGTTATACGCTACTAACAAGTTGTTTGGCGCCCCTTTAAGGAAATCCACTTTTATTTGTATTTTGTTTTTTTTTTTCAAATCTTTATTTGACAAATTCAAGGAAACTGAAATGCAAATAGCTGTCAAATTGATATATGCTGGCCACTTACTGTGAAATTCATAAAACAGGATACAGGTGTGGTTTGGGGGGTTGTTTTCCGCCACCGTCGCGTCCGTCCGCCACCTACTGGTATATGCGTATTTACACGGAAAATCAACTTTCGGAAACGAAACTGCGAAAGCCTTGAATAAATTTTGAGTGATTCTAGTGTAGACTTTGAAAGTTGCAACACCAACAAAATAAGAGAGTTAATTACCATGAAACCCAACTCGCGAGTCATTATGATTTATTTAAAAAAATTACTGAAGTTGATGGAGAATGTTTTTTGGAGACACTATGATGAATCTTACAGTATTTGCACTTGAACTTGAAGTTACTCCTTTGTTAATGCGATTATCCTTTGAGGAGATTTCAAGTTAATTCATCAAAAGCAATAGGCTGTCTTGTTGCCTGGTAGCTGCGTCATTACCTCCTTTTAATCAGTTTCACATGCTTATTTTAGTTGCACAACACAAAGTGTCATCCAAACTACGGATATAATAACTATTTTGTAATAATGCTGCAACTTTGTTGAATTTATGTTTGAATAATTTCAAAATATCTTTTTAATTAAAGTGGCCAGTGTGGTAAAATTAAATGTCAATACACCTTTTCATAGAGATATAACATCTACGACGTGATGACCACAGCAGCGTTTAAGACGTTTTGACATTTTCACACGAATGAGTGCGTGGACGTAGGTAAATGTATGTAACAAAAATGCCATAGCTAGCCGGTTTGATGGTGGTTAACTCCGGTTTTTTTTTATAATTTGGTGCTGCTAGAAGTCATTACCAAAATAATTGCAATCATAAATTATTTGACAAATTTTTTTTTAATTATAAAATGATTCAAGATAACCAAGTTGCTTTATGAGCACTGAAATTGCGCTTGGTAAGATAGTTAGCAGGCAATAAACGAGTTCTAATAGATTGATTATGTTTTGCACAGAAACAAGAATTATCTAACCAAAGGCGATATTATTTGACATTAATTTTTTTTTTAAGTGGTTGATTACACAAATAGTTAAGTAGCTATTGCGACCGATTTCAATACTTATACATACATATTAAACAAAAGAAAAATATTGATTGTGAACAGGAGGTTAACCATCGTTCATATTCGTTCTATCGAATAAAGAAACCGCTAGGAAATGTTTTTTTTTTTAAATATGTGTATTGATAGTGAAGGTTAAATTGAAGCAGTTATTTATCTGGCTTGGATTGCAAATATCTTCCAATTTTGGAACTGAAAAAATCATTATATTAAAGCGCTAAGTACTGTGAAAAAAACTTATTTTTCCCTCAGTTAACTGCTATTTGTTGTAACTGGGTATTTTTTTGCACTGATAAAAAAAAATATTTTGTGAGACAACAAGTTAAGGAAAACCCAAGAACTAGTGACCTGTACTTTCATCATTGTGTAGTTCACTAGAAAAAGGAAAAGGAAGTATAGTACCTCTGGCCTTCCAGACCATCGCACTGTCAATAAAGATTAAATGCTAAATGGAGGCATCATATAGCTATTACGATGGGCCATGTTGAATCACTCTAATGTAAATGAAATATCATTCATAAGCCCGAAAGACTTCTTCACTTCATCTATTCATTTTGCCAAGCTGATTAGAATATCTTTTAATTTTTTATTTGTGCCTAATGCAAACGTTCATAATTGTTACTCTGGACTCTCTAGTCTGACCTGATTTTTTACAGCCGTACATCATTTATACATTATTTTAAAATTTTCATTCAGATGTGCATTCAATAAATTTGTACACAAATCAATAAAGCAATGTTTTATAAATAAAACGAAAGAGCTGATCAGCGAACTCGAATTTTTGTTTTAAGGTTTTTAAGCAATGGAATTTTTGAAAACTGTCATTTAATTTAGATTCAATTGTTCATTTCATATTATATTATAATTAAAGATTATCTAAGATTCGTAAGAAAAATTTATCGATGCATTTAGAGAAATATAGTCAATAAACGAAGAGCCATATTGGCTTTTAATATTACACCGTGAGAAGATGCAAATATTATATTATTTTTTGGTACCTGCCAATATAACCATTAAGATAAAATTTAATTTTTCAAAAACGACACTAATGATTTTGATTAGTGAGGTCATACTTTTGGAAGGAAAGAAATGTTTATAAAAATTCTTCTAACAGTACCTCACATAGATCCGTTTAATGACTTTCTCTTAAACGAAATTTTTGATAATTTTTTTTTATACGTGTTTTAACAACCTTAAAAAAAAATAAGAAGTTATTTTTGTTATTTTAGTGATGAATTTTATATATTTTTTAACATTTCTTATAAATTTATTTATTTCTAAAAACATTTTTGTATAAATCTTATTTAGAAAAAATTCACTACAAAATAATAATTTAAAAGGCATCATTCCTTTTAAATTATTATTTTGTAGTGAATTTTAATAAAATAATATAAATCATTATTTATTTTAATAATGTGGGCCTTACTGCTAGTTTCGATTCAAAGTCGAATAGAAATATATCTATTTATCGGTAGTGCATACAATTACTGGTGTATCTGACAGATTTTGACTTAACTAGATGCAGTTGTGATAATTTAAGTGAAGCATTCAACATCCTGTCATCTATCCCTACCGCTGTTCTACTAAAATTAAAATTAAGCTACTATATTCAGAATTTTTTTTTAGAAAAACCACCCTAACTTTTGTTTTTCATTAAACAAAATTATGCGCATAGTGAACCATTTATATTATATTGGCTGTATCTTCTACATTTCTATTTCGATCGTTTAGAATGAGATATCAAATGAAAGCAAATACATTGAGATACTTTGCCAAAGACTTTTACATGATTAATCAAAATTTTGATTTAATTGATACGAAAGTATCAATTAAGCATGTGATGTGTTACATAATATTTAAAACCGCCCACATGAAACAATCTTTTTTGTAATTTCAACAAACATTTCAACTTGCCCTTATGGGCCTCCCAGTTGAGTACATAAAATCATATTTCAAAACTCAGCCATCTGCATCAGTGTGCATATAAAATTAACATTGCTACCACATCGAATTAAAATAACTAAACGAAGAAACACTTAACTCCAGCTCAGCAAGTTAGATACATTCGCATGCATAAATCACATTAAGGAAGTCACAAGACTTTGCGGTTTATTTTTTTTTTTTTTGTTAAATAAAAAAAAAGAAAAACAATTTTTCGTAAGATACAAATAGTTTTGTGGTAAATTATCCAGAGTACCCTCCATAGCTATTCAAAGTAAAATGCAACACGACTGCTGACTTCATTGCTGCTGTCATGGACAAATGGATTTTATTTTGCACTCGCAGCAAAGTTATTCAAGTAAAAATATCACTTTTGTAGATTAACTTTGTTGGGTCCTTTAAAGTAAAAAAAAAAAAAATGAGAGACATCTGTTTTGCTAGAGCATTGAAAGTAATAATAATTAGGAGATGAAAGGGAATTCAAAAAGGCAAACAATCTAATATTTTTCTCAGGATGACAGGAGTGATGAATAATTTTGTTTGTTAAAAGCAAAGAAATGATATCCCAGGGGCTTTGTGGTAGATATCGTGACTTTAATAATAATTGTAATTCATAACCTGGTTTTAGTACGAACTAATTCATCATACTTGTGTGACATTTCGTAGCAAAGTTTTTACATTTTATGTACAAACATAACAATGGTACAACTCTGCCATGACTTACAGAATGACACTTGAGCAGAACGATAAATATCCAAAATTGAAGCTTCAAGGCGAAAATTTTAACCAAATCTTTGCTTAAAATAGTAAAGTTCGACATTTTCTCAATCTAAAATAATAATATTGCAGGTTGAATTAAATACACTCATGAAAATTCAATTTGAAATAACATAATGTCACATGGCACTAAATTCCTTATTTACCATACTTAACATAAAGCAAATTGTAGTAGGTACCTATCATTTGTTCAACCAGCATAAATATCTTGGACATAAAAGCCTTTTTTGCATTACTTCGTCTCCTATACACACTTAAATGTAAGTATAATTGAATCGGATACAATATTTCGTAACATAGGCATTAAAAAATAATTCTAGTCATCTTTTAAGCGATCGCTCACACTTTCAACAATGGTTTCGTTTGAAAGCCAGCAATTAGCTGACTATAGAGCTCAAGTTAACAAGTCTTTTGTCCAAACCAAAAGGTATAGTGGTAATTCATTGGTTTCTATCTCAACATAGTCGCGTTGGTCGGTCGGTCGGCTAGCCGGTTAACACAGAAGCCAAACTAGTTCGACAGACGTTGGTAATATGTATGTTGTTTTTTTTTTATTTTGTATAAGAAGTATCTGAAGATTACCAATCAACCTGATCATTTATTAGGAAATAACAAGATTACATAGACTTAATTTTTTATTAGACTTTTTTTTGTGGACCAAACCTGTGTGTTCAATGTTTTGTCGATAGCAATGTGAAAAAAAGTGCAAATTTGCCAAACTGACTCACATCTAATCTTTAATACTTTGACAATCCTGAGGCAGAATTTATTGTTCTTTACAATTAAACATACAACAATGATGTTGATGTAACTTGATACTTGGCTATTTTCGGAAGGCTATTAAATGCTATTGTTAATTGATTGTTTTAAGCATTTGGACAACGCCGAATTTTGGACGAAAAGTCAATACGCTTGTTTCTTTTAGATCTACATGGCCTAGTGCGCTAAAATGTACGTTTTGAGAAAATATTTTCAAAACTAGTAACTCTCCTTCTTCGGCCTATCCCAGTTCAGAGGCCTATTTCACAAAACTACAAGAATTGTACAAGAAGTATTGTACCAATAAAAAGAGTAATGGAATAAATTAAAATTTGCTTTTTATTCAAACAAAAAAAAACTTTAAATTAATAATTTGATTTGGTTGTTATTTACAAACAAAAATTCTTTTAAGACTCGCAAACTATTGTTTTTGGATTAAGTTAACGTATTTTTTCTTAAACGAAATAAACAAACTACTATCAACAAACAAATTGATAAATAATGGTAACAAAAAACTTTTCATTATAAACGGAAAAAAGGCATAGACGCAGGTATAAATCAATATACACAAGTAATCAACCTTACTTCTTTGTCATTTCATCAAGCATATCATTTAAGAGCTGTAAATCCCACCGCTTCGTCAGTTTCCAATCCAATATCTTCAATTAAAATTTTCTTTGACTTTGGATATCCCTCAAGAATAGCATCTATCATATCATTGCAGATGCGTTTTCTTTTACGATAAACGGAAAGAAATTTCGCATGTCGTTTTTCAACTTTCTTAATATCATCTGATGAAATCTAAAGTAAATGATTAGGTAGCAAGAATTTAAAGAAATTTAAATAAAAATCCTACCTTAACACCTTGCTTAGCACGAATATTATCCAATTTAATAGTTAATTCATCAACTGATTCTTGTAAACTCTTCTTTTCTACTTCCAAAGTATCCAAGCTTGGAATTGCTGAAAAAGATTTGAGTTTGGTTTCTAATTCTCGAATTTTATCTTGTTTGGTTTTTAAATTTGTATCGGAAAGGACTTTCTTTTGTGTTAGCATCTGAAGTTCGGACTTAACCTTAAAAAAAAAAAATACAAAACATTGAAGAAAAAAATTATTTTAAATTCCAAAAAAAATTATACAACCAACCTCTTTTGGATCATAGTTTGATTGTCGAATAAAATAAATTTTCTGCTTTCCAAATGCCTTTTCAACTATTTTCTCTCGAAATAAAAGCGAATCCAAGGCTCTTAAAAAAAAAACATAGTAACATTATTTTGTATTTAAATATTCGAAATCAAATTCTTATTTATACAAACTTTTGAACTGCAGCTTTGCCATATTCCTTGCCGCACTTTTCAAAAATTTCATTCACCGAATACGGTTTATTTCCCCCCTGAAGAAGGTTCAAAACTTCTTTTGAAACATCTGGTTTTGCCATCTGTGAAAGAAATAAAATAATTTTCAGTAACTTGTTTTAGCCAATTCAAATATATAACGATTTTTTTCCATATTTGAAGGTTTCTTAATTTCTTATTGGATAATTAAATAATCGTTCTTATTTATATCTAGTATATCACCAAGTTTAAAATCGGGACTATGTTTGAGTCATTCATAAATTAAATGAGATCTTAATCGATAAATAACCGAATTAGATACAATAAATGATTAAAAATAAAATAAATCGATTAACCTTCAAAATATTGCAAAAAAAAAGAGAAACTGGTCTCCACAGAAATGTGATTTTAACTTGACTTTAAGTTTTTGATTTTTTTTTTTGTTATAGATCATGGGATCATGGTACACGTTTTAACCTTGCAAACAAAAATAATGATAAATCTATTGAATTAAAGAAATCACGATTGAACTATTGAAATAGAATGATTAACATTCATCAGATGGTCCTGTCATCGCGTCCGTCGCCATGAAAAGGTTCTTAAATTCTCAAAATTTCATCACATCATGCAGAGAGACACTCTTTTGAAATGTGAAATGTCTATCAAAATCTATAAATTTATTCGGTCAAGAATCTTTATTGAAGATCGTTAATCTGGGACAATTTATTGTGATTTATTATAGAAGTTAGAATAGATTGCGAAATATAATTTGATTTAATTTCATTTAAATTAGTCGATAGAGTTTTAAATTATTTATGAGACTATAAAATAAATCATTCTAAATTGTCATCGTATGAAAACTTGATTATAATTTATAATTTTACTATAAATTTCACATAAAAAATAAATTTATTTGATAAAGAAACAAAAAACTTCTTAAAAAATCACAGATACCGTAGAAAGCTAGATATTATACCTTAGAGGTTTTAAAAAGATTTTATATTTTTAGATTAATTTTCTTTGAGGTAATCGAACATTTTTGTAATGATAAGTCCTTCTTAAACTAACTTTTGACTCTAAAGTCAAGAATAAACACTTAGCACTTTTACTTTGCAGGAAATTATTTATTTGCAAAGATGCAAAGTGAAAAGTAAAAAGTATTTGCTAAAATATGCACCTGGTGTTTAAGAATTTACGGGACATAAAATTGGTCCTGGTCGTCTTGTACAGTATTTATAGAGTTTAATACCTAGCTTCCTGACCTCTCGCACGTCGTTGAATTGCTCGTATAGTTTGTTGTACTATTTACATAAAACGGTCTGATAATTTGATGTGGACCTTCCTTTCGCCTTAGCGTAAGTCTATGCTATGCACTATGTTTTATGACTTATCTTCTTGGTTTTGTTGTGATTTCGTAATTGCTTTGTTGGAGTAGAAGTCATATATTGAAGGGCATTGGAAGGTTACAATTGAGTAGTAATTTTGTACTGAGGTTACTATTCGTCGGTCGGTCATACTTTTTTGCGACACTTTCTCTATACGGATCAACTAGTACACTTTATTGCAATTATTTTCTTCACAGTTCATGAAGCCCACAAGGCCCCATTGCTTTGTTCGATTATGGTTTATTTGATTTTGAAGTGTTACTACTTTCATAAAGCTTCGGTGGGATGTTTGGAACTCTTAATTTATTATCCGGATTACCTTCCTAATGCTGCTAGTTATTAGAATGACGATCTTCATTACCACTTGTTGAAATGGTATTAGCTTTTTGTAGGTACACTAAGTGGTTAAACAGAAAGAAAACTATTGATACCAAGCTACTATTTACCAAAGACTTGATTTTTATGATTTGTAAGATTTTGATAAACTAATTAGGAACATTCTATCAATATACTGGCATTCTTCTAAAATAAGATACAAGAGTTTATCAATGTTGATACCAAATTAATATTCTAATCTCACGTTTTTTTTTTCTTTATCATTCATCCGCCATAGAAAGGATTAGCATTTGTTGCATTTCTTGACTTAAAATGTTTAATAGCTGTAACATGACTCTGAGTGAATAGGTCGATATTTCCATAAACGATTGCATAATATTGTCATGCTATCAAGTTTAATGTGTATTTGCATCTAATAACAAATTGCATAAGAAAACTAGCCACAAAAAGTCGCCTCATCAAACTATAACCATCATCAAACCCCCTAGTAAACAGTCAATCAAGTAAGCTTCTTTAAGCCGGTACCCTTATAGCAAAAAAAAAAAAAAATAATTTAACTAACTTGTTTCTTATACAATATCAACAAGTCAAGATCGTTGAAATGAAGATTCATCTCTTTGACTTGCAAGACCTTTCACTTTTGCAACATTTGCATTCAGACTTTTTTTTTTTTTAATTTTTAAATAGGTACACGAGGTCTCCATTTAGACAAAACAAACAATTACTAAAAGAAATGATCCAAGGATGGATTTTATTTGACACATAAATATAGAAAACTTGATCTTTAATTCTGTTCTCTTCTCTTCTTCTTCCATTTTTTTTACAAAACCGTAAAACCCGATCAAAAAAGTCTGACTTTGATTTGTTTTTGAAGAAGATTTCGTGCTATCACCAAGCAAATTATATTTACCTCACGTATTTAGATCGTGAGGCATGAAAAAATAAACAAATAAATTATTTAATGTAATGATTCTTCTTCTGTTTTATTACCGCATGCCAGTTGGCATTTAAAAATTCCAATGAAACATTCACTTCTTTAAACACTCTCAAGTATGATTTTCTTATATAAAACACAAGAGTTTATTGCGAATTCTAATGCAAAATTATCGACTTACCAGTATTGTTGTGGTTATTGAAGATTTGCCGATAACATTAAGTTCTTCTTACGACACAACTTACGATTAAGACGTCCGCCACCGCACCGGCCAATGGATATTTTTAATTTAAAACGAAACGTTTTATAAACTGGCCTTGTTGTGTGTGTTTTTTTTTGTAGCGGTCTATTTGTATCTTTTATTGGAATGAAATAACGAAAGTCTGAGGGAATTTATAAACCTATAAAAAGTTTGATCGTAAACATTGTGGCTTATGAGGGCAATGTTAACATTGCATTTCCTTTCTAATGACTTCTCTTAAACAATAAAATAAAATTTATTTTATATGTAAGCATAAACGCTTCATATTTTTTTAAATTTAATAATCTTAGCAATGAAGGACGCGTAACCTATTAATATTTTGAACTGTTTTTAGTGACATACTCATGCAGACATCCTAAACATATTATTGAATGACTTCTATGTTGCAGAACAGATATCAGCAAAACTTATTAATGATATGAAAAAAGTTAATGAATCCAATGTGCCTGTTAACTTTTCTTTTAAATAATTTTAAAGATAAAATCTGATGTTCATTTAATGACTCCTTGTGTATTGATATTATGACTAATTGCAGTCAATCAGAATTAGGTATCAATAGAGTAGAAACATCAATTACAAGTTAGGAAGCTTTTCCGAACTCATACGGTTCTATAATGCTTTTCTGAAAGGACATATTGTTTTCTGTTTTATTTGCGATGCAGGGGTAGTTTAGGATACGTAAAAAATCGAAGTTGCTTAGTCAATTGAAAAACGAGTTTTAATTTTTTTTTATTAAATAATGCATTTAGAATAAAAAAATACATTCAATAAAAAAAAAACATTCTAACATTCTAAAAAAAAATTACTAAAAGAGATGGTACTTCGATCAGATTTCTATTTTTTCTTATTTTTTTCGTTGTTCATTTTGGAAATAATATAAAAAAGAGCCTTCTCTTATTAACGCGCTAGAATTGTATTAGATATTTTCACAAAGTCAGAAGTTCAAAATATATCAATTCTAAAATCTAGTTCGTAGAATTTTGAATACTGTAGCTGGGGCGTTTCTGAGCAATGCTGCATTTAAAATAGTTTTTTTCGACACTCAAGAAATTTGGTATAGCATTATCGTTTTAAATCAAAACAAAAATCTACTTTCGGTGATAGCAAGATTATTCATCTTTGCGATATGATAGAACAGTTTCTCCTCATTACAAGAACACGCTCCAAGACCTTTTATATGAGGCACTCTACCTGTAAGACTTATAAAAAAAATCAAAAAATCGAATTTATTTTTAAAATTCATTTCTATTGATCTTATGATAATTCTTATGAGTTCTTACATGTACTGATTATTTTTTCTTATATTCCTCTATTCCATTTCTAAACTTGACCTTGCGCAAAGCTTAAAAAAAAAAAATTAAAATATCGGAGTGATATCAGACGAGTACGACCTTGTGTAACATTTATTGGGAAAATGTGTGCACTATGGCGTATACGTACTTTTTTGTATACAAATTTCATGTTTTTTTTTAATAATTCTTTCTCTGTGATAAAGTTTCCATAACTATTTAATTTTTAATAAAAAAAAAACAATTTTTTTTATTTAACTATCTGCTTGCTTGAATTCTTTAAGTGCGTCTTCTTTAGCAGTCCTAGGACAATAATCTCTGTGAAAGGGTGGGAAACTCTCCTCATGAAGGAGGAATCTAGAATCTATCTACTATTTTGAGTGTGTTTTTTTTTAAATTGCCCCTCCTGTCTAAATGGAGCCAAGCATGCTTTCTCCTCCATAATATATTCTTTTCTTGCCTCATGGCCACATAATCACTTTATTTATACGCTTAAGCCTTTTGTCGAATTATGTAATTTTTTATTATTTAATTATTTTTTTTGTTTTTTAATGCTTTTAATATGAAACTACCTACATTTGTGTGCATAATTTTTAAGAAAAATAGTTAAGAGTAAAAAAAACTCCTGCAGAGATATGGGCGGTAATCCTAGCACATTTAGTTTATTCTGACAAAATGTGTAATGTTCAAAATTTTATCGTGGAACTCGATGAGGGAAGGTCGATGTTTGGCGAGATTTTGTGCTATAACTAATAAGTTTGAGTCTCACAATCACTTCAGCAACAGATTTTTGACCCTATAGAAGATTGTCTTAAATAAAACTCTTATACAAGCAAAAAATTGATATAAATATAAGACACAAGTTCTAGTATAAAATGACTGGATAGTTGACAAATCTACGATAGTACCTAATATAGAGCCAAAACTGCCAAAACTGGGTTACTCCACGAAAAAAGCCCGAAAACTGGTAAAGAGAAAACTTTTTGAACTTTATACGACTTTTGAGTAGGTTTGAAGCTAAAAAGTGTTTGAAGTAGGACTGAAAGCAAAATTTATTAAAATAATCTTAGATTTAACTCGAATTCGTATAAAAAAATAAAAAGAAGTGAAATATTTATTTTAATTTTTTTTAACCGTTGAAGAACCTTCTAAGTAACTTATTTTATAACCTACTGATAAAATTTGAATTTTTATGTTGTATTTTGTAAGAATAAAACTACACTATGAACCAATTATTAGTTTTTATTATCTATACTTACATTATTTCAATAGTTTTCGATTGTCTCTTTTAGAATTCGATATTGATACTTGTTTTTATTTATCTGTACATTGATCTTAAGAAAATGTTATTTTCTGATATTATGAGTTTCACGCTAAGATTTATAAAGTAACCATAGATACGTCAAAAAATGGTGTTTGTGTAACACTATGTTTAGGTATACCGTTTTTGATTTAGTACACTGATATCTCTGTGAGCTAGTATCAATTTCGATATGTAGAAGTCAAGAATTAGGCCCAATAGTTTGGTTTGCAATTTTTTTTTGGTTATTTAAACATTTTTTTTGGAGGAAACACGATCTATTAGAAAGACACTTAAATTATCTATCCGATCGAACTCGCATTTAATTGCAATTAACATTAATCTAAGTTTCCATCTAACACGTTACCAAAACAACATTAAAAAAAAAAAGAAATAACTACTTACAAGAAGTGGGTAATAACCGCACTTCATGTACGACTTCAGAATAAAAAATATTATGTTAATTTATTACCCACAACGAAATTGAGTTCAAATGTTTTAATTCACTTTAGAACAGGTGCTAAATCGGTAGAAACAAAGTTGTCACAGTTGCATTTTATTAATTTATTACCATCTGATAAAATTTCGTCTATCTGCACATACTACTCGTGCGATACTCTCGGAAACAACAATTGTACACCACGAATTGCAATAAAAATTGTAAGACAACAACTCTATCGTTAAAGTTAATAATAATAATTTCAAAATAACAAAAAAAAAAAAACTATAAACTTACATAATTGGTGATTTATTTTGAATTAAAACAAAATTTTTCATTTCAGGGAAGAGATGCAACTCCATATCTGGAAAGGAATCGTGTCGGCAGAGATGCCATCGACTCAGCAGCCGCTCTAACCGATATGGGTAAATATCTGTTCCGGGAACGTAGATTGCCGGTATACGACATTGCAGTGGCGATAACAAAGTGAGTATGCTTCCAAATAGTGCACGCGCGCGCAGTCGAAAGACATATGGGACTTCATTTCTTCTCAATTTTGTTTGTTTCGAAAGAAAAACAAACAAAAATTAATTGGAAACATTCCGAAGAAACTATCTACAAACATAAATATTACATAGTTGCATAATGCATAATGTTCCAATTTTAAAGTAAGCAGCACAATTCAGTGTATAGATGTAGAAAATGTTTATATACTTTGTGTTGAATTAATTTGTGTTTTTGTTTTTGAGCAGAAATTGTTGTTTTTTGTTTTACATCGCAATCCAATTCGTTTCTTTAGGTATGATATGTGCCGTAGACGAAAAGGCGGTCGTTGTACCAAGGGCACTGCGGGTAAACTATGTTCTTGACTCATTTATTTATTAATTAAAACAAACTAGAATTTGTTTTTTTTTTGTTTAGAATTTTTTTTTAAACACACAGAATATAACATTACCGCATAAGCACATACTCGTAAATGCAAATAATAACATAACATAAAAAAAACATAAGCATTTTAAGGTTTTTTAGCTCACAAATAATATTGTTTATGGGAAGAGGTACACAAACAAATACACAAAAAACATTAGAACAAATATTTAATAAGTATAACAACAATAAAATAAATAAATAAAATTAATTTTATTAAGAAATGTCAGCATGCCGCTTAGCTTAGTATATTGTAGCATATAGTACTTTTTCATTGACCAGTGTTTCCGATGCAAGAAATAAAAACAGAAATCGTGTTTTATTTGAGAAAAAAATTAGAAAAACCTTATTCGAAGGAAAATCAGGTATTGTGAAAAAACAATAAATGTTAAAGCAATCATGAATCTTAAATGAATTTCCCATTTCGAGAGCCCGGGTAATATATATTGTAAGAAAAAATCTTAGATTTTTTTTCGATATTGTGAGTCTTTCTCATCTTTGTGAATTTCTTTTCATTTGTCTTGTAAGTCTTACGTGAAAAGTCTAAGTGTAGAAGCAGTGAGTTTTTCGGTTATTTTCGAAGATCTCTTTGACGGCTTGACCAATTTTTTTTCAGTCGGCACACTTGTACTTTTATTTATGTACCTGAAGTAAAACACTTTATTTATATTTTCTCAAAAAAGTGGATTAGTCGAATTGACAGTAAAAAGAACCGTTTGGACCAATATTAATGAAATAGGCCTCTTTTGGACTTGGCTTTGTGTAAATTTTTTGATTATTTTCAACAACGTAGACGTCAATGTACATCGTTTCTTTTCAGTTTTTACATTATTTTGTCCGTAGATCGCAAAAGGATTCATGAATTACGACCTTATAAAAGAATAAATTTTCTTTCGATCGAAAAATAAAACCCATCTTCGCTATGTTGTTTTAAATGTTTAACCTTCACTAAATGAAATACTCTTAACCTAAAAAAATCTAAATATTATTAAAGAACATTTTTCTTATTGAAATGCCTACCATTCTCATAAAAGAAAACGAAGCCTTTGTCAGCGACTTTTAACTTCCATACAAAAAATTAATGTTTAATAATTGAAAAAAAAAAAAAAATATGTATGAAATTAATAGAATATTTTGAAAATATTTTTATTTTTAAGACTTGATATGTGCAGACGAGCAGCTCCATATTCGGAATGTAAACGTGGTACAGCAGGTAATTGAAACAAATACAACAACAACAAAAGAAATTAGAAAAATATAATTTTCTAAACGATAATTTTCGGAGTCTTCTGTCCTTCTTCTGATAACATTGTTATACTCTTCTACACAATGTGATATTATTCAATATCTTCTTCTACATTCTCTACAATAATGGCTGCAAACACTGTTTCTGTTTCTTTTTGATTGTATATGTACAAAATTTATTTATTTTCAAACTTGTACATTTTATTTCAAATTGTGAAGTAATCTCTTCTATAGAAAATGATTTTCTCTATATTCTCTACAATTTATAAAACTTATTTTAATTTAATTTTTACTATACCAAATGACAAGTGGGGTTTAACAAATTTTCAGGCTAATTTTCAAAAATGTCTTTAGGTTTTTTACGTGAACTTTTCTTGATTTTATTTGTGTGTTTTTTATGTTAAACTTTGTGACTAAACATTTATTGTTGATATTCTTTAAAACATAACAAAATATATATATTTAAACAAATGCTTTCATTGGAAGAAGACATTTAGCAATGAAATAAGGTAACTTTAAAATAAGACAAATATCTTTTTAGGTAGTAAAAATTTAACTAGATGTTAACTAACGTTTGTTTTTTTGTTGTGCAATCCCTAAAACTGAACAAAACAATTAATAAATTCATTATTAAAAAAACATAAATTGTTGAAATAAAATAATTTGTACTGGTTTTTCCCCTCTAACTTCCTTATCCCATCCATATGTGCACCTTATCTAACCTATGCTTCTCCTCATATATGCATGCAATTTCAATACACTCGCTTAACATCAACACGCTGTAAATTTATATTAAATAACAACAAAATAAAATATGCATGAGTAGAAATAACTCGGGCAAGTTAAAATGGCCAAACATACAAAAAAATACTATTTTTTTTTACTTTATTATTTTTAACTTCATCAACAATCTCGTAAATCATAGGATTTGCATATGTTGGAGGAGCGTGCGTGGTCAACAAACGTCTGGAAAAAGTCAACAGTGTCGCTATCATTGAGGATACCGGTGGTTTCAGTGGAATCATAGTTGCCGCACATGAGGTTGGACATTTGTAAGTTGGAAAGCTAAAAGAATATTATTTACATATTTTATGCGAAGTAAATTATAATATATATATTTTTTTTTAGATTGGGAGCAGTGCATGATGGTTCACCGCCACCAAGTTATCTTGGCGGGCCAGGAGCAGAAAGATGCCGTTGGGAAGATGGTTACATCATGTCAGATTTAAGACACACCGAAAGGGGATTTAGATGGTCCCCGTGTACAGTACAAAGTTTTCATCATTTCTTGAAGTATATTTTTTGAAATTGTTTTTTTTAAATTCAAACAAGTATTTAAAATTATTATGATTTATTTTTGATTATTATAGTGGTGATACAGCAAGCTGCTTGCATAATGCTCCTCATGAGGACAGCGCATTGGGTCGATCACTTCCGGGGACTTTATTGTCACTGGACGCACAATGCCGAAGAGATCGTGGCACATACGCGTGCTTCAAGGACGAACGAGTGTGCGCGCAACTTTTCTGTTTCGACGCACAGACAGGGTATTGTGTGGCGTATCGACCGGCAGCGGAAGGTTCGTCGTGCGGCAATGGAGTTGTAAGTAACATACAGATTTTATTTATTTCATCGACATACGACGCGTTTCTTTGGAGGTGGCAAAGTACTCATGAGTAGATGAAAGCTATCATCAAGTTTTATCATCTACAAGCGCTTTTTTCTAAGAGAAGATGGGAACTCTAATGATTTCTTATAATGTGCTTTGCATTGAAAATGGCTAGTGAGGTAATCATGAGTATTAAGCGACCCCCAAAGGTAGATGGCCATAAGTTACAAGTGAAAGGTTACATGTCGATGGGGAAAACTGCTATTCGATTGATGAAAATAACATTAAATTTATATATTCCAAGATAAATAAGTCATTCAGACACATTAACCAAACCAGCTACGTTCAAACAAAAGAGTTGAGGTACAAACTTGAAAAAATAGGAATAGAGGAATTATCGTTATAATTTTCGGCAATAATTATTTTTTTTTACTCAAATTAAATGCATAAATGGCTTGTATGTAATTGCTTTAAAAAAGTGGTTTATAAATTATAAACATTCGTTTCCCATTCTAACTATTTAAATGGTTTATGTAAGAAGCAAACTGTGAATTAATTTTCTTGTTATTTTAGCACTGTCTGGATGGCAGATGTACGCCGCTGCCCGCGAATGTAATACAGGACTATAGTAATCAATATCGTGCGGTTTATAAGTAAGTTATATCATCATTATCATAACACACAAATATTTAACTTAAAAAAATAAACAAATAAAACAAAAACATATACCAAAAAAAAAATGTATAAAATATTCCTTTAGAAATCTAGAATATAGAAAAATGTTAAAATATTTAATGACAGCTATCATCATTGTAAAGTTAACTTTAGATAGATAAAAAAAATTAAATCTCCTTATAAAATTATTTATTTTAAACATAAATTTATTAAAATAATTAGCAGCGCTGAGCAGGAAGATATTAATGAAGAATATTATGATAGCGAAGATGAAGCATCATCGTTTGAATTCACCGGTGAATTAAACACATCAACAACACAATCATCATCACCTACTACCACAAAAACCACAACTACCTCTACCACAACAACAACAACACCAATAGAAATAAAAACAACAGCAACACCCGATCCACTGTTTCAAACAGAATTCAAAACAATCAGACCATTAAAACCATTCCGTAAAATACGACTCCGAAACATGAGTAACAATAAAACACGAACATTTTTGAAACACATAAAAACAACAACTCGCATTACAAGCTCAATCAGTTCTAGTACTAGTAGTAATAAAGACAATAGTAATAGTAGTAGTAGTAGTATTGTCGACATCAACTACAGCACTCCATCGACACTACTCGAAAACGATATCTCAGCACTGCGAAAAACTTTTGATTTTTATCTAGAAAATATTTTAAATATACCAAAAAATTCAAACCGTACTAGCCACAGTCCTCCACCTCCAAATTATAGTTCAACAACAATGGCAACACCATCACCACCATCACAAACACCATCACCATCAACACAACTTGAAGGTGGATCAACGGATTTCACATCGTCAGCAGAGATCGATAGCAATGAAACACTTGACGAACAACAACACCCTCACACAACAACGACACAGAGAAGTTACATCCTTGGGGGACGTTCAACAACTCGAAGTTCTCTATTTGATACATATTTTAGAAAACGTACTAATGGTAGTGGAAATGGTAGTAAATACTTGAGTCAACTTCAACCACAAGCATCACCACCAGCTTACACAACAAATTATCTCGGCGATAATACAAATAATTTACCAATAAATATTCCCAGAGAAAGGAGAAGTAAAAGTGGTAGATCAGCAGCAGCCATCGGAGTTGCCAATGTCATGTAAAATTATCATGTATCTCATAGATACAGGGAACTTAAAAAAACAATGCATCAGTCATTATTTTTCTTTCTAAATGAAAATTCTCTATACAAAAAAATTACGAAACTCTATGAAACAAAACGAAAAAAAGCACCGGAGTATGTGGTAAGACTGCCTTCAAAAAAACAAAACAAAAATCCATCTTAAACAAAAATAACAAAAACATAAAAGTATCTGGATTTAGAGTATCTACATCATTAAAACAAAAATAATTTGATTGCATTTAAAAAAAAACATACACATATCTCGGATTGTGGTTGGTAGCAGTAAACAATCATTTTAGAAAAAAAAGATGTATTTTATTAGTTTTTTAGAAAACAAAACAAAAAAAATATTTAGAGTAACAGCAACCAGTTGCCTGTCATTATTTAGTATCTATTAACAATTGTTTAGTTCTGCATGTGCATTTTTTTTCAAAAAAAAAATTAAGCAATTTTTTTTAAAGATACACAAATATTGAAACGGAGATTTTTTTTGAAATTTGTGTGAATGGTAATGTTTTGTAAGGAATCGAAATGGATACACTTTACTAATTGGATGTAAGAATGTTTTTTTTTTTAAACAAACAAAATTATCCCAATAAAACTGCAACGATATTAACTGCGAACCTACCCTCAAAAAATGCACTCACAGGAAAAGAGAACATTAAATACTAAATAAGGATTCAAACAAATATATAAAGTATTCATGATAAAATAAATATATTTCTCTACTTCGCTTTTCTTTTTTCTCTTCTGAATTTTTTATCTTAAAAAATGTTAATGTGGCATTTTCAATTTTTTTCAGTGAATCTAGCAACTTAACTGAATAGAATGAAGAGATGACACGTAAGAACATCTAAAATTTCTTCTAAAAAAAAACAATCTTTAACTTTTGACATTATCTTAAAAAAAAAAAACAAAAACCTTCTTTCTATTTTTATTTCTGTCCTTGTCAAAACACAGTCGGCACTTTTAATTTTTCCTAAAAAAAACTTTACTTTGAATTTATTCATAAAATTTTGTTGAGTGTATCAACTATCATCCCATTACGCTTTTTATGTGCAAAGTTAGCTAAAAGCTTGCGTTCAGATTATAATTTAGGAAGGTTACCTACTCCTTCGATAAGTTAGGAAGAAAAGGACACATCTATGAAAACTTTAATACAAAATATGCCAAATGAAAATTTATCAATATTCAATTGCGGAGTTAAGAGAATTTTTGAAACTTGATGCCAAGCAATTAGAGTTACATTTAAAAGATTTTTAAAGGCTTACAGGCATATGATCTTAAATTATGGAGTTACAAGATTTCATTGTCCGTAGGTATTATGAAAAGCGTCAAAAGAATATTTTCGAAGAATCTTACGAGCTAAAAATTTTCCCATACTTAATTTAGATAATTTATCTGGATAACTTCTTAAACTCACTATATTCAGTATGGTGGACCACCGTTATAAATAATTAGGTAACAATTACCTGCCATACAATTTTCATTTAACATAGATTTAACTCAAACCAAAAGTTCCATATCAGGCCGAAAAAACCATAGTGGCCTAATTGAATTTTTTCACGTTTTTTTTAACGGCGAAAACTTATGTTTACTTTTACAATAATTCATTGGTTCTTTTTGGAAAAGGATATTTCTAAGAATTGTAAAATGTCGCTTTTTATAGTAATAAAAAATAGTTTTCGACTTTCGAAAAAACGTGTAAGAAATCAGGTAGGCCACTATGGCCCTCACGGCCAATTAGCTAATTTCCTTTGGATTTTTCCAAAAACATGCCTTTTTTATAATGTTTTGAAAACTAGCTGACATTTGTATTGTGCAGACAATTTGTTTTAATTAGGTAGTGTTGATGGCAGTAACCGAATACTTACTTATGTAAGTAGTTTTCGATTGGACATCCAGAAGTCTTCTGAAACTGTTTTACTGTGTCATCAAATGTGTCATTTGGGTGCCAATAAAATAGCTTCAGAAAACTTCTGGGCTCTTCTGGACGTCCAATCGAAAATTACCATATAATGTCAAATCAACTCAACCGTTCAACTTGGTAAAATAAATTCTTTTGCTGAAAGTCTAGAACATTTTTCCACATCAACCAAGCTATTGTTATCTACCAACAACAGCCACAATAAAGGTAGTTCAGAAACCTATCATACCAAACAAGAAAATTTTATTTTCCAATTGCCTATTTTTTTTGGTAACCTTTCAGCCAATTTGTATTATTCACCTACGAGTACTTCTACCATCCGTATATGGATTTTTATGAAACGATTGTAGTTACTCAAGAAGTTCTTATCAGAAAAAAACAAAAAACAATCAGAAAATAAAACAAAACTGTCTGATTCAGGAGGCATTTTCTAAAAATTTGTGCATTGTAGTGTAAAATCTTACCATTAGAGTAAAAGGCAGGCAATACGCTTTCAAATTTCATTTATCTTTAAAGTAGCCGCTAATTGTATAAGCAAAGCATGCGTAATCTGCTTCTCGCCTTCAATTTTGTGTTTATTATTTCTATTATCTTCATACCAACAAAGTCATCATCTACTACCTAAATCATAATTATTTTTTATTACTTTGGCTTGCTTTCTAAATTACATTTTTTACTTTTGTTTCCTTTAAATAATTCTTGTTTTCTTATACATTCTTTCACTATACACTTTAAAACTTTATACATTTCTGAATACAATATAAACTACAAGAAAAAATAAACATTAAATACCAAAAACACACACATAATAAAAACAAAACAAAACAAAAAAACAATCACAAAAACCACACACCACAAGAAAACATAAAAATAATAAAAATTTGTTTTAAGGAAAATTTTAAATCGTTCGCACGTAAAATGCATCATTCCCTGGAAAATGTGCATGAAACATATTTAATAATTTTTAATTTTTTTTTTACAAAAATATTAAAAAAATTTAAACATCCCACCATATTAATTTCATGCAAAAAAAACAAAGAACTTTATTAATATACCCTTAACCATTTTTTTTTCTTTTCTTGTCTTTTTTCTATTTAGTGGTTAAATTGAATTTGGTCAATTTTGGTGGTACTCTTAGGACTCTCTCTAATGCAGCACCAGGACCTCCAAAAAGCAACAAACAAAAATAAAGGACTTCAACAAGGTGAAAGCAACACAATTGCCATTTTAACAAAAAAAAAACAAAAAAATATCACAGATAAAAATATCATTGTTAGCTAGAATTTATTATTTGAATAACTATTTTATTTTTAGTTATTTCTCTTATAATTTTGTAATTATTATATTATTCATCATAGGATTTCTATTTTTTTGTTTTAAGAAAATGACAACAAGTTTTTTTTTTTAACATTGAACTTGTTTCTCATCTCATTGACATCAATATCACATTTAAATAGTTAATTTTGACTGCAAGAAAAAAAGATAAAAAAATAAAAAAAAAAAAAAACACGCGACAAATATTTGCCTTACAACTTTGATCGCTAAATTATAAGTTTAAATAACAAAAAAAAAATATATAAATATATTTGTATAAAATAAAAATAAACATTTTGTTGTATAGAAAGGAAAAATTGTATATGTGATAGTATTAATTTTATTTAATCCTAAATAATAGTTTTTTACTTGTAAATGTGTTTTTTTTTTAATAATTTTTAAGGTCAACGTTCAGAATTAAATTTAAAAAAAATGAGCTCAAAACTTTTGATTAATAAAATAAAAAAATGTTCATAGTATTACATTTGGAACATTCACATGAGATAAAAAAAAACAAAAATTCACATTCAAATGAAAAAACAAAACAAAAAAATATTAAAATAAACTCAAACATTTATATTTTGTAAAAAATTATTTAACTTAAAAAAAAAAAACAAACTAAAAACCCCAACAATTTAATTTAATTTAATTTTACACAAAACTTAGATTTAGGTTATTAGATTATTATAAATAGATTATATAAGTGGTATATAGAGCAAAAAATAAACTGAAAGTTTAATTAGTTTCTAAGTATTCTATTTGTTTAAAACAAAACTAAGAACTATATAGAAAAAAATATTGCATTGATGTACACAAAAATTACTTTGTTTTAAGATGATATAATGCAAACGCACACTCAAACTCATTAAACTGCCTTCCATTTTAGTTGACAAAGCAACAACAAAAAAATAAACATAATTAATTGCGAACAAGAGAAAAATGATTATAAGAAAATAATTAAATTGTATTTGTATAATGTGCTCAATCGTAAATAAATAAAACTTTTATAAACATTAATTTAGAACGGAGTTTTATTTTAACCTTTTAGAACATTTCAGTTATACATATAATTTGTGAACTGTAAACTGTAAGACAAAAGCTACAACCTGAATGTTTTTTAGCCATACACAATTTTGTACATAGTTTCTGACTAAAATTACTTAAGCTAGTATCACACTATGTGATATGTAAACACCAAATTTTTTTTAATAAATGTTTATCATAAAAGTGCAAAAAAAATTTGGACCACAAACTAGAAGAAAGCATATGACATACAAGTTTCTGTAATCCGAAGGGCAGTTCAGATGCTATTAAGTATTTTAATTGCAAAATAACAAACAAATTTGTGTATACACAAATCGGGTGATACTAGCCTTATAATGTTGAAGGCCAGGAGACAACGTTGATTTCAACTCATAATAGAACGATTCATTTGTAGTACAAAATAGTTTTCCAGGAGTCATTTAATGATGGGGTGTAATTATTGTCAGTTAAGGACATTAAGTTGAGGGTCGCACATGTGATATTATAATGATGATCTCACAAGTCAAATTTATGTCTAAATAACGAGGATTCCACCAATATATTAAATGTGTGCCTATTTTTCTATAGTACATACCTCCTTCAAGCTACTTGTAGACACCAACGAAATTGTGGAGTCAAAAGAACTTTTTTCATTTTTTAAACTTTAGCCGAAGATCATTCCATAATACTATATTTTGGTCCTATGCTTATTTTGTTATAATAGGTACGTGGTGACTTGTTGAAAGAGGCCAGGACCAGACCCCGGTTGTCGAGCCGATGATGATGATGATGAGGTACGTGGTGACCCGTAATTAGTCAAGGAAATATGAAGTGTTGATTCCTGGATGTATTTTAAGAAATCAATTTTCTACAGTAAGGGTATATCTCCAAAGGTTTATCTCAACACAAAAGAGGATACATTGAACTCTGTAACTGTACTCTTAATACAAAATATCTCGAAGAAAAAAAAAAATTTATGTTCTAAGCCTTTACGATCTTAGGACAAATAAGACATGTTTTTCAAGATTTTACTTGTCGTAGGTTTTTCCAATACCATAAAATGTTTGGGTTTTTTTTGGCAACTAGTGATTGGATTTTCTTTGTATTGTTCGTTTTTTTTTTAGTTGACCTCAAAGGCAAAAAAAAATAGCACAGCCAGGAAAAAAGGAACATTATTGAAAATTAATATCTAAAATTATAATCTAAACTTAGGTAGGTAGTATTTCTTCTAAAATAAAATCTTTAACAAAGTTTTCATCACCAGGGACAAGGTATGTAGAACAAAATAATCGGTTCCTTAAATCATCGATAAGTGAAATCAAATTTGGAGATATAAGTCCTTAGGTACTGTTTTTTGAGAAATGGAAGCCCGTCATACATTTTATGTACATTAGGTCTCTTATGCAGGAAAAAATATGACCCCAAAGTTATTATCTTTTTTGAACAACAAACCAAAAGGAAACAATCTCCAAATTTTCGACATTCTAACGGACTAAATCACTTACTCATTTATACTAGAAGCAACTAAAACCAATGAAATGACTTCCTGTATGTTGTAGACGCTACAAATTTTACTATTTTTCTTTTAATTTATTAGCAATTTTTGTGCTTTCCTTACACATATTTGTTTCAAAAATGAAGAACCAAGATAGGTAGGCACTTTTTAGTCCTGGATTAAATAGGCCCGTCCCACCAACTAAAAAATCTCTGAGACATAGAATCCAAAAATCTTTCGTCTTAGAGATCTACGCAAAATACACAAAGCTGATAGCTGAAATTTTTTGTTGCACTTAAAAAATCTCGGAACCCTCAGAGGTCTCTTTTTGTGGGACGCGCCTAATTGAATAAATAACACCACGATCCATACATTTTATCATATCATACATTTTAAGAAAAACTAAAGCTTTAAGAGGTTTATTCTTTTTTCACCTGGCCATTATTAAAGGGACACCATTTGGAATTTTTTTTTTAAATTATTTTCATCGTAAACTTTGTATATCCGATTGTTTGAAATTGGTACTTAGTTGCATGTCCATAATTTTCTAAAAAAAACACCTTGGTATCTGCAAGGCATAGACATCCCCATATTTCCTGGATATTTTTCCATACCAAGGCCTTAATAATCCTTTATAATCGTCCAAAGATTCTCATTTTGATTTAAATCCGATGACTGCGCTGGTCAAAACAAAAGAGGAATTTTATAAGTGTGGAAAATTGTTTTGAAACGTTTGCATATTCTCCTCAACATACGACAACATTACATTCTCCATTATGCTTTCCACATAAAATAAGGCAGCCATTATATCTTTCATTCGGAAAGAAGGCCCCACTCCATGCCAAGAAAAACATGCCCAAACTTTAATATTACTGCCACAATGTTTCACGATTCTTATAGTTTATTTGGGGTCAAATTATTTATTTTATGACCAACAGATCCAAATGAATTAAACTTTGATTCGTTGCTTCACAAAGTACTATTCCATTTTTTTAGTGATTACTCCCGCCAAGCAATTAAAAAAAATGTCCTTGATAATGTTATCACCACTGTATATGGTGGAATGATCGTAAATTCAAGTAAAGGCATTTGTCCAGGTTAGCTTGAGATATTCGACGACTTTTGAGCTTCAAACGATGGGTTGGGACGATTTATTTATAAGCCTTTCGCCCATACAAAACTTTGGAAAGCTTGTTTTTAATTAATTGATTGGAATCATTCTTCAAGACTTACCGTACATAGAATGGGGGAACCAAATCTCCACTGAACGTCCTATGTTCTGTTCCATCAATCATGGGAGTAGCAGGAACAGTAGATTGACAGGTGCAAAAAATCAAAGAAACATAAAATCAGTAGATACGCCTTAATACCATTTCCCTTGCATACGCATCTATTTACGCATTAGCGGTTTCGGCCTATCAAAACCACCTACTCCATTTAAAATGCAAAACCTTCTAAAAGGCGTCGCACGCGCACTTCCATTTAAGAATAACAAATGAATTGACAACTTTCCTTATCATTTTATTTATGTAACAGCGGTAGACTTAAAGTAAATTCCTATCACCAATCGACAAATATAAAAAAAAAATTAGAATCTGCTACTTGTTCCATCAATCATGCTTCGTTCTTTCCAGCACACTCAAACCCCCACAGCAAAGCACCAAATGATTTATTTACGATTGTCTTCCTCCCAAAAGTGGCAAATGCTTGTGGTACACAACAAGATTACGAACAATAGTGGCACATGACAGTATACAAATCATTCCGGCTGGCATCATTTTGCCCGACCGACTCCATCTTGAGCCCATAACACCGGCCAAAACAATTGATGTTCCCAATTGAAGTAGCGGCTTTGGTGGGTTCTGTGAGTTCAATTGAGCGCCCACACCCAAGAGAGCACCAAATGCGATTCCGGCTCCAAGCGAGGGTAGAGAACCTGCATAACCCATGAAAAATAGTTTTCTTTTTTTAGTAAAATTCACAGAATCACGATGACAAAGTAGAAAAAATACCTGCTTTGACATAACCCATTATGCCACCAGCAGCAACTGATGCCGCAAAGAGATATCCGATTAAATCATTTCCGTTTGCCATGATTTTTTAATTGAAAATAATAAAGTAAAGTATTTAATTTAATGAAAAAATAAAAATTTATATTTTTTCCTGAATTGTTTTGGAAATACAGAACTGCAAGACTTGAAGAGTAAAAAAATTTTCACACACTGATGGGGGAAAAAAATTGAGGGAAATTCCGATGTCATTTGTAGAGAGGAAGGGATATTTGAATTGTGTTGTGTAAACGCAGAACAAATCGAATGCTGCCGGTTTTGAGTTTGTTTACAAACATTTTTATGCTTTTACATACGGAGGAGTAGAGTAATTATTGTAAAATGTATTCCCTTACCTTTATTTTTAATTGATGAAGCTTATTTAATTACTTGCACTTCGATAAATGCAATAATAAATTCATTAAACTCACCGAACGGGCATAATTTTTGGATAGTCTAGTTAAACTGAAAACAAGTACTAGAATTAAAGAAAGGTAACAAACTTTAAAATACTCTGCCAAACAAAATAGTGGACAAGATTTCTGTACTTTCACCACCTGTCGAAGGCAAATGAGACGATTTCGATCAAGTTTGCCAAATGAGGTTCCAAATGATATAAATACATGCCTATTATGGAATTCGCAATGTTCTATTCGCGGGGAGTCAGCTTGATTCGCAGTACTCGCATTCGCATTTAAAATAATTATGAAACTTGACAGAGGTAGAGGAAATGGAAAGCTAGTTCCTCGTAGTGATAATAGGGGTATTCATGAAACCTGATAAAGCTGGTAAACGTGGTAAAAAAGTAAGGGTACTCAACCATGGTAAACGTGGTAACCAGGTAAATGTGGTTAACATGTCAAAATGTATGGAAAATGACAGTTAGTTTACCAGATATTGTACTTTACTACGTTTACCAAGAGTTTACCAGGTTAGACGAATACCCCTAGTAACTAAAAGCTTACCATCTGCAAATGGTATTTGTGGAAAACTTTTAACGTTAAATTTTGGCCAGTTTAAAGGCTTGCCAAAACCAAAGTGTGATAGTGCGATATGATAATAGCAAAATTTGTATACACAGTGTCATATGAGAGTACCCACACCAAATGCGACAAAGCGCAAAGCGCTTTTCATATAAAGGCTTGCCCAAACCAAAGTGCGACAGTGCGTCACGACATGTGCGACACGATTTTTATATGAAAAACGTCTTGCGCTTAATCGCATTTGGTGTGGGTACTCTCATATGACGTTGTGTAAATAAATTTTGGAGTTGTAGTGTCGCACTTTAGTTTGGGCAAGCCTTAAAAGTCCTTAATATATATATATTTTTTTAATTTTAAAATTGGAATTGAAAAAAAATCGCTGAATGTTTATAGCCTGTTTCGGCTAGGGCAAATGAGATGATGTGAATCAAATTTGCCAAATGAGCTTCCAGATGAGTTAATTTCTCATACAAATTCTCAACTCAAAATGAGATAATAATCCCAGATACAAAGACGCGTGTAAGAAAGAAGAGTCAGATATAGAAAAAAGCAAATGAGCTGTCAAACGATATGAGATAATTTGTATTGAAAACACTTATTATAACATTTTTTTGCTAAATTATCTCATTTGAGCTGTAGTCAAAACAGGCTATAATTCCGACTTTCTTTTCGATAGCCGTTATTTTCGATACCAGATTTTTTTTCGATAACCAACCACTTAAAAAAGTTGCCACCAATTGAACACATCCTTGCAAATTAGAAGTGTACTACAATTATTTTTGATTCTACTACATTTTTGTGAAAAGGGAACAAGTGTGAGAAAGAGACATCAATAGACTCAAAGAAAACGAGCAACGAGAAAAGTTTTTTTCACAGCAAAGCAGATCAATTTCGATTTTTTCTCCATCTTTACCGCGTCGCCATTTGTAATTCATCGCGTGTGCTTTTTTCCACTGAAGAAATTTGCAAAATTTTCTTAATTTTTTTCGTTTTATTTTAAATAAAATGAGTGATTATTCAACTGTAGCCCCGCCACAATCAAATATAAATCAATCCCAGGCATTTGCTGCCGCCCTTCAACGTGCAAAACAGGTAACAAATAATTTTTTTCAATTCACTCATCGCCGCCTCGATTTTTTCTTCCTTCGGTTTTTTTTCCCCCAAAATCACCCACCCAAGTGAAAATGTATGCTAAAAATATTTAATTTCCATCAAAATTGCATTAGATCGCTGCCAAAATCCAACCAACTGGCCAGCAACAACAATCCCAGCCACAGCAACTGCAAGGCGGCGGCGGCTATAAGCGCTCCTTGAACGACGAAGACTCCGCTGGACCGGATGCGAAGAAATTCTCCAGCCCAGACTCGTACAATTCACAACAGGGCGGAAACATGTCTCAGGCGCTAGCACAAGCTGCAGCCGTTGCGGCTCGTCTTGCCGCTACCGCTGGCAACACGACCGAAGAGCAGCTGAGGATCCCCGAAGCCATCGTCAGCCATTTGGTGATTGGCCGAAATAGCAGCGACAACATTTCACACATTCAAGCCGAGTCTGGGTGCAAGATTCAGCTATCGCAGGACTCAGGTAAACTATTTCGTTTTTAACTTTTCTTATCGCCCTTCATCTGATTTTCCCTGAAAAAAAAATAAAAAAAATACTTCATCAAAGTGGGGCCTTGCGCATACGAGAGGGTAACCAACCATTCCCAGTTTTTATGTTTTATTTTTTTCTATCTTTTGTCTGTTATGCAAGTGCGCCGGTCTTTATTCTATAAAAGTACCTACAAACGCACATAGAACGGGGGAATGTCTTGATAGTTGCAAATGAATGAGTTTACTATTTTTTGTTCTGTTTCTTTTATGGAACAAACTAAGAGTAGGAAATGAAAGTGTAACAAACAGAAGAACAAATGGTGAGAAAGTACAAAGTAGAAACACATTGCTGCGTACGTATGTAAATAGGAATGCACGATAAGAATAGCGCGCCGTATGGCGCTTCAAATTGTTATCTTGAGAGGCATTTGAACGGTGATGAATGTTTCCTTTTTTTGTGTTAAGGACTTGTCAATTGTTTGTAGAACATGAAGTTGATTCCTTTATTCTACTCACGTACCTACTATTTCCAACGAAGAAAGAATTAAATGAACTCTTTGTGGACATGTTTTGCATTCTCATTTGAAAGTAGTTTTAATCATTCCCATCCTGACAAGTCACCATCTAGTCCAGATTGAAAACAACAGAAACTTGCCATATTGAACTCAAATTACAACAATATATTAGCTTCCTCTGGATAGTATTCACCATTTGTGGACTCTGAATATAGAAATTCAATAATAGTCAAATTACCCATGTTTAGTTTCTTTTAAACTCACCTAAGGTATTTTAATTAGTTCCAAGAGTCTCCGATGTATGAAGACTGCGGATTACATTACATGGCTTCATCATCATCGGCTCGACAACCGGGGTCCGGTCATGGCCTCTTTCAACAAGTCTCTCCACCTATCCCGGTCTCGAGCCGACGCCATCCAGTTGCGCACCCCAAGTCTTCGGGCGTCCTGGTCTACGCCTTCTCTCCAGCGCAAGCATGGTCTACCACGCTGCCGTCTACCATAGAATGTACCACAAAAGACTTTCCGAGCAGGTTCCTCTTCGCTCATACGAGCTAGGTGCCCTGCCCACCGGAGTCTACGGAGCTTAATTTTTGTCACTATGTCTGCTTCAAGGTAGATTGCGTACAACTCATGATTGCACCGTCTCCGGAATCGTCCTTCCTCACATATGGGGCCAACAATTCTCCGTAAGACTTTTCTCTCGAACGCGGCTAAGAGGTCACAGTGCCTTTTGCTACCCACCTAAGTCTCTGATCCATACATGAGTACTGGCAGGACCATGGTCCTGTACAGCAGCAGTTTTGAAGTTATGGTAAGATTTCTGGATTTGAATAGCTTTTAGAGGAACACACTTAGACTATTTTCGAACTCCCTCTAACTTCTGTACCAATTAGGCCTGAAATTTAAAATTCTTCTTGGTAAACATGGTAAAGTGCAAAATCTTGTAAACGAACTGTCATTTCCATACAAATTTTGACAGGTTTTTCACATTTACCAGATTTACCACTACTACCAGGGTTGCATGAATACCCCTATATTTTTTGAGCTAGCCAAGAACATCCAGCTCAGAAAATTTCATCCACTTAGCATGAGTAGTTTATGAGATACAGGGCTTCAAAAATTGCAAAACCCGTAACTGACTGACTGACGACTCACTGACAGATCAACTAAATTATGTAGCATTTCCCGTCATTTACAACTGCATGTGGCATACTCACGCGTGAAAAAACTTCAAACTTAAATGGAAAATCTAAAAATATTAAATAAGTATCTGAAACCATTAACTTGAATAAAAAGATTTAAATTACTAATTCAGCCAATTACTGAAAATGAAAGCATGAAAAATCTGGTGGTTCAGTAAGTACTGTAGTTGTTCAGACACTAAATGTGAGTATAAAATCATTGTCCAAGGCAGGACAACGTCTGCCGCTTCAGCTTGTTATAAATAGTTTCTTTAAAAAAAATGGGCATCGAGACAAAAATCACAAAAAAAGTTAAATCCCTATACAAAGCCATCCCTGACAGGAACCTGAGAGAAACAAATTAAGGAATGCTGGTTCGAGTATTGCCAGTAGAAAAAAACAAAAGTATTCATGCCTACTTCAGTCACATTCGTATTAAAAGCAATTTTTCGGGTGTAGTGTATTCTTTCTATGAGGTACTAATTTACCATTTCTATTAATGAACTTCCTCACTTTCGATTGCCACAAAGGAAAATATGATTAAAGTCGCCCGATTCTATATTTGGGGTTTTTGTAAAACAAAAAGCGCCTTTCGGCTAAGCCAAACTTGTAGCTGGAAACACAATGCCATGGGTCATGCGCAGATTCTACAGAAATACATGGCAAATAAGGTACATATGTACTGAGTGACTGATTACATAGCTCCCCGTTTAAACTTTCATAAAGCGTTCACTGCTGGCAGATCAACGTGCCATCAACCTGTGAATCTATATTTACCAACGGTATCCAAAATGGATACCGTTGGCGTTGGTGCAGTGTTCTTCTCTAGTCTAGCCAGCTCTTTCAGACTTCATAATTACAGCAGTGTCTTCTAAGCTTAGGTCCTAACAATGACGAAAGCTGCTAAGCAAGTCTCAATGATAGCTATCAAAAGCTGATATCATATTCTTCATTATTAGCCAGCGGCACCAATGAACTAGTTCAACTAACAGAAATAAACAAAACAGACACATACACCAATTAACGGAGAATGAGCACCTCGCCCTAACACCAGCGATTGCCACCCTTGCGATACAAAACAGAACAGGTTGTACGACATAGGATTTATCATAGGTTTCAATATATGCAAATAACAATCTCTACGTTGTCATAATGGATCTACATTGATCTAAGTGTGACGGTAAAAACATCAAATGTCAGCCCTTTTACCTTACCTAATCATAAAGTACATACTAAAATTACCTATTTAGCCAATAACTGAGAATGGAATAATTAAAAAAAAATATGGCGGGTCAGTTGTGTTCCAGTAACTAATAAATTTTACAAACGAGTGTCGCGTTTTAAACAACATCTAAATCGTTGCTCTTAATCAAGTTAACAAACGGAATCAAAATCAAATAATTAAAAGGGTTTCAAACATATTTTAATGATAGAACCAACGAAATCAAATTAGTGACTGCTTATCTAATAATGACAATACTTCGTTCGGTAAGATTTTTGTCATCTCTGAGACCACATGGAAACTTCATAGCGAATAAGTGAAATCTCGTATAATAGGACTGGGTATTAAAAGAGTTCAGTATGTGTCCGTATTGGCTGGTCTGAATTTTAACTTTCAATTGTGTTCAAATTTAAAATCGAAATCAAAATAAATCAATAATATTGCAATCAAAAGTTAACGTAAAGTGAGATCATTATAGTCGTGAATCACTTAATTTCGAGTTCATTGACTGCTTATGACGTGTCAACAAGTATTTGCGTGTGCGTCTTTAGTTCTCATTGAAAGTTATTCTTCACTCTAATGAAATTCGTATTAGATTTGCTAATTAATTATTTATTTTCATAAACCTGGATAAGAGTAAATAGCAGATACATAATAAAATGCTGGATTTGTAAGCAATTTATGTCGAATTCCTCTCAATTATGCATTAGGATCGCAGGATTGTTATTTTTTGAATCACAAACACATTTTTTTTTTAAAGTTGTGGATTTGTAAGCAATCAGTTTACAGCACTTTTTATAGTTTATGGAATTTCAATTTTCAGCTAATTTTAGATTTAAAAAAAATGTTTCTGGGTCAAAATTAAATTACACTGAACTACATTAATATCTTTGAATAAGGACCCCCAGGAATGGGTCTTCTGATAAATAAATGAAGTACTTTTCTACTTGTGTGAGTTGCACAAACACATATGTATTTGTGCCAAGGGTCGCAGTGCATTGGGATAACAAATAGGTAGGCCAAAAAAAAAAAATGTATAATTGTCACGATCATAAATAAATGCGCCCTGAAAAACAAGGAATAACAGTTAGGGCAATATTTTGAAAGATAGAGCTATAATATAGAAAACTTTTGTGCTTCACTCACCAACACGTAGGTGTAGTCTACACCCCTTCCCATAGTTCTTATTTAATGGTTAATACGTACTACGAAATATTTAAGAGGTCTCGGAAATTGATAAACCTACAGGCCTTTGGTATCAAATATTGAAAAATTCGGATTTCTTGAACAATTAGGTTAATAGTTGCAACATTTTGCGTCACGAAATTTTATTCCGCACTCTTAAAAACATAAAATATGAAAGAAATCAAACTACCCTAAAACATTCCCTCGAGAAACATTTTTGATCAAAATTATGATATTTCTCAAAACATTTGTATTATTCTACAAGTTGTAAGTATAATTTGTATTATTTGCAGAACGTACAGTTACCGTGCGAGGAAGTCGTGATGCCGTTACTAAAGGAAGAGAAATGATTCAACAAATGGCAACACAGCATGGCGCTGGCACAGTAGAAATTGTTCTGTCTATAACAATGCCACCACCAGGTCCTACCGGCTATCCGCCATACCAAGAAATCATGGTACCGGGAGCCAAGGTTGGTTTGGTCATTGGAAAAGGTGGTGAGACCATTAAAATGCTCCAAGAAAAGACAGGCGCAAAAATGGTCATCATACAAGATGGTCCTAATCAAGAAGTTATTGTAAGTATAAGTTTACCTCTAAAAAATTAAACTCCAATAAATGAATGTTGCTTGTTTTAGAAACCCTTACGAATCTCTGGAGATCCTCAGAAGATTGAACATGCCAAGAGTTTAGTTTTTGAACTCATTCAAGACAAAGATACTGTTCGACCAGGCGGTGGGTTCAATAATGCCAACGGATCCGGAGGTGAATCAGCTGAAGTGTTCGTTCCAAAAGTAGCTGTGGGGGTTGTCATCGGCAAGGGTGGTGATATGATTAAGAAAATCCAAGGCGAAACCGGTTGTAAATTGCAGTTCATTCAGGGAAAGAATGATGAGCCTGGCGATCGCCGTTGTATAATTCAAGGCAGTCGTCAGCAAGTCGAGGACGCCAAGCGCATGATCGAAGGACTGATTGAAAGTGTGATGGTAATGAAATTTCTTTTTTAGAAACGTTTGTTCATGAAATGAGAGATTTTATTTTTTTAACTCGGTTATGGGGGTAATTTGCCCGTCTCCTTTTTGTGTCCTTTGCAATTTTTAAAAGCAGAGAAGTCAAGCAAACAACAACCGCAACAATAATGCTGGAGGAGGTAGCGCCGGTGGTGGTCAGCAAGCAGATAACACAAATTCCAACTACGGCTACGGCTATGGTGTGAATCACACTCAACAAGCGGCAAGAGAAGAAGTTACATTCTCTGTTCCTGCTTCCAAATGTGGTGTAAGTTCAAATCAAAGATTTTTCTAATATAACAGGTTACAACTGTTTTTTTTGTTGCATTTTTTGCAGATTGTTATTGGTCGTGGAGGTGAAACGATTAAATTGATTAATCAACAGACTGGCGCCTACTGTGAAATGGATCGGAGTGCGGTGAATCCACCGTCCGAGAAAATGTTCAAAGCGAAGGGTACCCCCGAACAAATTGAACATGCCCGCCAAATGATTTCGGAAAAAATTAACATTGATTTAGTGGTATTGACTCGCAAACCTATTGGCAATGCGCCAAATCATCAAAATAATTACAACAACAATGGTGGCATGCAAAGTGATCCAAATGCGGCTGCCTACCAGCAACAATGGGCGGGTTATGCCCAGCAAGGCGGTTGGGATCAATCGCAACAACAGCAGCAACAGATGGGAGCAATGCCACAAGCCAGTGCGGCAGGACAAGCTGATTATTCAACACAATGGATTGAGTATTATAAGTAAGTTAAAAGTTAAACAACCAGTGTTGCTCAATAGATTTTTTGACCGGGAACGTATCTTTTTAGATCAATGGGCATGCACAGAGAAGCGGAAATGATTGAACAACAACTGAAGGCAAAACAAGTGATGTCAGCAGCCGCTAATCCAGCAATGCCTGCAGCCGCACCTCAAATGACTCCACAACCTCAAGTCCAGCCTCAGCAACAGCAACAAGTCCAACAACAGCAACATGTACAACAGCAGCAACAACAGCAACAGCAGCAAACCGCTGCGCAGGGCCAGGCAGCACCAGACTACAGCGCTCAATGGGCTGAGTACTACCGAAGTATAGGTAAAATGGAAGAAGCCGAAGCCATTGAAAAACAAATGAAGGTAAATTTGTTAAAAAAAAAAGAAATGAACCACACCATTGTCGTCCATCAATCTTCATGAAATTGTTTATTTAAGGGCGCCACTCCATCAAATGGACAACCCGCTGCCAATCCAAGTGTAAGCGCTCCCACACAACCTGCTGCAGCGGCTGCAGCACCACAGCAACCCGCGGCAGGAGGTTACCCACAAGGTATGACTCCTAGCCAATATGCACAGTATTCTCAATATTATGCTGCAGCTGCTGCAGCCGGTCAACCAGGCGGTTACCCCCAGCAAGCATATCCAGGTTATGGTTATCCCAGCGGTCCACAACCGGGTATGCCTGGTGGTCCCCAAGCTGGCGCAGGCGGTCCTCCCAATCCTCAGCAGCATAAACCCAACAGCAAGCCAAACGATAAGAAATAAGCTGTGCGCGGTAAGTCTCAAAACATAAATCCGAAAGCTTATTATTATTCTACTCTTCTGATTTATTTTGTTTGTATTTTTGTATTTCTTTTGATTTTGTTTCCTATTTTCTTTGTACAAAACCAAAAAAAAAAAAAAATATATATATAAACTCGTACATTATACATTTATACCACCTCCATCGTTCATTTTTACATTCGATTACTATCCTTCCCTTAATAATCTCGAAATAACAATCAAATCAATCAATTTAGTTTTAAGTTAATAATTTATTTGAAATTTCCAACAACCACAATATGCAATAATTTCTTACAGAGGTGTCACGTTTGATGATTTTATGTGTATGGAGAGAAAGAGATATACTTATATAGTAGATATAATAATGATAAATAAAAAAAAAAAAATAAAAAAATAAGTAAACTAAAAACGTTTACTTAGCTTCCTTCCTTCGTTCGACGCATTGTTCTAGAGAAATTAATTCAAATGAAAAGAAAAAGATTGGTCTAAGTATGTGTAGTTATGTAAGGAGACAATTTAAATCTTTATCATAAAAACAAACAACAACAACAAAAAAAGAAGAAAAATATTACTAATATTATGCTTATATAAATCATTTAGTTTAATTTTAAGTATTTCCATCTTTGAACAAACAAACAAAAAATATATCTAAAAAAAGGAAGTGCAACTGCAATTACTTGTTTCAAAGAAATATGCAACAAAACAAAATAAAAAAAAAATAAATCAAATAAAATAGAAATTATATTGAAATTATTATCGATAATAATATTAAACATAAAACTTTCAAAAACATAAAAAATTATAATAAATATTTAACATAATTATGTAGTCGTTGGTTTTTATTAAAATAAAATAAAATAAAATAAAATAATAAATTTTAATAATAATTATTATATTATTATATAACTGTCACTGTCATATTAAAGAGACACAGCCATGCTTCAGCCGTACGTACGTGATTCCTACTCTCTCGCTCTATCTCTCTCTCTCAATCTCAACAAAACTGCACACACACTCACTTCCAATATGCCAATGCAAAGAAGGAAGACATCACAGTTCCAACAACTTACACTACAGATTAACTACGACGAGACACAGTACAGCCAGCTCTTGGATATGTAAGTGATGTGAATTTTAACAAACAAAAAAAAAAAATGTTTTGATTTTACATTAAAATGCATTTTCTATATAAATTGTTAAACAATTCTTATAAATGAATGAACGTATATTTCAAATAAATTTTGTTTCTTAAAATAAAGTATCATTAACAACACCTATAGCCAAATAGGAAGAATTTTTGTAAAGTTTTCGGGAGAACTTGTGGTGTTTTTTTTTTATACTAACTTGTAAAAAATGTTAAGCAATACAACAAAATAATATAAAGGTGTTTATGGCGTATTTCACTTGAATATGGTATACTTTTTGGGATCAAATGTGTTCCGAAACTAATTGTAAAAAGATTCTTCCGAGTTGCGAGAGTAAATTCGGCTTATTTGATTATAAAATGCGATCGCACGTTAGGTAAAAGCCCGGGTAAACAGCTCCTTGAAAATAAAAATGAGCAAAAAATAGTTTAGCACGACAATGAACCAGAGCATTCGGTTCAAAAAATATGATTATGTTGATCATCATAGATTAAAGCGTTTGATTGCCCAGCCCAATCACCATATTTTAATCCTATCGAATATTTGCGTTTTATCCTGGACCGGAACATCGAAAAAGGAAAAGTTACTAATAAGGAAAAAATGTTCGATGCATTACCTTGAATAAAATTAATGAGCAACATCTCCACAACGTTGTGGCAAGTATATATACCCTGGCGTTTGCAAGCTGTTATTCGAGCATACAGCGGTCACCCAAATTATTAATAAAGAATACCATCGAAGAATTATTTTATTTCGCCGGCTGCTTAATTTTTTTTTTTTTTGTTCGTCCCGTACAAAGCTTGAGGTCTATACTTCACAAAAATATTTTCGTTTTATCTTGTATTAACTGTAAAATAGGTTGTCATGTAAATGCTAAGATGGATAAATACATTTTCAATCAGAGTGTTTCAGTAACTGTAGATTTGCTCATTCATGTAAATTTAGTTCGTTCTTCCGCAAAAAGAGTAGGTACATATCGACTTTTATCGCCAAGATACACATTCTGACGCCTGCGATTAATTAGAAGTCAAATATTAATTTAACGGCAATATTTTATTTTGGGCCAAAATTGCAATGAATTGGTCACGTACTTGTAATATTTAAATATTTTTGATTTTATAAATATTAAAGAAACTAAAACAATGAATGAAACCGACTGGCTGCTATACAATACAGAAAACAAACGAATAGAAAAGGACAAATAGTTCAGCTCAAATAAAACTTTGTTTGATCAAAGAGCAAAACCCCATGCTATTTGCATAAGAAACTTCAAATGAAAGGAGGCACGAGTTAAAAATAAGTTGGAGACTTGAAACTTGGATAATATATTTGTATTCGAAATTACATTTTTTTTTAAATAACGATCACCCTAATATACATCATATCGGCATCAGGTGATGAGGTTTGACTTAGAATTTTGGCCTATTTCACACATACCCGGCAGCCGAATAGCCGGTTTTATAGAAACAAGGCTAGAGCACTTACATATATGTCAATTATTGCACATTAACGCAAAACTAGCAAATCTCTGCGAATATCAATAATTGCGAAGGCGTGCATAGCGATTTTTCTCATTCGCACTCGTTGAATTTTGAAATTATTTTTTGTAGTTAGGAAATGGTTTTGTTTGTTGGGGTTTTTGGTCAGTAAAGTTAATTTATTTGCTACCTTATGCAACAATGAGCAAATAACCTCGAAATTGTTAATCTAATCTTCTCGTTTTTTTTGCTATTTTAACCCTATTTTCGTAACATAAAACTTGAATAGACAAATAAAAAAGGTACAAAAAAAAAACTATTCTTACATACAATTATTCAGATTTACAAAAAAGGAAATGTACAAAAAAAACATTTATTTTGTAATATGTAGGTTTTTTATTTTATTTGTGTATGACTATAACTTTTTTTTTTTCTTTTTGAATTTAGAACCAAAAATATCCTTCTAATAATTTTTGAATTACAAATTTTTCAATAGAATGCTTTTTGATTAAAATCGTTTCCAAAAATTCTGTGAAAGAGAATTTAGCAATACCACACAATGGTCAAAATTCGAACACAAAATCATAGATGGCCAAAAATGTATTGTATTATTATTTCAAATATGATTTAAAATCTCTTGCATTTAAGTTTGTCAAAAAAGTTAAGTCTTTTTTTTTTTAATTTATTTTGAGAAAATTAAGTTTTATTATTAAAACTTTCACACAGAAGTTTTGAAAAAAGAGCATATTGTACAAAATTGTTTATTTTCTTCCTATTGACATTCAAAAAATTCTTTTTTGTTGAAATTTGCCTGATTAAATTGTGAAAAATAAAAATATGTTGTTTACAGCTGAACTTAAATGATTTGGTTCAAGTAAAAAGTGCATAATTAATTTGGTTCAAGATAACCTTCTACATTAGCCTAACTAAATAATATATAAATTGGATTTGCCAATTATGATTTTCGAAAACGTTTACTAGCTTTTCGAATATTTGTTTTTAGAAACAATAATTCTGAAATCGTTCATTATGAATATTGTTCTTTAAATACAACAATAAAACCTGTACCAGACCTAGCAGTCGACACTAATTATTGGTCCAATATTTGATTTTTCTAATTTAACAAGGGTTTAATTTAATACAAATTTTTATAACTTTACTGAAATAAAATTCATTTTCTTCCAATTTGGTCTTTATAAAAAAAAATTTATTTTTTTCGACTTGTAGTTAAAACAAAAATACTGCAAATACTTAGCTCTTTGTGTAAATAGAAGGTAAGATACAATCTAATACAAATGAGTATCTATCGAAATAAAATACATAATACAAGTTTTTAATTTAAGTTTTTTTATATTCTACATAATGTATATGCAAAACATAAAAAAAATCTTATATTAACTATAAACATATGTTACAAACACAAAATGATAATTCCTGAGATAGTTGCATTATTTATTTATTAAATGATTTTTTTTTATTTTTCTTAAAGATATTTTATTCATCTGGAAAATTCAACCTTTTCCCCTCAAATTCCAAAACAGTTTTGTTTGGATCTTCTTGTCCTTGAATCCTTGAATAAATAAAAATACAAAATTTGAATGTGTAGGTGGTTTGGTAAGGTTCCTTTAAAAAAAATCGTTTTTGTTTAACCTAAATACAATTGTTTTTTTTTTTTTTTTTAAATACTTGTTGACTATTTTTATAAAATGTATAAAACAAACCTCATTGCACTCATACAAATTTACACAATCTCATTCGATATTCGAGTAGTGTGTCTGTGAATTGAATATAATAAAATTTCTCATAATATTATTTTCTATATTTTCTAAATATTATATTGCTTTGCTTTCACATCAAAGAATATTTAACAATATCTTCCAGAAAGAATAAAGTATGGGCAGAGAGATGAGTGTTAAATGAGGATGAGGGAAAAAAGTTTGTTAGAGTTGTTTTCGGGTATGTATTTCATTTAAAAGTATATTGGCTGTTTTTTTTTTTTTTGTATACATAACACATAAATAAATTGATTATATATAAATATTACCAGATTGAAGATTATTTTTTGTTTTTATTGAAACTCTTGTCACATATTATTATGTACCATAAATAATGTTTCTGAGAAATGTTTACCTTATATTTACATAAAATATATTTTTCCTTAATATATTATGTATAAAACCATGTCACATATATTCAAAAGTTTATTATGTGTTTCTTCATATCTAGCCCTGGGCAGTTTGATGCTCGTTGAGTATACATAGTTTCTGAAGTGTGTGTGTTCAAATAGTATTGATGCGCCTCTGGACGAAAACGAAAACAAATAAAAAAGTAATTTATTTTTCTTTACAAAAAAAAATAAATATTTATCTAAACCAATTAAATAACAATATATAATTTTTAAAATTTGATTTCATATATCTGTTTTAAGTTTTTTTTTTTTTTAATTTATTATTTCATTTCATTAAACATAAAACTCATTTGTTTTACATCAATTTTGATTTATTTTTATACTATATTTTTACCATATAAAATTGCAATTTGTATTATTTTGCATTGTGTATTTAAATGAATTACAAAAAAAAAAAAAAAAAAAATGGGGTTTATTTCTTCCAAACGATTGCAATGTCGAAGTATACAGTAAAATATTTTTTTTTATTTTCATTTCATTGTGTGTATAATATTTGTGTTTTTATATATTTTTTAATAAAAGCAAACAAAAAATAATGAAACGTTTTCGCCAAGAGGGTCTTAAGATGTATTTTAGAAATATATATTTTCTAGTTCTTTAGAGCTCATATTATATGCATACATAAATACATTTATTGATGATTTTTGTTCAACCTATTGATAAGTATGCTCAGCTCAGGGTTATTTTGTAATGTTTTTAATTTAAAACAATTAAGGGACGTTTTTGCAAAACATCGAATACATTTGTTGGCATAAACTGGAGAACATGATAGTGGAAAACTAATATTCAAAAACGCACAAGTTCCAGTGTACCTGAACAAATTTTCAGGTACAGTTAAAAAAATAGTTTTTCCAAGCTCAGTAAAAATTGTTGTTTCATATTGTAATATGGCGCTTTTTTCGAAGTCAAAAATTAAGCGAATGTATCTTATCTTTTAACTGAAAGTAACTCTTTCGATGAATTGTGCCATGAAAGTTCTCCATTTTAACATTTCAAAATCTGCATTTTGAATAAAAAAGAAAAAAACTTTCTCTATCTAAAAAAAAGCAACATTATGTACACTGTTGAGTTTTTGCAACAGCGTTCTTCAATTTAGAATTATATCGTCCCCCTCATGCCAGAAACATGAATCTGCAAATTTAATTTTTTTCTGCATTGCTTCCTTAAATGATATTCATTTCGATAATCTGTCTTTCAGGAACTAAAACTGTACAAAAATTTAAGTCAGATTAATATTTCAATGTGTCAAATCGGTAAATATTAAATTTGCTTTGAAAACCGATCTTCTCAAGTTTTCAATTTTTCACATTCATCTTTCTGGCATGAGGTTGACGATATGCTTATTTATTTTTTTATGTAAAATACTTTAATTTTCTAAAAGTTTATTTTAATTTCCAAAAATTTATTTTATTTTCTAGAATTTTTTTTAATTTTTTGTTTCTATTTGGTATGTAATATTAACTTTTATTTTGTAAATGGCCAATACAATTTATCAGCTATTTTTGTATTCTATTTTTTGTTTTTTTACTTTTTAACTGATATATTTATGTCGATTAGATTCGACCTAGCGATGTAAAATATCTGCAGTTTATGTCGATTAGATTCGACCTAGCGATGTAAAATATCTTCACTAGTTCAGTTATGTTTAAATTCCTGGTGAAATTTTGTGTAGCTTTTAAAATTGTATTAACTGTTTTAACTATCTTGGGTGCAGCAGAAAGTATTTATATGTGTGTTTTAGCGGAATTTCCAAACAAATTCTTAATTTTTGTATGTTGTTTTGCGGCATTTGTTCTTCAATCTAAACATGATAGATTTTCTTGATTAAGGATTATAAAACTTATAAATAGGTACTTTCTTTACTAGTTGTATTCTGACTTACTCGATATGTATGTATATGTAGAGGATGACCAAAACAGGTTAAGTGAAAAGGCGAGGTGCACGCTTTGAACGTTGGACAAGAACTGATCTTTATTTGAAACTTTAACTTTACAATTCGGTAGAATATACGGTAAAATAGATTAAATAGGTCATACGATATTACTTTAATAAATAGGTTATATACCAATTGCATAATGATTCAATACATAAATACATATAATACAAATACTTGGAAGGTTGGAACATTTAATAATACGATAGTATTATTATAATATAATACATGAATAAATAGTAATTCGTGAGTATAACACCTCGGTTACATGAATTAAAGCCTACATATACTAAACTATATTAAACAAAACCTGGCGTTATTGGCACTTTTTTTCTGCATAACCAATATTTAAATTACATAATAATGGTGATGACATTTATTGTTCTTAATGAAGCACTGTTTTTAAAACATTCGTCATAAAATTGCTTTTAAATCTTAACAAAATGTGCGAATTCGTAGCCGTCTAGTGGCTAAGATATTCCTTTACACAAAATTGAGATATTTAGTATGTTTCTAAATGTCAACATGAGTTTTTTGTGTGTTTCTGACATAAGTCGGGCACATCAGGCATACAAACAAATCTTCCTGACAATCGGCAGTCTTCGATTTGCAGACATGCTTTTTGACAATTGCAGATTACTACGCTTATGAATCAGCCCCGCAGTTCAATAAAATTCTCTAGTCTCTCTCAAGAATATAATTTAATTAAAATTTGTCGATTCTTCTAATATTGGTTCTCAACATGGTGTGTGGTATCCATCGTTAATTTATTTTTGTTTGTCATCTGGATTTGGCTACTCAAGTTGAAATGTTTGGCAATTCTTTCTCAGTGACTCCCTCTATGTGGCGACGTTGTTTTTTTCATAAAATAAAACCTTGTACTTTCCGAGAAAACTCGGAAAGTACCATGCCCGCCATACATTTAACTTTATGGTGATTAAAAACACGGAACTTTTTTTTAAAGTTTTGAGAAGGCGTTTGTTCTAAAACGCCACGCTCTAGAAGCTATAATACGCGTCCAAGCTCTTCGTTCGTTCTCTCTCTCTATAAAAGAAAAGTCGTTTCTCAGAAATGTCAATTGTCGAGCGTGGCGTTTTAGAGCAAACGCTTTGCGGAATAAGGGTGAATAATAAAGTAAACAGAAATCGTATATTTGTAGTGTTCTTTTTTAGCTTCAAATTATCGTTTGTAAATATGTATATTATCTGTGGTTTATAGATCTTAATAAGATTTCTAACAAGGTTAACAGGCAAAAAAAAAAAAAAACTGATTGTGGGGGAAATCTCATCACGGACAACTCATCACAGCGGACAAGTCATAAGGGGGGTAGGTGTAAGGTTGGGTGTACACAAAGTCATCGTCCGTATGATCATGATGGGTTTCTGTGTTTTACTTTTTTGATCTGATGGGTTCAGTCATGTTGGGTTGGACATAGTGAGTTGTCCTGTAATACTTGTTTTATGATTGATTGCGTCGACCCTATGTTGATCAATGACGAAGCCACCCTAGTACTCTCCAGTAATTAGCTTCGGTGGTAAAATCCAAAAACAATTCTGTTCTCCAGTTCAGACGATCCTACGAACCCTCATCCTTTCCCTTTTTTTTAATTTAATTATTATCTTATATTTAAGATGAAATGTACTTGAGAGAGAAGATAATAAGCTACATAATTAGATTCAAGAAAATTTAAATGAGAGTAAAAAACTATGCGCAAAATCAGCACCCCATTCTACCCTACTTTTCCCTTAACTGAACACTTTCAAACTCAGCCCTATTGTTAGTTTCACCCGGAATAATTTCCATGTGAAATATTTTTGTTTCGGCTGAATGAAATAAACATTTTCCGCGAAACTGGTTTTTTGTTCGTCTCCAAAATTTAAGTGAAAAGAAGGTCTTACAATTGTTGCCATTTCCATAAAAAAAAAAAATCTAAAGTGAACAACTTTTCGCCCGAAATTCACAATAGGGGAGAAGTGAAATTGAACCTTTTTCGGATGGAATCTTGTTAACATGAAACTCACAATACGGCTGACTAAAAATTTCAATTGGATAAATAATATTGTATTATGAAACAAAAATTAACGAACAATATCGTTTTGGCACTAGCCATCTCTCTCTATAGGTATATCATAATAAAGCGAAGAGAAAAATAGGGAGATCAATCGTCGAAACGATGTCGTTTGGTCGTTCTCACTTTACAGTATAATTCAACTAACAAATATTAGTGAATTATTTATGATTAAAAAAAATGACTTAACGTACCATTTCTTAATACTTATAACGATCATAATAGGGGTGCAGAAGTTAAAGCAACGACATAAGTATTAGCTGGTAATATGTTCATAAGAAGAAGGTTATACATTATGTTTACTACTAAGTTACTATTACTAGAAAAAAATATGAAAACCCAGTTATTGCAAGCGTAAAAGCTGTACTAATTTTGAAAAAAAAAATCAGGTAAACAAATTGTTCCATTTAAACGACCGATGAGAGACGATTCGAACCTTATAATATTTAATCAAATAATTTATAAGTTTCTTTTGGACCAAATTGCTTGAATCTTGGAATTATTTTAACACCCAAAATTCAGTCTACAGCAACTAAAAAAAGTAAGTAAAAAAGGATTTTCAGCCACAAATTATTGCAAGGTCAGCAAGGACACGAAAGGATATATTTTATAATGCATTCATTGTTCTTAGGCTAAAAGTACAAGCCTCAATGGTAAGCTAAAATAAATAAAAAAATACAAATTTCAATATAATGGTTTGTAACAATTAAAAGATAAAATTATATTTTACTGTATATGGACAGACATAGCAATCTATTTGGAAAAAAATAAATAAATAAATTTCTTATTGAATTGTTCCTCGTAATATAAATTTACTTTAACATTAATATATAAGATGTATACTTTTACATTTATACAAATATAAAAAACATACATATCAACCCTTATTCATTATGTTCAATGTTTCATGAACAAAATAATATACATATTTATCTGTCTTCCGATTCCAATTTTATGAAATCCAATAATGGATTTTTACTTGCAAATTACTTACATAAAATGTTTATTGAATAATATTATGTACCAACTTACTATGTTTTCTTTTTAAATACTAAAATTTTAAATTATATATATTTCATATTGATGATTATTTTTCATATTTAATTATATTTAAAAGAAATTTCTAAAAAAAGATTTTACGTTTTCCAGAAACGCATTTAAACCCTCCTTCCAGAGTTAGTTAAAAATAAAGAACACACATACAACACTGTTCAAAGTTTAAATAAAAAAAAAAAAAAAAGTAATTGTGCAAAATCCAGACTCAGGTAAATTTTCTTTTCTTTTATATTCTTGAATATAAATAAAATGTGTTTGTCCATTAAATAAATAAAAAAAAAAATACATATATTTCCCAAATATATTTAAATATATAAAATTTTATCTTTCCAATATATTGAAAATAGGTTTTGGTTTAAATTATAAAAAAAAAAGAAATAAAATTGATTTTGTACTTTCTATAATTTCATAACAAAATAAATATAATTTTTATTTTTAACTTAAAAAAAAAATTGTTTTTTTTTATTGACTGCATTTGGGGAAGAATTGTTTTTATTGAATATGTTTGGGAAGATTTGATCCTAGTAGTTAAAAATTTTCGTAATGAAGGCTATTTTTATATCTAATTTTAAATACAAAGAGAAGAAATCATAAGAAAAAAGTTATCTCCAGTATTTTTGTTTAATAATTTTAAAGAGCATATTATGTAAGTAAGTATTTGCTTAATTTATGAAAACTAGAACATTTTTCATTAGAAAAATTCAAAGTTCTCGAGCTTTAAATTAAAGTTCGACGTTCGTTTCGACGCTATAAAAGTAGATCAAAAGGATACATTTCTTATTTGGCATATCGTCCCGTTTCTACGTGAACCACGTATCTACAAGGCAAATTTTGTTTAGTTTTTTTATGAAACTTTAGTTTTTATCGAAATTTAATAATTAGATTGAATAAAAAGAAATCGAATTAACTGTAAAACATATTTATTGAGGCTATTTCACCATTTATAATTTTTTATTTTCCTAACTTATAGTTTCCCAGCGATGTCTAATGTTAAGCAAAATCTTAAAAAAAAATGTAGTTACGAGGTTCACGCAGAAACGGCACGATATGGCATTCCTTCGAAATAGATAGCTATTATTTTAGATGATTATTGTGTTTATTTTGAAAGAAAAAGTAAACGAAAAAGATCGAATGTCAAAAAGAAAAATTTATTTTACTAATATAGGCTTTCACAATGGACCATATCGAGAATTTGCAGGGGATTTTGTTTGACTAAAAGTATTTTTTTCCCTCTGAATTTTTTCAGCCATCGTAAATCTTCCCTGGAACTATTTTCCAAAAAAATATATGAAATGACAGATAAATTACCCGGGGAATTATGCTCCCGATACCAATAAATTCAGAGGGAAACATTCCATCGGTTTCTACGTTCCCAATTTTTTACGAGAGAAATATTCCAACGAAATTTTGTAATCACGAAAGCCCCCATTCCAAAACAATCAAGTCTTTTATCGTCAAAGAAACGACAAAATTATTTTCATATGTATGTACATCCATTCAAACATCAGCAAAAGAAAATGAAAGATTAAGGTTCGTTTCAAAGGTTTTGAAGGGCATCAACGTCGGAAGACTTGCATTAAATAGTGACGTTCAGATGAATTCGTATGTCCTCTTCGTATCCCCTTGTTTTATGTAATTATCGAATTAGAAGCGAATTCTATTTAGCTACATCAGGATTTCCCAGATTTCTTCCTTTTTATTATTGTAGGAATATTGGGCCAAAATCACGTTAATTTTTTTTGAAATTAAACCGAAACGAAATTGTTGTGTCCTGAAATTCGATTTTATCGTACTTGGTTTTTGATGTAAAATAGTGGAAAGAGAAAGAAGTAATCAAAAATATAAGTAATACAATGCATCTAATGCAATAAATATGCATTTAGGGGCCAGTTATAGCTATAATTGAAATGGTTCATTGGAAATTTTCATTTCAACGTTAAAGACATATCTGGGCAAACAAATATTGAATGCAATTGATATCAAAATGAAGCTTATGACCTATAGAATTTGTTCACAGAAAAAAAAAAAAACTTAATGATGCTTGAAATTTTTCTTTTAATCCAATTTCGTTATTTCACTGATAGTTGAAAATTTCAATCATCAGTGAAATAATAAAAGTGTATATAAAGAAAAGTAAGAATCAGAACTAAGTTTTTTCTGTAAACAAATTCTATTCGTCATAAGCTTCATTTTGGCATCAATTGCATCCAACAATTATTTGTCTAAATGTCTTAAAATTTGAAATGAAAATTTCCAATGATCCATTTCAATGATATAAGTATTTATGTGTTTTTATTTCATTTTTGAAGAATTTACTGTTCATTTTTAGTTTGTCTTTTAAATAATGTTGTTTATCTTAAATACAAATTTCACTGGAAATGCTTTCCTCCTTTAAAATTTTGAAACGGTTCATAAATTTTTGTTCCTGGAAAATGATTCCAAGGGTGATTCCCTTGGGGATCCCTTTAGGGGATCGAAAAATTTCCAAGGAAACACAATTCCCCTGCAGATTCCCGATAGGGATCGATGAAAAAAAAAAAAAACTCAGAACCCATCGACAACACAGACATCGTAATGGAAAATATCAAATAAATTGCCATTACAAACGAATTTTCTGGGCCCGTATTACGTAATATTGCGATTACGATTTACGATAATCGTTTTTGTAAAACGATACTCTTTTTCTTTTACGACTGCTTTCGGCGGTAGTATTTGACTTGTCAAATGTTTCGTACTTTTTGTGTTTGTGTATTGGTCTTGGTTTTGTTTTGCATGAAAGATATTAGAAAGGAAAAATTATTAGATAGAAAAATATGAATAAATTCATATTTAATGTACGAATGCATTCATTCTCGATTAAAGTCGTGACTGCCGTTTTCCTTGGTTATCGTTTTATTGCCTTTCGTTTCGTAATTTATAATACGGGCTCTGAATGTTTTTTTTTATGATTCGTAACAAATCTACGATACGAACGGAATTCTTATTGGGAAAAGGTATCAAGTGTTTTTATTTTCCCCAAAAGTGATATCGAAACGAATACGCAGCTGCCAAATCCATCGTAATGCAGAACACTGAAAATAAATTCACTCGATTTGCAATTTCGATTTCGATTTGATTTCATTCGATACTATATTTGTAGAAAAAAAAGACAACACATTCATACATTTTGTTTTATTTGTTGATTTCATTTTGTTTCTTAAACTATATTTTCAAAAGCTTAAAAACATATGCACAGAATTTTTAATAAAATGTAAATCAAGAAATTTAGAATACATGTACATACATGCTTTTAAATATTACCTATCTATAAAATAATTATTCCTACTTATTAATAAAACTAAAATTATTGATATAATGCATTCACTTAGAGTAGAAATTAAAATTTCTATTAAAAAATAATAAATTATCACACATCGAGTTCCACACCTTAAAATGAGAGAAAAATGTAAATCTATAAGGTTTATGCTTTAGTTGTGACTTTGTTGTTTTTACTGCGGAATCGATCGCTTCGATTCACCCAAAACCAATTTTTCTCATTGAAATAATCTTCAATTTCATCCAGAGTCCTCCCTTTGGTTTCTGGTTGCAGCAAGAATGTAAAGATTGCTGCCATGAAACTAGCAATGGCGAACATTAGAAATATTCCTCGTGTTTTCACAGCCGCTTTGATGACAGGGAATGCTTTGGCCAAACAAAACAATGCTACGTTGCAACAAGCAAACATTGTACCCGCTGTGCGTCCACGAATTTTGGCTGGAAACAATTCTCCCACCATAATGCCAGGCATAACCATTAGAGGAGTATTGAAAGCAATGTAACTGGTAAGGCAGGTAATAGCCACATAGACGTCCAATTGAGAGTTAGGTTGGCCTTGCCGATAATACATAAACAAGCTGAGAACCAAACAGCTCATACCTGATCCAACAGCTGATATAGTTGTAAGCAGTCTCCGACGGACAATCAATAAAACGAAACAAATTGCCAATGTGCATAGACACCGGACAATACTGGTGAGTATAGCCGCTGACTTGGGGTCAATGTTGCTCCCAAACTCCGATATGATATCGATGGCATAGAAAACCACCAAAAAGGTCCCAGAGAACATTTGAAGGATCGAAAAGACAATCACAATGAAAAGTGGCTTGTAAGCAGCACGCTGACAACACAGGCGGAAAATATTCTCGTTCGACTTGGTTGTGACTTTCTCCTGATCCAGACGTTCGTGTATGTTGTTGAGCTCATCTTGGGCCGTTGATTCGTTGTGTCGCAGGAACTTCAAAGCTTTTAAGGCTTTTTCCGAACGATTGTTGCGTACTAGCCATGATGGAGTCTCTGGTATGAGAAATAGTGCTATGGCAGCTAGAACTGGTAGAATTACAGACAACCAAGCGACTAAACGCCATTCTAGACTTGATCCAAGAATGTAGACGAGAAGAATTCCGTTTGTGTATGAAAATGCAGGTGCTCCAATCAGAAGTGATCGAAGATTTGGTTCAGCTGTTTCAGCTATGTAAATCTGTGAACGACAAAGAAGAGAAGAAAATAAGGTTTCGAGTGCAAAATCAGACCTAAAATTGAAATAAATTAAAAAGAAGCAAAAGTTTTGGAGTTTAGCCTCATGTCAAAACTACCAACGAACTTTTTAAAATTCCAAATTTATAATACCAAACTAGAATCTATTACCTATCCTAACAATTTCAACCCAACAATCTCATTATATTTTCTTTAAGTTCAAGTTTAACTAAGATCCGGTTTCCGGCCGATGCCATATTTCTTACAACAACGCGACACGTCTTCTTATGCCTGCTACTACCGCATCCCATACAATTGACGTCTAGAATTTTCCTACTACGCAGACAAAACGTTGTAAATCTTGCGTATTAAATCACGTTCTTGGTCAACTTGGAATTACAACGCCATTGACCGTGATCTATCTCTAGCGTTTAAGTGATCGTATTAAATCCGTGTGTGCACCCTCGCACCAAACACTACTCTCTTTCAATTGACAAATAACAATCAGGTCTATGCGGTTCCTGGATTCAATTTATTTAATGAATAGAAGACGTTTTCGCAGTCACTTTTCGTTTTCTTAGAAAACAGTCGACGTGCCTTGAACTGTAGAATTTCATCTTCGACTAGTTCAAGGCTGCATGTGTGGGAAGTAGATAAATCCATTTAAGCTTGACGCCACCACAACGTTTCGTCGTTATCAACAGACAACCACTAAATTTATTTTCGCGCTCATGCATCGCATCACTGATGCGGTAATAGATATCACACCTCTCCCCTAATCAAATTATAAACTTGAGTACCCATGACTTTGTCAGCATTTCAAATCGTTTATGGTTGGAAGATCTGTCAAGGCCGTTGGCGTTGTAGATGGCACGTAAAAAAAAACAACTACAAAAAACTGACCTTGCTCCTACATCTTGAACTCGCCAACGCGCGCGCTTCATGACGACGACGACGTGTTTATTTTTTCGCTAACATCAATTTAGGGAAGGGTAGGTTTGAGAGGGGAGAAGCGGTTAGCTGGGGGTGTATGTATCAACTTGTTGTGACTGATCGTGTCTAATGCCGGTTTATTTTTTTTGATTAGAGGCGCGCGCGTTCTATCTTGAGCGTGAATTTTAAATGGTTTACCGCCAATTTAATCTGCCGGAAGATAATTTACGAGCGAATTGACCGTGACACAGTTTTCTTCACTCTCCGTTGTCCGTTGTGTCGGCGACTACTGCTCGAAATTATTACGTCGTCGATGTTTCTTTTTTTGTTTGTTCTTTTTTTTACGTGACACACGTCGTGAGCCGCACAGGCTTGGAGTCTACATGAGTGTGTATTAAGCTTTGGACAGAATTGATAAATTTGTTTCACAGGGGGTGGATATTTTGGAAACATATACGCATTTTTGAACTTGGGTCAGTGTAACATTGGCCTTTGCTTCAATTAACTCTCGGTTTAGCTTGATCGCGTCAAGTGCGATATAGTTTCGGTAGTTTTTTTTTTTGCGTCTGCCAAAAAGAAGATTTCCGAAACATAGGTCAGTGAAATGGAATGGCCTTTATTTCAATTAAATCGGATTGTCGGGAATGTTTTTGTGAGAACTTTCTAGAACGCCATCCACCATCAACATAATATGGAATTCTTAGGGTTGAAATGAATGTGTATATTTTGTACTCATTTGGAGGACGTTTGTTGACCGCGGAATACAAAAAACTGTTGATAAATTTTATTTAAGTTGAACTCGAGAAAATAAATTAATGATAAAGGCTTAGTTTAATGTGTTAATTTATTTATCTCTTTAGATTTGGCAAATTTGATTCAGTTGATTTGACGTAAGGTCGGAGATTATGTAACCAACGCAAACCACAATTGAACTAAGAATACTTTTAAGTTTTTGAGGAATAGTACAAATGTATTTAGAATGCACATTGAAAGCTACAAGATATCCAAAAAATGAGAAGATTCACGTTCGCTGAACAAAAATCCGGGAAAAAAAATACTAGGCTCTATCGTGAATCTCCTGGGGAATTTTGTCGGATCTTGCCTAGAATCATTCTCTAGGGAACAAAAAAAGTACCAAATGACAGATACATTTCCCTGGAAATTATGTTGCTGATACCAATAAATTTCGAGGGAAACATTTCCTCGGTAAATACGTTCCCAAATATTTTACGAGGAAAACGTTCCCAAGGAATTTTTTATTCACGATGGCTCCAATTTCCAGGGAAACGAAATTTACCTGGAGATGGTGGATAGGGCCCAATAAATTATTATCGATTGGAGTCGGCCACGGACGGTTAACTGGCTGTCGAAATGTCAGTGGATAAGCTTATATTGCAATAGGTGTCAAAATAGCCCGACTCACGACAACTCGACTCAGGTGAGCGTACATTTTTTTGGTTTTATTTGTTCTAAATAATTATGAAATTTAAAAAAAAAAATGTATATAAAAATCCTCAAACCTTTAACAAAGTAAAAATTGAATGCCATATTCAAGAAAATATTTAAAACTATAAAAATCACCCACACGTTTTCGAAAAATTGATTTTTCAAAAAAATAAAGTATGAAACTTAAGTTGTTAGGAACCTCTTATACAAAAATGTTCATTGAAATCCGTGAAGTCTATTACGAGAAAATCAGAAAAAAAGAAAAACGGTTCTATGGGAGTCAGCCACCGTTATTAACAGATGAAAAAATATTTTTTTATTTCGAAAGTACGACCTTGTGTGTTGTAACACACATAAAATTTGTAATCAATATCGTTGGAGCCGTTTTTGAGAAAATTAATTTTTTCGATATTGGTTGTGTGGCAGGTATCGTTAATTTTGGTCTTAAATAAAATTTCAACTTCCCGTCTAGGGGAACCAAGTTTAAAGATAATCGCTTCAGTAATTGAGACTGTAAATCAAGATAGAAACAGACAAACAGAATTGGGGACCCACTTTTTTGGCCTTTTTTTTACGAATCCTAAATTTACACTGTAGTTACCTACATCGCAAATAAAAAACATCAGCTATCGCCATTAAGAGGTCTTTTAATCAGACTGAGTCAGTACCTTTCACTTTTCTGAATCAAAGTAGAATATTGTCAATAACTTTTGAATGACAATGCTATAAACTTTCAACAAATAATCCTAACTGTAATCTATAAAATTAAATAAACATTTAACATACACATTTGCTGTTATTGAAACTGATAAAAAAACAACTTTAACAAAACGCAAATATAGAATTGGTAAGCCAGGCACATGTATCAGTCTAAGCTCTAAGGGTACAGGAAATGGGTCAGACGGAGGGCTAAGTAAATATCTACAACTGCTCCAAAACTCCCACCCAAGAATTTAAAAAGAATCTTTGACAAAAATCCAAAAGTCATACCTGAGCAGGTGCGCCGAGTACTCCAACTGCTGATCCAGTTATAAATCTTCCTATCAAAATCATGTAGTATGAATTGGATAAAGCAATCAAACACCAACCACTTATAATTGGTATCACAGAATAAAGTAATGTTTTTCGCCGTCCAAACATATCAGCACAACTTCCTGACATAATCGCACCGACTGGTGTTGCCAAGCTATGTACACTTGCTATACAAAGTAATAGTTTGCTATATAAAAAAAATTACTATAATTAACTAATTAGATTCAGTCATACCGATCCATGATCCTTGTGCTATGTCAATTGGTATGGTTGTTGTTGTTGAATTATACAATTGTGGAAGTAGAACCGCTGAGTAGCCAATTGGCATTCCGCATGCAGCTGATAATAATAACACAGCACATGCTGAAATGATCTGAAAATGATAAGTTTTATTGTTGTTTAGAAATTGTTTATTTTTTTTGTTTTGTTTTATATTGGAATAATTTTTGTTTAATAAAAAATACATTGTTTATTTTAAGTTCTCAATTGTATAACCTATTTACACAATAACCTTTGATAGGCGATACGGGCATACGTCTTTGTTTTTAGTTCAAAATCAATTACAAAAAAAATTCAAGCGCGAGCTTTCAAAGACGTGTGATATTATAAGACATAAGTGTAAACAAGCTGCAACATTTATTTTTATTTTTTTTTTTTTAATAATTAAGGTCAATCAAATTGGGTCCATCAGAATGGTTTTATATTACAAATTGTACAAGTACAACCGCATATTGCGTTAATTAGAAATGATAGGTTCCAGATTGAATGATTTTTAACAATTCAATTGGAAAGTGGGTTAATATTATTCAAATATCAGAACTTCCAAAAATGTAGATTGGTACATACACTAACTAAGATTTGAAGACATCTTTTAATTTGGTTTTAACAATTGAAAAGAGAATATATATTATTGAACTATCTATTTAGAATACTAAGTTATGATTTAGGATGGAATTCACAGTCGTCACTCCAGTTAAGATTTTGCTCTTGTGTATACGCTTAAGGAGACTTTTTGACCACTTGATCTTTTCATAATCGAGCTTTGTTAGGGAATTCTTAAGCGTCAGTAAACGGAGTTCGGACTTCGGTTGGGAAAAAACTTATAATCAGCTCTCGGCAGTTGAGAAAAATCTTGACTTGAATTAAGGATTTTTTGACATTTTCTATGATGATATCTCTAATAACTGGTTGCAACAAGTTTGAACATCATGTTTGACAATTCAATTTCGATGGTCAATTTATTAAATCATATTAAAATTAAAATTTGCTACGAATATCAAAGAAACAATCATAGAATTCGTTCGTAATGGCAATTTGTATGAGATTTTCCATAACGATGGATTCTATGATAGTTTTAATGGGATTCTTAGAAAATCCTGGGACTTGCTCTTAATTTGCTTTTTAATTAAAAATTTGTAAATGCAGTTTTAGAAAAAAATTAAAAAAAACATAAAATTCGATTTTCAAACTAAAACAGCTTCTTAAATGAATTTAACCTCAAAACGAAGTATGCAATCTAATTTCTTCTATAATGATACAATTTTGAAAAAAATTGAAAATCGTTAGAGCCGTTTTAAAAAAAAAATCTTTTTTTTCTATATAAAATTTTGCAAGTACTTTTATACAAAAAAATTGTTACGCCATTTTTAAGCTATTATTTATCAACATCTAAAACCTAAATTTTGAAAAAAATAAAAAAATTAAAATCAAAAAAAAATAAATGTCGATTTTTGTATACTAAACATTATTACGAGAACTTAAAAGCTTTCATGTGACACATGGTTGAAATTCATTGAAAACCGTCAAAACCGGTATACGACAGGTACCGTTATATTTAGTCGAAAAGAAAATAATTCAAAAAATGTCTGGGCATAGTCTCCAAAAAACGCCACATACCAAGTTTGAAGTAAATCGAGCCATCCGTTTAGGCTGTTCTGATGCATACAGACAGACAGACAGACAGCCAGAATTGTCGGACCCACTTTTTTCTTATTCTCTAGTTAACAAAATATTGAACTTAATACGAATTTGTGATTTCAAATTCATTGCATTTTAACATTTTATTTACTGCGGTTACTGTGGCGTATACGTATTTTTTTTTCTATTGAAGATTTTAAAGTTTAATACCGTTTTTTCTTTCCCTGACCAATCAATAAAACGATTTGATCTCTCTCAGACCGTTCAAATACTATGATTTGTCGTTCGAAATTTTACACAAAGGGATGTTAAAATTTTGGAGCCGTTAAATTATTTTAAAATGTTTGTAGTTGGCTTTTGCTGATTGATTTTAAGAACATCTTGCAATCACAATTCAATCCACACACACGTCATAATTAAGATCCATCAGTTCTATTTTAAAACGACTTCAAAAAAAGGATGATTAAAGAAAATTATTAATTATTGATTTGGCATGAAAGGGAAACCTTTATACAGTCGTCATTACGTATCTATAACATGCACATACAATGCAATTTTTTTCAAGCAAATTAAAGCTGTTTACTACTATGAGTATAACATAATTTATTTGTTACAATGTATCTACATTATGTACATATGTATATCTTCACCTGGAGGCTATTCCACAAGCTACAAATATTGTACAAGAAGTAATTTATAATAAGTATATCAAGTTGCTTAACAAAAAAAAAAAAAAAAACTTGTTTAACTTGTTAATAAAATGTACCTGCACAAAAATTTATTCAAATAATAACTACAAGAGATGGTTTAGTGTTTAAAGATTTTTTGACTGACAAAAATATATATCCCATATGGTCTAGTGGCTAGGATATCTGGCTTTCACCCAGAAGGCCCGGGTTCGATTCCCGGTATGGGAAATTTTTTTAAGTCTGTATATAGGTATATAGATTTTTTTTTTATATTTTAATTTGTTCATATTTTTTTTTGTCATGTTTATTTTTAACGGATTGTGCGAATTTTTATCACATTGAACTATATTTTTATAGAAGAAGATTTTTCAAGGTTTGCGTGTGAGGTGTTCCAAATGTTTATTACTACTATTTATAAAAAAATAAATATGCATAATGTACTATAATATAACCTTAAAAGGGTATGTAGGTTAACATAGAAAACAAAACAACATTTTAATTTAAAGTTACCTGATGTAAAATGGCTCTCTTGCTAGATGACTTCCGCTTTTTTTGTACATCGACGACATTATCTTGAGACTCTTTACGTGGGAGAAGCACTTTTTCCGAGGTGGGTACAATCACATATTGAAGATTTTTATTAACCACGAATTTGTCGTGCTCATCGTTTCTAAAATTTATAAAAAAGTAAAATTATTAAATTTTCCATAATGGATGTCTTTGATAGAAATTTAACAAAATAATGAAATAAAATAAGAACAAAAAAAAACATACCCATAGATTACCTATACACTCAGATAAAAAAGGTAAAACCAAGAATGCCTCAAATTTATTGATAATAATTTTGTTTCTGTTTTAAGTTAACTTTTGGGAAAGTTCCTCTACTATGTCTAAATCTAAATGAGGGAGAAAAAACTTCTACTCTTATTAGATATTTTCCTTAAAAAGAACTGCAAAATTTGTGGCATATTTTTCTTCATACAGTATTTGAAAACACATTTGAAGAAAAAAATGCTTTGTTCACAAAAATCTTAATGGTTATGTAAAAAAGGTTAAAGTATTTTTGAAAACTAACAATAATATTTGAAAAGAAGTGATTAAAACCAGTGGTGTTGTTCAAGCCGGTTCCCAAATAATATATTCTCTTAGCTTTAGTTCCTTATACATTCAGAGTTCTTTGGTTCCGATTTATTTGATGTTTTAAACTCTAAATTCAAGCAGTATCACACGATTTGTGTTAACACTAAAGTTTATGAATAGATTTGTGTATTTAAAAAAAAGTCACAAAAGCAACTACAATATAAATTGTGTGATAGTAATTGACGATAGAAACACTTGCTGTCATTTAAACTGTGGTTCACATGGTCTATTGTCTATTTTTACTACCCTCATCTGAAATTGTTTTTGTTATGTGCTAAATGGCACTAGCTTCTATTTACTGCAATCTACATCACACATATTGTAAGATGAGTTTTCATGTTTAAAATGCAAAAAAAAAAAGTACGTATACGCCACAGTGACCTTTTAAAACTTGAACCTTCTTTTAATTTAATAATGATTTTAAATAAAAGAAAGTGTGTTTTACATAAACCCCCCATAGATAGATCTAAACTCAACAAGTTCCATGCTAAAATTTTTTTAGATAATGCAATATTTTGAGCAAATAAACCAAACGTAGCTACTAGGGTGTTGATCCAACAGAATTGAAATGTATAATAACATAGTAATATTTAGTAATATTTTTTTTTTAATCGCCGGATATCAGATATAGAGCTTTATACTAATACATCTCCGTTACACTCAGAAATGTTTTATTAAAAAAAAAGGTGGTTCGACACTGGATTTGTTTTACAATGTTAGCCGTTTAAGTTTTTTTCATTTAACAAGTGACTGCATAAAGAATAAGAATCTAGAGGCTATGAGATGAAGGTTCATATCTACGTATGACTGATCAAACAAATAAATCTTCCTTATTTTAAGGGGCGTCCCATAGCAAACAATACCGAAAACCAATAATGATATCATATTTATTGTTATCGGTTTTCTCATAATACAAAAAGGATTTATTTATTATAAAATAGTAATAGAGATTTTTTTGTTTGACTTGTAATACCCGAAACGAAAAATGTTGGACACCCGAAACGATTTTATGTTTCTTGTATTGTATATAAACAAAAAATTAAAAATCATTTCATCCAGTCAAAAGTTTTGAGGTAAGAACATATAAAAAAAATACAGAGAATACCTTCCCTTTTTTAGGTCGGTTGAAAAATAAACAATTCAAGGATATTTTTTCGAAGAAAGATGCCCTTATTTGTTCATTCAAATGTGATAGAAATAGGTATCGTTTGGCGATAATCGAATTATGAAATTATCAAACGCTTTTTTTTTTATTTATATCATTTTCTATTTCGTGTAGGTTCTTTATCGAAAATTATATCTTTTTAAGAAGATGTGTAAGGAGATGAATGGTGTTTTATAATCACTTAAAAGTCATTGGTTACTAAACATTAATTTAAGAGTAAAAATGTGCAGAAAAATGTAGACCCGAAACGATGGAATGACGCCTTAGCATCTTCAATTTTTAACGCTCCATTTCTTTTTAACTGTGAAACTCAGGATCAAGTTGGAAGAACTTACTGTTAGTTTATTGTACGTACGTTTATTTAAATCGACTCAGTCGAACATTTAATCATTAAAGTTTCTCGTAAGATGCACATCTACTATTTGCATTGTGACACCCTAAAGCATTTATAATTTATAATTTATTTCATTGTGATCAGTGATTACATTTGCATTCATATAAGCGATAAGTAATAAGTGATAAGACTTTCGCGATCTAAACCGTACACGTGTGTATACAATATTTTTATATGAATGACTTTCGAATGATTACACAACAAATTGATTATTATTGTTGATTTTCATTAAAATTTTCAAAAACTAGGGCAAATATAGAACATTATGGCATGGGAGTGTTAACGCTTCTAACTAAATGATGAACTATGCACTTTATGAAAAATTTAGCTGTTTTTTTTTTTTTTATTTTCACCTTTGTTTTTGTTAGTGATTATATTATTAACAAAAAAAAAAAAAATGATTACATTGCGTACTAAATTGAATTATTAATAATATTGAACAACAAAAATGCAAATGTGTTCATTGAATTTACTTTTGTTAAACTCTGACTGCACCCAACGAAGTTTTATTATTTTACTTGCGATATAATAATGTATAGGTAAGGTACTATAGGACAGGCTTAGGATCCGTAAAAAAACCTCGAACTTGAGATAACACAACAAGTGGGTCTCGCAATTCTGTCTGCCTGTCTGTCTGTGTCTACCTTAAGCTACAGCCTGAGCCCCTCAAACGTCATTCTTAAAATTTTAAATTTGGGGGATTCTTCGAGTGATTCCTCGAGAGGGGAAATTGAAATTTCTTTTTGGAACAAAACTAACGGTACCTGACTTATAATCATTAAGGACAAGTTAAATTTTATCAAAAATGGCTCAAAAAATTTTAATCTATAAAGTTTAAAACATATTTAAAAAACAACATTTGAAAAAAATATCATCCAAATCGGAGCTGTTCCGACCGATTCAGAGATAATGACTTTTGTTTTGCCAATTATGAAAGAAAACACATATTTTGAAGTTATAAAAATTTAGATTCATAAATTAATTCTTTATAATTGACGCCTTTTTCTTTGACCAGAAAAAAAAACACCCTGCCATACAAATTGATTGTTTAGTGTTTTTATTTCTTATGTTTTAATTAAGCACGGGAATGTGATCGTTTAATGAGTGTTTGAGTTAGGAACACAATACATTTCAATTGTATTTGAAAAAAAACACGCTATGAGCAATCAAGTTTATTATCATAATCATTACGTTTAAATAAAATAAGCAAAACAAACTTACAGATAAAAATAAACTCTTAAAGCAAATCATGAAAACTGCCAGACAAACGTCAGTTTTAATTGATTGTGTGTGTGTTTTTTTTTTTAGAATATCATTCAGTAATCACTCAAAGACGGAATACTAAATATTAAAAAAAAATATGGTTTATAGGTTCATGTTATAAAATCAAGAATTTTATTCTCATTGATTTATATGTAACACTTGAAATACCAAAAAGGGTATAAGATACAAAAAGAAAGTCAGAAAACTGTTAGGTGTAGCAAAATATAGGTATATTATTTGTTTTTGAATCACTCTGTGTAAAACAAAGTGTAGATTTATAAACACATCACTGCACACATGGTGCAAAAACACCTCCCCTACCCAAAAATCCAAAATCGGCATTACTGTCGCACACAAAGCTTTCAACCAATATTTGGTAGATTTAAATTATTTTATATTTTTTTTTTAACAAAGTTTGTTTTCGATTCACAACATCAGCAACATAGCTTTCCAAACCTAAATCTATTATTAACTGACTAATAAAAAAATCTATCTTCAATTTTCATCAATTTCATTCATAGGGGGAAGTGGTCACCCTTCGTACAGACGACATAAAACAAAAACTAAGCGGTATTCAAACATTTATTATTGTTTATTTTATTTTATTGTGCATAGACATAATTAGCGCCGAGTTGCTCAGTAAGTTTTGAATCGGTAGCGCAACAATTTTGGTGGTGACAAGACATTTTGTGTTTTTGAGTGCTCTGAGCAATTATTTTGCTCAAGTTCGAGGTCATATGAGTAAGATGTGTATGTTGTTTTTTTTTTTTTAAATAGTGTCATATGTTCTGACTATTTATATTTCAAAATCTTATTAAATTTGTTAAAGAAATCCTTTTATGTATATTGTGTATAAGGCTCGGGGAGCATTCGTACAGTCAAACATGGGGCACATTCTTACCAAATTAATTTCAACTTATAATTTCTCGGAGAAGAATAGAGGTATCGAAATGATTTGAACTGAATACAAAAAAAGGAAAAGAAGTTCTTTCCTAATTCGTTCCAATTTTTGCTGTAAAATATTACCTCACGTTGCAAAATCGCTACAAAAATATTGAAAAATCCTTTTTTTCTGATCTTGTAACGGAAATATCTAAACACTCAATTTAAAAATTTTGACTATAGATTCGAGTTCAGAACAAAAGAAAACCTTTCGATTTTTTTAAGAAAGAGCAACAAAATTATATTTTGTTAGCATGTGTTCCATTTCAAAAATCAAGATCTGATAATTTTATAAAAAAAAACTTTGAGTTAAATGTTTTTAATATTTTTTTTTTTTAACAGAATTAAATGTAACAATGGATCAAAGTTCAATTATTAATAAGTAACAATAGATAATGTTCAAAATACGGTGTTTGCTATTTGATAGATCATAAGGATGTCAAAGTAACTTTAAATATCCTGTAAATAATCCTCTTGATGTCGTACGAATGTGCCCCATGTGCTGTACAAAGGTGCCCCACGGGTGGGGAGGATTCGTACAAAAATCTGTTAAACTGTTTAAGCCTTTGGCTAAGCAGTTTTCAGTTTTTTTTGTAAATTATAATAATATTATTAATTATATCTAAAGCCTATTAACTCGAAGCCGAAGTGAGTATATAATTATAAATTTAAAGATGTTTTTTTTTTTTTTTTTTGAAGAAAGAACCTAAATCCAAAAAGGTACAGTAGATTTTTTGAAATTCTGTTTTTAGATGGCTGACTTTCCTAAGTCATTTCATCAATAAAGTCATAAAATAATTTGAATTTAAAGCTTGGGTAGAATCATACCTGGAAAATAGATCTTAGATCAAATTTAGAAACAGTCTTTCTGATTAATTAATTTCTCATTGGGGTATACCTCAGGGAAGTTATTTGGGCCCACTTCTATTCATTCTAGCAATAAATGATGTTGCATCTTGCATAAAATCAAGTGGAATTTTAATTTTTGCTGATGACATGAAGATTTTTAAGACAATAAATTCTAATCACGACGGCATTCTTTTTTAGTCTGATATTGACAGTTTTAGTGTTTGCTGTGGGAAAAACGGTCTCTCTCTCACCCTAGTAAAATGCCAGACAATTACATACTCTAGAAAACTTATTAATGGGCAAATTGACGCTCCTAATCTATTAGCCTACATTGGCAAAAATTACCAAAGAGTATTTCACCTGCTACGAAGATTTGAACTTCTACATGTTGAATTTCATAAAACGAAAAGCTCTAACGATTTCGATTTTTATGTTTTAAAAATTTATTTTATCTGGAAAAGGATATAATCAAATGCCATACTTTATTTGGAATCTTTGTTCATTTAAGAAGTTTTTGTTAGTAATTTTTGAGTCGAATTTTATGTTTTTTTTGTTAATCAAAATTCATCTACTCTCAGTAAAAAAATTTCAACTATGGTGGACTTGAAGTTGTAGCACCATTGATCAACAGGCCAGAGAACTTTAACTTTAACAATTCTCTTAGCTGCTGCGAATAACTGCTGGTTGAAGCTTGGAGCTCAAGTTTATTTAATACAATCATACCATCATGTAGGTAAATGTAGGCGGGTGTAAAAACTGGTTATCATGGCCTGATTCGTATATACGCAATACTTTTTTTTTATCTTTCCACCACTGTTCTAATTGACTTTGTTCTTTATTTGTGTATTTTTTTCAACTATGAACTTTGTCATTATTTCTATAAATTAATATTTTCAATAAATCTAATACGAGTATACTCGTATGGTTAGATAGCAACATTTTTTTTTCAAAGACATTTAACTAATTGCACAAAAAGCTAGTTTATTTTTAGACTTAAGTTGAAAGCCGGTTCAATTTTTTGTTGACAAATACAAAAGATATAACAAAGCCATTATTACACTCAAGTAATCAAGTTGTTTTTTTTTATTTTTGTTCCACGACACATTGCAAATCAACGTATAGATTGAAAGATAAGCATTTAAATAAATAAACAAATGTTCTGCTAATGACTATCTTTTTGCTGCAATAAAGCAATAATTTAATTATCTATAGTAGAGATACCCCTGACTCTCCTAGACATACATATATGTATTTACGTTCTTGTTATTAAAAAAAAACTTATCAGCACAAGAGTTGCCAACTTTTTGTTAGGGGTGGCTATGCAATAGATAAACTTTGGAAAACCATGAATAAACAAAAAAAACAAAAAGATTATTTTTGGGAATTTTTGCAAATACCTACGCATTTTAACGTTTGCTGAATTAAAAATGAAATTTTAAGAGTACAATAATGAATACACCTACTTTATATATTTGTTTAATAAAACATTAGTTTTATTAGTTTAGTTTATTATGATTAAAGTTTATTTATTTATGTTTAAATGGCAGACAAACAAATAGAAGTGATTTTTTTTTATTCTTAATAGGTAAGATGAGCGTGGATAGGTACAAAAAAAAAAAAAACAAAAATCAGTGAAGTTATGATTTGAACTTTGTTCGAACGCTAACTCGATCTAAAAAAAACCCAACATGTGGGTTGGGTATAAAACCTCAAAAATATTAAATATTATGTTTTCTTTTTCTCATTTTCTCAACTTTATCGTCGGTTTGAAGCACATACATGAACTAGAACATTCAATTTTGAATTTGTATTTTGAACATAAATTTATTTCTAAATTCATTGGCTTAGTTTTGGCCGATAAAAAAAAAATGAGTACCTGAGTACCCACGAAGCCCACCCACACAAACAAGTTGTTGATGCAGCAGCTGAGAAATGCGAAAGAAGCTTTGCATACACCCACCCCAAATCCAATAGTGACCACAAGCAGGGGGAACTAAAGGTGACCTCTTCAAACCTGTTTTTTTTGGGTAACTAGGCATCTTATACAATTGCATATTCATAATCTAGGAATTGTCACCTTTAATCAACGTATCGGAAACGAATTTGTATCTTTAAACACGATTTTCGACTGAACTAAGCGTCGTAGTCCTGACAAAGTTGACATCTTTTTTGTCTTCAAAAAGGGCAGCATGCCCTACACACATACTATAAAATGATCTTTCGTAGGTAATAACTTTGCTTAAAATTTCAGAACAATTTAAAACGGTAAAACTTTTGTTTTTTTCATTATCTTCTCTTGTCTGCATTTTTTCATCTTTAGACTTTATTTCATTTTAGTTTTGGACCTTATTGCACTTTCAAGATTAAAATAAAGTCCAAAATAGTTTCGGACTTAATTGCATTTTCAAGAATGCAACAAAGTCCAAAATTTCGTTTTGGACTTGATTACATTTGACTATATTTCATGGCACCATATTTAAACACCTTAAATTTTTGAGTGAGACTGCTACATTAAAAAAAAAGTTAAAAAAAATATTGTTATTTTTGATATAATAAAAGTATAATTAAATTATATAGAAATTCAAGAATAACTAAACTAGAATTGATATTCTTTTATATAGCATAGGTAACACAAAATACGTACAGTACATAAACTAAAACTAATTACACTTCTATTTAAGCAGTTTGTACATCCTCTTCGATCATACAACATTATACAGCTTCCTATCGGATAATTTGCCATTAAATTACTTAAATAATAAGATCATTAACTAAACTAACAAGCATGTTGTCAATTAATGTGTAAAAATATGACTCTTTTTGTATAGGAAAATGAAAATATTTCAAATAAATTGTACGAAGTTTAGTTATAGTTCAAGGTTGTTATAATAATTGATTTATTTTTAATTTGATACGAAACTAAGGAGATTAAGAACGAATAAGAATTTTTGGAAAAAAATTAACTCTAGATAGCAATTAAATTCTGACGGTGATCATAAAGTCGTTAGATAGCCAGATCTGAAGACTGCAGTCAATGCAGTCAATTCAGTCACAGTTAATTGACTTTAATGTTAACTGCAATTTAGTACTTGTGATGGTGTCTTCTGGGACACTTCATGTAAATCAAACAACGTGTTTTTTTGTTATAACTTATATTCTTCTTTTAAATAAAAATGGAGTGTCTTTTAAACGTACATGAGTTTTTGTATGGAAGATAAAGACAGAAGGACAACGAACAAAAACCCAAGTGCAACACGTAGACAGTAGATTTGCCAACTTTGTAATATAAACCAAAATGAATTTATTAAGGGGTAGTTTACACTACAATACTGCTACTTAGTACTTTAACAGTACAGTTAAGAAAGCAGTTAATTGACTATAAGTTTATTAACTGCAGTACTTTTTGATTGGTTTTTTAGTCTTCTAGTCAGTAGAAAGTTTTTGTACGGTCCAAAAACTTTCTACTGACTACAAGACAAAAACCGTTAAAAAAGATAGAGATATGTAGGTACTATATGACGGTGATAGTGAAGGCTTATCTGTCTTAAAGTTAAGTTTTTCACATTTTTAGTCATGTAGAAAAATATATAATTTTAAATTATTAATTAAAATTTTCGTGTAGAAATTATTTTCTTGACTCTAGGTTTATCACATTAAACCCTTAACTACCAAGTTTGAACACAATCGATTCAGCAGCCAACGGACGAAAGATCTGTACTTTTGCAATCTTCATTAATGAAAATAAACCTTAATTATAACAAAATGTTTAACCATATTAATTTACGCTACATCGCAGATTGCACCTCCCGCAAAGGTAAATAAACAATATAATAAAAAGTTTAATGAACATAAGAAATGCCGTTAAAAAGATAACTTCCTGGCAACTCTGCTTATCGGCCAGAGTATAATAAAAATTTACCTTTGCAAAATATCGAAAGTGCCACAGTGTAATCGCTCTGTTTCTTTTTTTTTTCTTCTTGCAAAACTTACAGATACGTTTTTATTGTTGTCAACCATTTTTGGCAAATTCCTTAAAGTGTCAAAATCACTGCCAAAATCACAACCCATAACACATTTCATTTTCACTAATCCAATTGTGGATATAGTGGGTCATCATTCGGCAAAAAGCCTCATCACCTTATTCAAATAATCAGGTGTTCAAGTGTAATAAAATCAAATCAAAAAACAAAAAAGACAAGGAAATTTAATTAGGCTGAACTTGGGTCACTCACCTGTCTTTTGTCATGGTAATGATTAATTGATATCTAAACTTTACTCGAAATTAACGGTAAGAATGTACCTTAAATTATCGAATATTAATTTATATTGATTAACAAGCAATTAACTGTATTGTTTGCTGAGATTTGTTTGTTCAAATACTGGGAAGCTTATTTTTCAAACACTTAAATATTTATACTGAATGGCATATCACAAGAGATTGTTATCAATAAATAAGGGAAGGAAATTTGCTGGTTCTCATAAATTGATAAGGCACAACGAAAAACAGAAAAAAAAAACACAATCACTAGCTACGTCAAAAAACTACTCTAGTATATACGAGTTGATAAAATTATTATTTAGGTTTAAGTTTGATTAACACACGAACCAACGTCAATTTCTGCTGCTCTTTTCAGCAGACTTTACGAAACGGATTCAAGACCTAAACTGCTTTATCATGGATGACTCGTAAGATATTTATACTATTTGTATTTAAATATCGTTTGTCGTTCTTATTTCTGCTGCGAGTGAAATTGGAATTTTGAATTTGTTGATGTTGATGGTGGAATGAAATGGAAATAAAATATTATCTCAGCAGCATAATAAGAGAAAAGATTTCAATTCCGATTGAAACATCTTTTCTCTTAAATACATGAGATAAGAAAATGATGCTGCTGATCAGCATAAGATACAAAATTGCGAAATAAAGTAATGAGGTTCGTTTGTATGTTCTTTTTGCAGAGGGGTGAATGGCGTTAGGAATAAATTTGAAGAATTTTTATTCTCTTTACAAACTTTGGTTTGTAAAAGCAGTCTATTACAACTTATTGTGAGATGAATGAACAGAAATAAAAATATTGCAGCGCATATTATGAGGGATTACTTTTACTGTGGCTCCGTGGTACCGAGGTCATTGTATAAATTAAAATGGCGCAGAACCAAAAGCACACGAAAGATAAAAGTATAAAATAATAAAAACTGAGGACAGAGCTAATAAACAAGGGGATGAACAAAAATAAAATTAATTCTTATTACAGAAATATATATAATAATGAAGTGCAGTAAATGAAGCTCTATAAAGGCCATTATCTCGGAACCGGTCCAAACAACTCCGGTTTCGATTATTTCTTTTTCAACCGTTGCTATTCTAAAAATTCTTTAACATTTATTGGTTAAAAATTGCCGCTCTTGTTGGATGTTTTTGAAAAGTTAACAATTTTCTAGGTTTGTTAACGTAAAACAACTTACATAAGGGCTGGAGGTCTATTTATCTCAATTTTTGAGGGCGGCGAAGTTTCTTAGAAGAGGAAAACAAATTATTGAAACACAAGTGATTATGCAAGACCATGCTAATTATATGTATGTACAGAGTGGCTTTTCAAAAGGGGATAAAAAACTTTTTGTCATTCCTTAGAAAATCAAATAACCATTTTATATAATTTATTTTAACTTTAAAAAAAGCTCAATTATTTAAATACAAAATTTCACCCAAAAAATTTTAAAGAGATAAGAAATTAAAATTAATTAAATTTTGGGTATAACTTGTAAATTATTAATACACATTTTTTTTTACAAAATTCTGTGTAAAAAAAATTTTAAAACTATACATTGGATTAAAATAAAAATAAAAGATGTTATTTCCATTGTCTTGTATATGTATAATTCCGTTGTGTTTCTATATATTATTTTCAGATTAAAGTGAGCTTTTGAAATAATTTTTACCCCCATCTGAATGTTACCTTCATTTGGATGAGAATGGATTTTTTTAAGACCTCTTCCCTCATTAGTTATTTTTTGTTTGGAATGTGTTCAAAAGCGCGCGCTTTTTAACATTTTCCAAACGATTTTTTAAAAATTATTTTCAGAATTTTGTAGAAAATTATTTTGTTCGAAACATGCTTCAAAGAAATAATTGTTTACAACAAAAAACATAATCACTTGGATTACAGAATCAAACAATTATGGTCTGCCAATTTTCAATTTTAAGAAGAAGTATTGTCAATTTTTTCAGATATTTTTGAATACCAACATTTGAAGGAAAATTATCGTCATCGGAGTTGTCAGGATGGTTTTCAAAATAATTTGCTTCAGTTACTCCACTTATACCCTACCTGAAGAAATTAAGTTTTTTTTTTTTTTTTTAATTTTGAGTGATTTTTGAGTTAAAAAGTTGTATACTTTTAGTTTTGATATTTTTTTACATTTTATAAATATGTTTTTTCTTTTTAAGTGTACCTTCACAATAAAGTAGAACTTTTTCGCGGCTATACATATTTATAAATATTATGTAGCTTAACATTTTATTCTGATTGATATTGGGCCCTATATTGAATCTCCAGGGGAATTTTGTTTCCTGGAAATATTTTTTCCAAAGGAATTTTTTTTAGCGTTCGTGAGTCTTCCCTGAAATTATTTTCCAGGGGAAAAAATGTATGATCTGACAGATAAATTTCCCTTTAAATTCCCTCGGTATTTATGTTTCCAAATTTCTTACAAGGGATTTTTTTTATTCACGATAACACCCATTACAGTCGGAATAGACCAAAACTCGGAGGTACATCACAAAAATTATTATTAGTAGGATTTTCTTTGCATGTTACTGTTACGGTATTTCCCTCCCCAGCGGTTTTTCCTCCTTTTTCCCCTTAATTTTGGAAATCGATTTATCTAAATTTTTATTCACAGACAGAATGTTTGTAAAAACACAGACAGAAAGTTTATAAAATTCTTGATTGGATAAAAAAAAAACCTTACGAATCGGACGTTCGTCTTTTTACAAAGATAAGTCCAGTTCAAGGAAAATAGAGCCAAAATCATGAAATCCGCTATAACTCGAAAACGGAGCGTAAAGTAAGAATGGCCTCAGGAGTCCATGGGTTTCTTCTGCGGCAATGACTGACTGTGGACTTTGGGGCACCCTGTATAATGATTTAAGCAACATTTTATGGTTCGTTTAGATTTGTCAGTTAAATATGCAGATAAATAATTAAAAAAATAAAACACTCAGATCCCCATACAAAATATTTGGGCCCAATTTCGGTAAGGATTTCTTATTTAATGTGTAGGGGCAATCATTCGTCATTGGATTGAGAAAAGAAAAACAAATCAATTCAAATATAGTTTATTTTTACACAATTTTGTACCAATTCGGAGTGAAGAACTATCAAAAAATGAATAAATGCTATAAATATTGATTCGTATGCAATTCTGATGATTATTTTTTGAAGGTTTTAGTAAAATTATACAGTCAGAATTTTATGCAATTTATTTTGGGAATTATTTTTTTTTCGATGTGAAAATAATTCATACAAAATTAATTAATATTACTCCCAGTTAAAATTTAGATATACCTACTGATCAGTGATCGTGTTAATCTTCAAATAGGTAGGTACTAAACGGAAGTAGGTTAATATAATCCAAACGCCGAAAAGTATACACATCATTCTTATATGATTTTGCAACAGAAAAATTAATTTCCTCAACTTATACATTGTTTTGAAGCAACCATCGATCGTTCAAAAGATTTCTATTACTTTTTCAAATTAAAATTTGAATTCAAAAATTATAAATGTTTTATGCACATACTTTTAGGTTATCAAAAGCAAATTTTATTAGAGGTTTGTTTGATGTTTGCACTGACTGGGATTCGCCGTACCGCATACTTACCCTGAACTCCATCTGTAATGTGTTTTATGTGATCCTTTTTTTTGCCCTCTGAAGGGTGCACACTCGTTTGTTTGTGATTCCCTAAATTCTACTTTTTATTAAAACATGAAGTTTGATGATTTTTTTCTTTTCTTTTACAGTTTATTTTAAATTTTAGTAAATAAAAATGTTTGAGCATTTCTCTGAATACAATTTGACAATTATGTTGTTTTTTTTTTCTTAATATAGTACAAACATAATTACTTTTGATTTTGTTTACTGTTTATTGTTTATATTTTTTACTTAAAATCAATTCCACAAATTATTTTATAAATATAAAGGTAATTATTTGAGTAGGTACAAATGGTGCGTATCCACACGCGTGAGTAAAATACAGAAAAGAGGAAAAAATAGCAATTGTACATTTTGAGTTATAGTATATTTTTGTTTAATAATTTTTCTTTATTTGATTAAACGTAAATAAAAGAAAAAAAAAAAAAATTGTGCGTGTACTTCTTAGATGAATTATTGTTTTGCAATTAGGTTTTACATTTTCACATCTTCTTAAATATGTACTAATCAAAATTAAAATTAATGTTAATTCCATTCATCTATAGTATTTAAATACTAAAATAATTTATTAATTATAAATAATAATATAATTTATATCATTAAAGTATTTTTAAAAGTGTGTACAGATCAAAGAAACAGAAATATGTAACTTATTCATGAATGTTTCGCTAATCATTTTTGTTTGAAAAATTTCTCCAATGGGAAATATTTCACAAACTATTTTTATGTTTTCTGAAATGTTTCTTTGGTCTGGACAAACGCATAAAAAGTTGGTAGGTAATTATTGAGCTTACTGTTTTAAAACAGGCTTATACAAACAAGTTTTGGATTTAAATAACTTCCGTTTAAATTTGTCAAACGAAATAAAAATATATATTACATATCGTGAGGTTTTTAGACATGTACCAAGTTAATTAAAATAAAATGCACGACTGGGTCTCACGTACTTGCTCTCATAGTTAAGTTGATTATATTGTCAAAAATCAACATGATTTTTGTTCAGGAAAATCGTTAAAGTCGTCTTTGAAAAAAACATGTTTTTCAAATTAAGTCTGAAGGTACACATTAAAATTAATGAAAAAGATCTTTGAGTAAGGTAAGTTTTTTAATTTTATAAGATGTCTGAAAGAGTGGGTATGGAAATCTAAGTTTTAAATTCAATTATACATAAATATGTGTGCTGCAACAGATGAAATATTATAACTAGGGTTACCACACTTTGCTGAAATGTTCATCATTTCTTACTGTAGATTTATTCAGGGATAAAAGGTAAATAAGATGATAAGTCAAATGTTTGCGATAAAAATGATTCTAAGCAAATAATAAAAAAAAATTGTTTCGAGGATAAATTATGTGGGTCAGTTGGCAATGCAATCAAAAGTAAGCAACGACGGTGAAACATATTACGAATTTTTAATTTTTACTTGAAGGAATTGAGAAAAACAAGATAAAGAAAAATTGCGGGTCAACAGAAATGTAGATTATAGGATTTTATGGGGAACACGGAAACCAACACGATTTTAATTTCAGTTGAAGTAGATAATGTTGGTCTAGTTGGACAAATAAGATTGCGGCAGTGACGAGTTGCAAAAAAAGGCAGAGTAAGGTAAAAAAACGAAAACTGAAAAAAAACAGGGGCGTGATTTATAAATGCGACTTGTCTCGCATGAGGACGGTTTATATATGTATCTGATTACAAGCAAAGACATAATACGGCAACAAGCAAGCGATATTCACACTCCAGCTTTCTACTGAAGAACGAACGAACCTGCTTCAAACTCTACGTTGCTGGATGGGAGCCGGATCTTAGGATAGACACTTGCACGTAGACGTAGACTCAATGATATTTGGGTTCAATTCCTTAAAAATCAAGCAAATACCAAAATTCCACAGGAGAGTGAGAAATTCACGTTAACTCTTTTGAGGACTTGCACATCGGGTCTTCTCTCGGACGAACTCAAGCGGACTAGTATTATATTGTGAGTAAACAGTTCAAATTCTTCCTGCCCCAAAAAAAAAACCATTCCATTACCAGTCTTACGCCGGTATCTGACCAGGGTAGGCTTGGCACCAATATTTTTTCAGGAACTCACTGATTCAAAAAACAATTTTAGTCACAAAGAAGTTATCAAAATGACGCTAACCAGAGCAGATCTAATTGGTTTTCTGAGCAGGTGGTCACTTCCGGCAAGGTAGTCCATCGCATGGCAACCTACTTATATCCTTATTTTACTTGCGAGGGCGAGTTTAGTTCGTAAAAAAAAATCGAACTCGAGATAACAATTAGACTTGCCATTACGATGATAGAGAATGCGAAAAAAGAAAGTCCCACAATTCTGTATGCCCGTCTGTCTGTCTGTCTGTCTTCCTGTCTGTCTTCCTGTCTGTCTGTGTTTACCTCGAGCTACAGCCTAAGCAGCTTAACCGATTTTCTTAAAACTTGGTGGTTAAAGGTCTTTGGTGATTCCCTAGAAGGAAAATTGAAATTTATTTACTAGGACCAAAACTAACGGTACCTGTAATATAACCATTAAGGAAAAGTTACCTTTTTTCAAAAAACGGGTCTAACGATTTTGATTAAAATTTTTGTGTTAATAAGGTAATACTTTTGGAATGAAAGAAATGTTTGTTAAAAATTCCTCTAACGGTGCTTCCCATAGAACCGTTTTTCTCATATTTGACTTTCTCTTGAACGATTAAACCAATTTTTTGCTTGGAGCTCAAAATATCTTAAGAAGTGGTTTATGTTATTTTAGTAATGAATTCAATTTTTTTTTTATTTCTTTTAAAATTATTTATTTTTAAAAACATGTAAAAAGAAGCTTTAACCTCCACATCAATTTTGACCCTAGCAGCAAGTCCGTGCAACCCAGTTGTGCATTTTATTTTATAAAGGTTTTGTACATCATTCAAAGTTTCATTTTATTTTTTTAAATCAAGTAGATTCTGTCTAGTTAACCCAACAAAATACAATGCATACTAGTAAAAAATATCCAAAAATAGAGTTTTTTTGACAAAAAAATTCAATTTATCAATCAACTAATGAATTCTAGTACATGTGACCCAGGTTTCAATTTAAAAATCTATAAAAATAATCCAAAACCAAATTAGTTTCGCTCGGTGCTATTTCACGCAAAGTGTCAGGATATAGTGTTGACATTAAAAATTAATAATTTTAAAATGACTAGATAAATAAAATTTACAAATAAAAATACTTAAAAATACAAAATAAATTCATATTTACATATTTTTTTTTTAAATTTAATAATAAAATTACATACCTAAACTATAATTTAAAATTAAATTTTTTGTGGATTTGCAATAGTGACTAAGTGGCTCATAATTTTTTTTTTCTTTTACTAAATAAATATTTTATTTTTAAACTAAGGCAACCATTTACTTTGTTATGTTTTTTTTTTCTTGTTTTCAAAATAGTTTTTATTTTTTGCATTTTAATTTAACATTTATTATATCTTTTTTTTTATTCTCACACAAATACAAAATTTAATCATTTATATATGCAAAAAATTATTACATTTAGATTTTTATCTTTATAATACATATATTCGATTGATCATCTACATATATAATATAATAAATATTTATGTATTGTATATAGTTCTATTTTTGTTTTGTTTTTTTTTGATTTTCAATTATCTAGCTGAATATAAAAAATTTAGAAAACTTGAATTTTTTTTTTTAAGTTTTCTATTCACATGCAATTTTCCCATCAAAACTGCTTAGAGCTATGGCAAAAGCTTGCAACGCACACAAAGGATATCGATAGTCCATGGTAAATACATCCTCTGAAGTTCGTCCAAATTGCATAACTATATAGTCGGGATCAGAGTCGTGAACAAGTTGGAAATTTTTCACTGATGCTTGTGTGACACGTCCATGAAAATTCAGCACATAGGATTGAGTTTCGTCATTCCAGACGGGTGTTTTATTATGCAGTTCGACTATATTGTCCATATTCTGTCAAATTAATAAAATTAATTTTAGTTAAAATTTTTTTTTATTAATTTTGATAAATTTATGAAGAATTATGAACCTTTGATTTCCAACTATCTAATAAGCCTTGTTGTCGGGGATCATTCGAACTAATTTTGACACGTAGATCTTCTTCTGTCATTCCAGGTAGAAGCACAGTCATATTACGTGGACCTTTGAAACCTAAAATGTTTGTATCCTGCAAGAAAAGACAAAAATAAAAAAATATTATTATTTTTTGAAAATACCTAAACCCAAAATTTCAGTAAAATTTTTGAAATAAAAGGTTTCTTTCTCAAAAATCCAAATTTTAATTTTGAAAATACATCTTATTGCGGGCCCTTCGTAAAACTTCTAGAACTAAAATAATAAATATAATATATAAAACGAACATTTTGCATCAAAATCGGACTTATATTTTAGAAGTTAGAAGATTATCTTTTTTTCAAAGACCTTTCATACTTAAGCGTCTTACAGTATGTCATTGAACTTGAAACTTCTCACACTGTAATTTTGTGTGTAGGTATATTTTTAATTAATGAAAAATATATTAAAAGGCTAGCTGACCCGTTTTTATTTTCTCCTTACAAATAAGCATAGGCAAATAAGTTTGCAGTGTTTCTGACGCGTGAGCATGCCACATACAGTTGTTCATGTGAGAATCATGGAACAACATACAAGTCGTAAAAAAAGCCCTGTGTTTCAAAGTTCTTTATTCACCAGTATTTTCCGCGTTTTTTTTTTGTACGCTATTCAACGAATTTTCCGCTGTAGTCCACAAAATGTCGGATATATTCAGCAACTCTCCAAGATTTTCTGTATGTTTTTTATTTTCTACACATTTTCCAAAGGTACGTTTTTCATGGCTTTTGTATGGTATTTTTCACGGTATTCCGCGGTTTTTCAACAGTATTACGCGCATTGTACGGCGATAGTTTGCCGTATTTTGTATATTTTCTAACTCAATTCCGTTACTTTCCTCGATTTTTTAGGTGACTTTCTTCGCTTTTTAGGTATTTAAATTTAAACCTGCTATTTTCCGTGATATTTCAAGATATTTCATCGCAGTATTCCGAGCCTTTTTTCACGAAATTCCGCGCATATTTTCAGTGACTTTTTCCGTTTTATTCCGCAACTACACACGCTTTCCTTCCTTTTTTGTCGGTATTCCATTATCTCCAGTATTTCCTGATTTTTTTTTCACTTTTTATTCGTATTTTCAAGCTTTTTTCCGCGGTATGACATGCTTTTTCCAGTGGTATTAAACCCTTTTTTATTAACTTCCAATTCTATTTTCCGCTAGTTCCACGATATTTTACCAGTATTCCACGCTTTCTTAAACGGTATTCCGTGCATATTTATCGTGGTTTTATAATTTATTTCGCGACTTTCCACGATTTGCTTGCCTTTTTGCCTTGCCTTAATACCAGAGGGGTTTTATTTTTAAAGTTTTAGCATTGTTTAAGTGAGGTAAGTAAGGGCCGTGGCTAGGTCTCCGACTATTGACAGAAATGAATTTTCATTGCGTGAAAATCTATTTCTCCCAATAGTCGGCATAAAAACACACTCCGGAATGCTAAATAAAGCCTTAATTTTTATACGTAGGATTTAAAATTATTGGATTTTCTGTCTTTCACCCGTCATTTCTTACTGGAATCTAAAAAAAAATCACGGCTCGCAATCCAGTAAGAGGGAGAGTAAATAAATGCAAACAAAATTATTCAAATGACAATGAAACCACAATAGAATGTATGGTTAACCTACTTGCAAATGGTATTTGTGTAGCAGATAAGAAATCATTTTGGAAGTTTGATCAACTCCGTTCAAAGAGATTTTTCATGTTAAGGGCATTCCATATAAATATTTGTACATATTTTATGTATTTGAAATCGATTTTCTTTTGAAGGAAACTAACCTTAGAAGTATCTACATCGTATATTCTTCGTAGTATTTGTTTAGTATTCGCAAATAATTTACCGTCACTATCTTTATATGTTATATCCAACTGAGCAAATCCCCCCATCAGAAAGCTTTTTCTCATTCAAAGTTGCAAGACATCAAAATCATTTCAACTGTATGATGGATGTGATAATGGGTTTGCCGATGCTGATTGTTGCTCATAATCCCAGAAGCTTGTTATTATTGTTGTGATAACATAAATGTAATTAACACGTGAAATGAGAATGCCCGTATCAATGGAAGGCGCAAACACAGCTGAACATTGGACACGAGAACATGCCTTCTTCGGAAGCGTTAAAACTGATTAAAGATTATCATCACGTGTTATTATTTGACATCAAAACAAATATTTATACTAAAAATAGTTTAAATAGATAAGATATGGATGGGCATAAGGGTATAATATGCGGACCTGATAATAAATAAAAGGGGGCGTTTTTATCTGTACGGTGCGCAACATGCTGTTATTAATTTTTATCTTTTTAATTTTTACAGTATCGACTGCTCCCAACGAGTTGTATTCGAATCCTCTATAACGATTGAAAAGTAGAACAGACCAAAATCGTTGACCTTGAAGAACTATAGGACTGTTTTGACCTGTTAAGAGTACAAGAGTCTTATTCGGAATATGAATGAAGTTAGCTTTATGACGACGCATGATTGTATACTGGATAAAAAAAATTCTTCGCTTGGTATTCGCTTCTGTGCCTAAGCTGGACAAGAGAAGATACAATATTGAACTGCATGGACAACAATGTTGTATTCCAAAAAGTTAAAACTCCAAATTGAAGATTTTATAGGCCCAAGTCATAACCTCTCAGGATTCGTTTTGAAAAACATTACCGGTTTTTGATTTACTGCAGTTTTTTTTTAAATTTCGAAGAACACCCTACTTTGATCTAGTATGTTAATTGATTTTTGTTTTTTATTTTCACACATTTTTCACTTAAACATTGGCTAATAATAATTGTGCAAAATAAAAAAAAAACAAAATTTTGGAAAATTTTAAATCAATTGAGGAGCGTTTTTGCAAAACTTAAGATTTCAGTTGTGTTACATAACTTTTGGGAGATCCTGTTTTAGCGAATTTCCAATAAAATGGGTAAAACAATTTTTTCTATTAAAGAAGGACATCAGTTTTGAGAGAAATTTTAATTGTTTAAGTAAAATGCTTGCTGACGTCCAAGAAGAGCATGCTATGTCCACAATGGACAAAAATATGTGAAACTTCCGCAGATAAAAAAAAAGTTAAGTTGGTGATTTACACAAAACACAATTTCCCTTTTTAAGTAATTTATTCCTTGCAGAAATATTGTCACCCTAGGCTATTTAAATTAAGCATAACTTAGTTACCTTCTGAAGGAAAAACTATTCAAAATAATACAAAAAAAAGAAATATCTGCTATCAACCTATAATTTTATTTTTATAGCTTCAATAGAAGATAACTTTCTTATCAATTTTTCTTCGGTAGCAAAACTTTTAATAAAAAATAATCTTCATTTTAGTTTCAATATAGCAAAAATAATTTTTTTTTAGACTAAGTTCCGATTGTAAATTTCGGGAGTGGAGGTAACGAAAAAAAGGTTTCTATGTTTTATAGTTTTATAATCCCTAATTCATTATAGATAAGAAAACAGTCTCAACATAATATATGTAGACGATAAGTTTTATTTAAAAACATTTTTCATTATCATGAACAATATGACAAATTTTACTGACTAAAATAAACAACGAGATTTGTATTTATAGAATTAAAAAGGATTATAGGTCAATTCTATGTAATTAATGTACATTTTTGTACATACTTTTTTTCTTAAATATACAAAAATAGAAAATAATAATAAATAATGAGGTTTGAAGATTAAACAAACAAAATTATGGCAAGTTTTTAAACAAGTTTTACAAAGGGCTATTATAGGAAACGATTTTTAATTTATATAGTCAAGTGCTACAAAGGAAAGATAGCTAGTGGAAGATTTTAACCCTCCGCCCGCTAATGCCTAAAATGTAATCAGAGTTTTCACACATTTATTAATGCCGTGTTTTTGGACACTGAGTAGAAGAGTAGCTACTTATTTTTGTCATTTTATTTGCAAAATAAAAACGAGCACTGAGCAGTCTAATTAGATTTTGCTTTACGAATAAAATGAAATAATAAGTAGTTTACTCAGTATTAAAAAAAAACGGCTTATAAGTAATAATAATTAATAATAAATCAAAACAAAGCAGTCACATGACAGAATTTTTGTTTCTATTGTAGGTATTGTCTGGAGAAATGTCACAAAGTGTTCGGAAAGCACCACTCAGCGCAGTTAAAAAAAAAACTAAGTTTAATTTAAAAACTTGTAATTTTTAGGTCAAAAGTCTAGACACAAGATTTAACTCCTAATCCTAAGTGTTGTTCCTTTGTTTTTTTTTCTGATTTTATTGTTTTGTTTAATCAACACAATCATTAAAAGTCTAGACGTTTGCTTTGTTAAAAAAAAAAAAAAATACAAAATGCACGACTGGACCACACGTAGGTGCTTGTTCTTATCGTCAAAGTTGCTTTAATATAATTTGTTTATAGTTAAGTATAGCAAAGTTTATTGAAAATGTTAAAAAAAACATAGAATTTTTAATTATTTTTGAGCTAAAAAAAAATTAAAGATGAGTTTTAGAAAAAAGTTGAAAATGATTAGACCAATTTTTTGTTTTTAGTAATTTTGTGTGTAAAAATAAATATTCTCAAACATCCTTTAAAAATATGATATAAAAGGTTATTTTAAAGGAATTTTTTCTTCGAAAAATAATAAAAATTACTATGAAGGCTTTTTGTGTAAGACTAATATCGAAATCTGTTGCGTCACTTACGAGGTCAGAAGTAAAAAAAAACGAATTTATGTGAGGTATGTATCTAGGTTATATTTTTAATAACTGTTACAAAAATATTTTCATGTATCTCAAAAGAAATGCTGTAGTCAACAAAATTCGAGTCAAAATCTTTTGAGGCATTTTTGATAAAAAACAAGTTTTAGAAATGTCGCGTCATCCAAGCAAGAGGTTTAAAAATTCATAATCGTGGGATGAACTAGACTCACAAAAACTACAGTGACGTCATCATTGACTAATTTCGTAAAAAGGAACTAAAGACCACACAAAAATTCCTCACATTTGTATTCAAAATAGAAAAAAAACATTTTGTTTGGCAATTGGCCTTAAATAGATACGAATCGTCTAGGGACTGAACCGGATAGAATAAAATAAATTTGAAACGAGCCTTAAGCTTGAATATCAAAATGTAAATTTTTTTAAAACTAAATTTATGTATTTTTGTATGGGCATCTAAGAGAGCTCGGTGGCAAGTTCCTTCAACAGAGTTTTAAAGGCCTACCAACGAAGGTACTGTAGGCGCCTTCCACAGAGTTCAAGGGGCCTACAACAGAGATTCAGGCAATTGAAAAGATCCGCACGGCCTCCAACAGGGGCGCTTTTATGTAAAACGAAAACGATCAAACGATACACTGGGAGAACAAATCAATTGTGGCAAACGAAAAAATGTCCAAACGACTTTTTCGTTTCCAGGACAATTTTCACTTTCGTTTGCAGCAAATTGGTAAATTCGTTTGGGTTAAACACTTTTTGTGAATGATTAAAAAAAAAAGTTAAGCGTAACACCTGTGATTGACCCGGTGACCTCTCGCTTACGAAGCAAGTATCTTTTCATTCCGCCACGGACTGAATAATTTATGATTAGCATATAAACAAAATAAGAGATCGAATCGTTTGCGTCAAATGACTTTTCGTTTGTTGGACAGTAATTTTTCTAATTTTTTTAACTTCGGTTGCAGCAAACTCTTAAATTCGTTTCGGTTAAACAATTTATGCGAACCACTTAATAAAAAAGCAAAGTTCAGCGTAACACCCAGTGATTGATTTGAACCAAGGCTATTCCCATTGCGCCACGAGCTAAACAACCTTTGTGTAGCACAGAATGCATATGAACACAAAAAAAATGGAATCAATTATTAAGAAAAACAAATTTGTTTCCTGTAGTCGTTGGTTGTAAACGCATTGTATATTTAAACCAAAAATGAAGTTCTTTGTCACAAACTAATTACTGGAAAGGTTCTTCACAAACTATTCATTAGTTTGCTGCAAACAATACAATTTTTTGTATTAAACGAAGAGGCATTTTCATTTGCTGCAATAAACTCATGAAAGCTCCACACGAATGGGTTGTTTTGCAATTTCGTTCAAATGTATAACAGTAACTGCGAATGATGCGGAGATTGTATTACCTTTCCAGCAAATTATTTTCATTTAATTCAAAGGATTTTTACTAGATTTTTACTAGTGTTCGAAAGAGTTTGTAGAAACGTTTCAAAGAACCCTTGGGGCCCACAAAAGCTCTATATTTTGTTTTGTAGGAACCCCCAAAAAAATTAAATTAAGATAATCTTTCATGTCGAAGGACCAAAAGTACTACATTAGACGCTCTTGTTAAATTGTTTACTTTTCCCTCGCCCAGTAGCATATACAGGGAAAAATGCCGGTAGCCCAGTGAGCGGGGCCAATCTGGGAAAAGAAGTTGTCTAAAGAAAAACGATTGGAAGGTAGGTTAGTCTGCACGGCATAATCTCTGACAAGGATTTAGGCTACTGTACTTTCTATTGAAAACGGATTTTAAACTAATTTTTGAAAAAAAAACTTTTTAACAAGCTTCTTTACTAATCCAAAAACAATTCAGCAAAAATTGTTTTAATTGTGTCTAGTTGTATGTACCGGATATTAAAGATACTTTATAAATTTCAATAACATAACTATAAAACCTATTCGATGGTACTCGTATTTTAAAATTTGGCAGACTAAAATCTATACGATATAACTAAAAAATGTCGTTTTTGTAAAAAAAATGTGATTTTATAAAACTTCTTAATACTCACATAAATAATAGCAGCTAAATCTAGTCTTGGACTCTCGGGATCATCTTTATTTCCTCTATCGAACACCGAAAACGAGGTGCCAAATACATTCGAACGCAACTTCCCACAAAAGCCATCCGCTTGTCTAGATAGATCGGTTGGATCACAACTTATAATATAATTTGATGTTTTACTCTTTTTCCGTTTACGTCCTATGCAAAGGAAAGTAGACAAAAAAATAATTATTTTCAGACATATTTTCCACGAACAATAATAAATTTAACTAACCTCCAAGTAAAAATATTTTTTTTCCATAATCTCTCTCCAGGTGCAGATAGTAAATGGGAAATAACCCCCTATCCATGCCCTTCCGGTCTCTGGTTATGCGGCACTTAAATAGAACACCCTGTGGCGCTGGTTGCATCACAAATTGATCAATCTGTCCCACAACATCACCCTCCGGCTCGTTGGACATATTTTGGGCACCCTTACCACCATCGCCGCCAGTAGATGGCGTGATTGGCGCCGCACCGGCTACATTTCGATTTGCATAGTCTTCGGAGGTGTCATTGGATTTGGAAACTGTGATTGCATCAATCGGGCTACTTTCCTCGTCCTCGATTTCATGTGATGAGATTTCCTCTATTAAGTCTGCAATATAGAAAACATATACAAGTTTATATACGACTGTTGTATGGTATGTTTGTGTTCAAATAGTTATGAGTGCGAACGTGAAAAAAAAATTTTTACCTTCATGGCGATTGGACGATGAAGTTGTTCGCATTGAATTTGAATTTGCTGTCAATATTTGATCTGGGTTCTGTGGCGAGCTCATGAATTGCATTGGTCCATCGTAGGCATGCATTTCTCGGCTATTGCTGTTCCGCATGCCAGACATGGGACGCATAATTTGCAAATCGCTAGCTTGCACCATGCCAGGTGAAGCACGTTTCTGGCGGATTAATGCTTCCATCAGCTGTCTCTGTGTGTTTCAGAAATCAAAAAGAGGAAATTTTATTTAATTTAAAAACAAAAATTTTTTTTCTTTTAAAAATAATGCACCCTATTACCGCATTAAGTGGGGATGATGTGCAAAACTCAAAGGTCGGTTTGCAGTCATCGTTTTTTCAAAAAATAAAACGATGTCCACTTAAAGTTAAATATTAAGTTTAGGATATGATCCTTGTCAAAATATGGCCAAGGAAGTTAATGCAAACCTTTGACAAAGCGATTTGCCAGATAGATATTGTCTTTATCTCTAAAAGCTGGTATTAACGAAGCAACTAAACAATTTCTCGTTCAAATATAAGCTCCATTGGGCGCCATTTATTGCGCACGTTGGGGTAGTCATCAACTTTTGCTTTGTGAGTAGTGCCTCGTGACCAATATAATAGAATATTCTTTTTGACATGTCAAACCTTAGCTTCTGATATCAAGGCCCTTTTGACCAACTTTAACATATAAAATAGAAAGTAAGACTACAGATCGACCTTTGATTATGAAAAAGATGCATTTTATTTTTGAATTTTATACCTAAGAGAGAAAAAAAAGAAGAAAACACAACATGGTAATCCTCGTAAATTGTGTCAAGGATTGTTTTTGCTTTGTCAACAACTTGAAGGATAACCACTTTGCATGTTGGAAAACAATAATAAATAGATTGGCACAGCACAAAGCAGCGCAGAGCTATAGTTTATGAGCTATGACACGTCTTGCTTGAACACAAAAAGGTGATGTATAACAATAAAGATACGATTATGTCATTGTGTTTATCTCAAGTCCTGGTACAAGTGCAAATCCCAATCAACAAGAGGACATTTGTGGATTGGATGGTTAGTTTGAAAATTTAATTGAAATGAATGTATTTTTTGTTTCTTTATATGTCCCTGGAAGTGTATCACAAATCTTCTTTGATTGATATTTTGTATCCAATATTTTTTTTTATAAAATGTTTCTTTATTTTTGGGGATGTATCACTTTAATTCAGATATTTAACAAAAGAAAATCATAGATACATTGCAAATGTTTTGTTTTCATTTCATTAAGTAAAAAGATACAAATCAGAAAATAGCAAATAAAGTACCTCGTCTTTGAAGGATTATGTTTTTGTTTTTGCACAAAGAATACTTACTTATGTTTTCTTTTATATTTCAGCATTGTATAGTTTTGTTTCATATTTCATTGGAATAGACCATGTCAAACAAATCAATTTATTCAATTGAAAACGCCACTCAAAGATATTTGTTAACAAACTCTGTCATCTGATTGACGTAATTGTTTTCCTTAGTAGGTTGGGTGAATCTTCTGGTTTTCTTAGTAATCAATCTCAATATTCCCATGAAATAGAACACGAACAAATTAGCGACCGACAGTAATATTTTTTTTTTAGTTTGGATAGTAATAATAATACGTATATATATAATATTTTAATCGGAATGTTGTATCAAGAACTGAAACGGGGCAGATAGTCTCTCATAATCATATACAATAAAGACATGTTTAACTCAGACAGAACCTACTTGCCACCACAAACAACTGATATGGATTTTGTATAGGGTTTCCCGCAAACGAAAACCATTAGCTCCTGAGGTTATTCTATATCGAAAAACTTATGAATTTGAAGTAGAAGACTTGGGTGATTTATTTATAGACCGTGGTAGAAGTGATAGCATAAGATGATTAGTATTTTTGATTTTTGAGAATTTTAACAAGGATTCTTTTTGGTTCAATCCTCTTTTTTTAAGACTAAGTAAGAAAACATTAAAGTTGTTATCTTTATCTTATCTTTTTTGTTATCTTTAAACTTTTCCAAAAGATTTTGACTTTTTGAACTCGAATCTCGTATCAGAATTGCTCTACATGCAAAGTTTTTGAGATATTGAATTTTGAAAAAGAAAAGACCCTTAACTACGAATCTATAAACTTGCCCTATAGTACCTCTATATCGCAAGTAAAATTGCGTATTGACAAGGTACCTCACGATTAGGCAACTGAGTTCAAAAGAGCCCCACCTTAACGATATGCCAACTATTATGTATCGACTAAAAGCTATATTATAGTTGATTTAGTTATAGTTATGCAAAAAAACCAAAGTCTGACAAGATTTCCTCGTGGACGCGGGGTTGCTAATCGATATTTGGAAAAAGGTTCACTTTCAAAAGTTAAGTTACGAGCACACGAAAAAGTAGCAATGCAATGTAGTATTTTGCCATAAATATTTAGAAGTTAATCGGTGTTGTTTCACACAGAAAAAAAAAAATCACTAATGTAAGATTAACACACAAAATTTAATCTTGTGTTAGTCCAAATAACATTTAAAATAAAATGCAGGACTGGGTCGCACGTACTTGGTCTTAGGGTCTAAGTTGGATGCCAAATCTTCTTATATAATGTTTTTAATAATTAAGTTTTAAAGTGTTTTGACCTCCATGGCGTTTGATTTAAGAAACATTAATTAAAAAAAAAAAAAAATTGGAAAACTGTTAGAGCAGTTTAAAAAAAAAAACGTTTTTTAATATGTATATAAAAATACTTCAAGAAAATATTAATAAACGTCTATAACCCGTTTTCAAAAAAATCGATTTTCAAAAAAGAAATTTCAAGTTTCTTTTTAAAATCCAAATAGATTTTTTTTGAAAATTTGGATATAAGATAATTTGAAAATTCATAAGAACCCTTTGTGTAAAAATTTTCATCGAATTACGTTTACGAGAATTTCAGAAAAACAGATAACGGGAGGTACCGTTATTAGCGGATGAAAACACATTTTTCTTATTTCAAAAGTACGGCATTTAAGGTTTTTAAAAAAAATATTTTTTTTTTATTTTCTTCGAAAAAAATAAGTTTTATTTTCATTTTCGGTGAGTACCTATCGTTTATTTTCCTAAAAAAAAATTCAATTGCCCCTCTAGCGAATCACCAAAATCGTTAACCTCCAAGTTTGAAGAAAATCGCTTCAGCGATTTAGGCTGCAGCTTGAGATAGAGACAGACAGACAGACAGAATTGCCGGGTCAACTCTTTTAGCATTCTCTATTACCGTAATATCATGTTTGGTTGTTATCTCGAGTTCAATATTTTTAACGAATCCTTAACTTGCCCTATGGTAGGTACCTATATCGCTCGGACATCAAAACAAGGTTTTCTGTAAGTCATCGTTAACAATGATTTTTTGTTATTTTTAGATGAGTACATTTAAGTAAATTTTGTAGCTAGATCAACAAATTGAATGACAGATAGAATTGTAGGTCCCTTTCGTATCTTAAACTTGCCATATAGTGTTTCTATTATAACAAGTGAATAACGGTAACATAAATATGTACTTATACATTACATACAGAGAACCAGGCCCATGGGTATAGTTTGCTTTTAGGAACTAAGAGCCAAAGGACATTACCTTAATGCAGTAATTTATTGCACTGCATACGAAAAAAAACTCATTATTTTTGTTTTCTTTTAAGCCTCAGTGTACGGTACGTTGTACAATTTCTTCAGTCATAGGATGCAAACTCACATAAAAAAGAAAAAATGTTCCCATAAAAATCCATTTAAATCTCTGTACCCACACATCTGCACACGTAAGCATTTCGTTTTCATTCCTCTTTCCCATATCATAGAACCGACAAATTGCTATCATGCTGGTTTTGCTTACAAAAAAAAATATTTTCCTCCTCCAAATGCTAGCTATGATTTTGATGATGATCCGTCCAGGTTAAATAAATGTTTTGTAATCCAAATCCGACACATCGTGTCACCCATGTGCGGAAGCTTAATTATATCCAACTGCAAATCAACTCAAATTGATTTTACTGATTGCGCTGTTTCTCTTTATAACAAACCATATAGTATAGTCATAGGCTACGAGTAGGTTTGTATACTATAGGCATTGGACTTGGCCTGGCTGGCTGACCAGCAGCGGGTGGTTTGTTGACTTTGATCTCTGGTGTTGTTTGGATACCCCCCATGTGCCATGGTCAAGGTTGAATATTTGTATTTTGTTCCTTTTGGTACGCATCAATTTTTTTTTTTTTTTTTAAATTTCAAAACTCAAAATCAAAAAGAAAAAAATAAACACAAATGAATGCCAAGCTCATTAAAAATACATGAGCTTAGCTAAACATATTGCAGAAGAGGTCACTTATACGTATACACGTCCATTGTAAACGTTGGAGTATAGGTTATACACATACTTGTGCCGTATTCGGCATTGCTTTAGCAATTCCAATTTGATTTTATTGAATTGAATTGCAGTTCATGTAATGATTATTATGGTTTTTACTAAGTGAGGTTGGAAAAGAGGGTGCTGGACTCGAGAAGCCGGCGCGGCGATGCGATGTATTGAAACTCTGTAAAGCTTTTGAAATGCGGTTTAATCGGATTACATGTCAGTTTGTACACATGGCTGAATGCCAATTACTCGGGTCATTGGTTTTTGTGGATTTTCACATAACCATGATTAATGCGCGCTTCCTTTAAAAACAATGTATAATTAAGTACCTGATGGGAAATTAGGTTCAGGTAGGTACTCATGCTGCAGTACAAGTATTTGATTTTTTTTTTGGAAGAGGGTTAATATTGAAAAAGCAGCAGATGAGTGTATCGATTGCAAGAGACTAGCATAACGTTGGTATTTAGAGTGTCCTCTGGTCACTGATATGTTAAGTTGATAGATTTTGAATGGGTATAATGAATGGATTATTTGGAGAAATTGTTTTATCGAGGACTTTGGGGGTTTAATTTGCTTTAAAAGAAAGAAGAGAGTAATAAAATCCGAACATTTTTCATGAATTTCGGTCGCATAACAACTTTAACTTTATGAGTTTTTGCAAACTAAAGAGATACTCGACCACTTACAGATTTTTTAATTCATTTGAAAAAAATGTGAAAAGAACCCTCTTACATTCGGTTGACCTGGTATACATTTTAAACTGTTAAGCCGATTCGGGTCAAATTTTTAGTATTTACTCCACATAATATAAGCTAATACAAAACTGGTTCTAGACCAGTTTTGTGTGTACCTATTCATCAATGTTTACTCACATTTTCAACCTTTATTTAAAAAAAATCACCATAAGTTTCAAACTTCCTTGGTTTTTATGTACACTTGAAATTATGAGGATAGTGGAATTTCTATACTGTTTGATATTGAGCAGGTTAATTATTATAAAAAAAGTGCAATAATCAGAAAAATCGATCAAAATGTATTTTTCTGTTTATAAAAAAAAATGATTTTTATAGATTTTTTAACTTTTTTTGTAAAGAATCCAGAAGTCGTACAAAAAATTAGTGAAGACATATATTATTTGTAAATTTCTCTTCTTTTATTTTGCATAAACCGTTTTAAGGAAAAATGTTCACATTTTAACTATACGCCAAATACAATAAAAAATAATTATTTGAAAGCTATTCGATGATTTCTCATGTTTACCGCAATAATTTTTTGTGGATAGCCTCAAATTCGTGCTCAGCACCTCCAAAACCATAAAGTTAGTAATTGAAGATTATTACTTTAGAACTTTCCATCTTTAAGTACGCTTTTATTGGACTATAGAGAATATATTGGACAACTCAAAATTTTCACTTTGCAATATCTTTGGATTTGCGGAAAACGAATTTAAAAAAAGATTTAAAATAATAAAGATAGATAAAATGCAGTTCTTTCACATTAATAGTTTTGTAATAAATTATTTGCCAATGAGGAAATTCGACGTTAATTTACCAAAATATGGTTTTTTGACATGTTTATATTACCATATCTCAAAAACGTGACGTGCTAGATTATTTTTGGATTAGAATCGAGTTCAGCGAGCCAAAACCTTTTAGAAAAGTATACTTTGGTTTGACGGCGAATTTTGTTGCAGAACAGTGTTATTAACCCAATTATCTAAATCTTTTTGAACTATTACCCCTAATTATTAGAAAATATATTCACCCATATTGCAGAATCCAACGAATGCGTTGTGGGGGGATTCGCAAGGTAAGGAAGTGTCTTAATGGAAATGGTAGTTCCTGTTAGTGATAACATAGTTCAACCGGCAAGTTCATAATTGCTGTCAATGCGAATGCGATAGTTCGAAGAATGTGTGCTTTTAGCACGTGGAAAGTCACGTCTGCTGTCACGTTCGTGAATAGGAGTCTACAATTTTACCTAGAAGATAATTATTCTCCGTTTATTGTTCTTCATATTGAAATATAAATCAATGCAAATTATCCCACAAGCATTTCAAAAACTAACGCCAAGACCTTACCTGACTTTTGTTTGGGTCTTTTTCCTTTCTAATCTATACTATTCATTTTGTTGACTATAGTTTAATGCTCGTATTCGTATGACCTTGTATATATTATTCCACCCAATATTTGACCGTTTTAAGAAACGGTTTGCCAAGCCAGAGTAAGTTTATGCAACAATTTCGTTTGTTCATATAACGATTCTTCCTAAAAAAGTAAAAAATGAACCTCGTTGATAAAGATGCGTAATACGTAAAACGTGAAAAAACCCTGATGTTTTTGGCATGCAATTTAGAGATATAACCTTTCGAAACTCACTACTACGCAGAAAGTCTGCTAATAGACTCTAAGGTAAATAGTTTGGGAGTAAGATCAAAAAACCCTGTAGAACCTTTCAAATCTTAACAATGTCCAAAAAGCCTCCATACGGGGAGAACTTTGGAAATAAAATATTAAAACATGGCCGCTATAATCCAACTAACAAGATATTATTGACAATATATTGACCAAAAACAATTTGGCTGATCATTAATCGTTCCAAAAAAGCTACTGTTAATTATTTAACACCCTACAAAATACATTGACAAAGTTTATTGAAAAAGTTAGTCCTTTAAGTTTGCAAACAAATGAGTAAAACAAAGTAATTATTTTCGTGATTTTTCGATCAAACTGGGAAATGTTTAACTGAATTTAAATCAGTTAACGAAATAATTTTCAACAGATAAAGGCTTCCATATAATAAAGATACGTGTAGGTAAGTATGTATTGTATATCTGCTCTGATATGTATATTATATCTCTTAACACATTTTCAGTAAACAATTGATTCATCATAGGATAAAGAGTTATATGTACTTGCATGAGGTTTTTTTTTTAACTCTGCACGATTTAATTAATATCAAAAATACAGAGCAGTGAGCCTGCTGTGTGCTTAAATGTTTAATTAATCGCTTGAAGTACATAAAATTAATTACATCGAAAGCAGATGTATGGATATTGTTGATGCACTTTTTGATCCATTTAAAAAACAAAGAAAAACGTATCAATAGTGTAAAATAAATATTAAAAATGACATTCTCATCATATTTATATGCTGTTGATCTTTTTACTCAGAGATATGGTGTTTTTCATGTTATTAAAATTATGAAGTGAGTAATAATGTTATTTCAGAAATTAGTGTAAATAAGTTTGAAGCCTTGATAAATTAAAAGAAATGAAAAGAAGAACTTTCTCCTATAGAGTAGGATATAATTCTTGTAAATTGTAAAATATGAATGTGAAATTTTGATGAACGCAAAAAGAATTTAATTTCTTCGTACAAAATATAAAAAGATATGCATTAAGGAGCTTCTAGTTTTATGGAATTTAATCGCTCGTACTTGCTCTTATAGCTAAAAAGCTATTTAGGTCTTTAAGACCTTTTGATTAAAGTTTTATTTTGCAGTTTTAGAAGAAAACTAAAGAAAATCATTTAATTCAATTTTCAAATGTAAATATAAAACAGCTTCTTAAGTGAATTTGACCTCAAATAGAATTACGGAATTTGATTTCTTCTATCAAGATTCATTTTTAGAAAAAAAAAATTGAAAATTGTTAAAGTCGTTTTTTAAAAATAAGAAATATTGTAATTGGCAGGTTAACCCTTTCCGGGGCACTACTAGCAAAAAAAAAGGAAATTGAACGAAATTGTTGCAAGAATAAGTTTATTTAGTGCGTTTTATTATAAATATAAGGAACAAATTAAATAAATATTTTTTCCAATGACACTGGTTTCAGTTTATATAGAAATTTGGTATGCAAACCACTGCACAGTAAAAAAAGGTAAATGAGAAAAAAAAATCGAAAAAATACTAAAAAAGGATTTTAATAGCGGTTTTTATAAAAAGAAGAAGACATTGCTCGTAAAAAATACCATGATTTTTAGAAAAATATTTTTTTCTAAAACCGGTATATGGCAGCTATTGTTATTTTTGGTGGGAAAAAAATTCAAAAACGTCTCGGGACAGTCCCTAAACAACGCCATATTTGTACCAGCTGTGAAGTTAATCGACCCATCCGCTTAAGTTAATAGGTACATCCGGACATATAGAATTTTCGGTACTATAGGGTAAATTTAGGATCCGTAAAAATAATCGAACTCGAGATAACAATCAGACCTGACATTACAATGATGGTAAAAAATTTAAAAAAATTATAAAATTCGATGCTAAGAAACCTGATACATTTTGACATTTTGATAGGAAACAGTGTTGTACTAAAATATTGGTATTTTTTTTACAAATCGAAAAAAAAATCCAATTCAGCGCTAGAGGATGAAAACTTGAAGTGTCATTGGACAAAATTAAAACAACACAGCAAACAAAACAAATCAGAGCTACCGGATTTCCCATAAGGTTTCATATGTATGGTAACTGTAGAATTTATTAACTTTCTCTGTAGAATTCTGTAGAATTTATTAACTTTCTCTTATGTGATTTGTTTAGATTGATGAATTAAATAAAATTTGTCTTCAATGCAAAATCAATTTAAAGCTCTCAACAATGAGAGAGTAATTGTGCGTGACCCAGTAGCCTATCTGATTTTCACTTTCTCCAATAAACTAAGCTGACCGCCTTTTTGCAGTGAAATTTATTTCCTAAAAATTACCTACTACTGATCAATATTTCTTCAATATCATAACCATTCTATTTTAATTTGACTTAAACTCAAACGTCGTCACTTCGATCTTCAGACTTCTAATAGCTTGACGTAAATATTTGACGAAAAACAAATATTGAAAATATTCAGCTTCACAAAAGCCTATTTCAAAAACACCAATGACGTCTTCCGAGGTAAATAGAACTAACATTTCCTTGTTCTATCGATTGTTTTTGTTATTTTTTAAAACTGATATGATTAATTCACGTCAATAATAAATGTTAAAAACTATATTTAACTCATAACTACCTATTAGATTAAAATTAGAAACAACACTTATGTATTTGAATATTCACAAGAACAAATCGATTTATTTATAGATAACAACAACTTGTATACGCGTACTCATCAAAAATGTGCAACGCACTACCCACCGTTATCTGCGCCAACTTCCGTAACAATACAATCATAAAATAGATAATAATTTTGCACCCACCCACCAATCACAACAACCCTCTCTCTCTCTCTCTCTTCAAAGCGAGTCCATCCAGCCAACTTCCAACACACAAAATTTATGCAAGCTTCTTAACTATGCTTTTCATATTATTTAATTGCTGATCACGTGCATAATCGTTTTTTTTTTCAGGGCCATAGTTCACTAAACGCATATTATTTCCCCTAAATAAGACGACAAACAAATAATCACGGATAGACACAAATTATGTATAGATCCGAGGAGAAATAATAAACAAAAAAAAAAAAAATTCAACCGAAATAAATATAAAATAATATTTTAATCAAAAATAATCCACAAATAAAGTCATCCACTATTATAAGTATAATGTATATGTATCTACTCTCGTTATTATTGTACTTTTGATTATTTAATTTCCCATAGCAATTGTATTTGAATATATACAAATTTATAGAGGAGTGCAAGACTGATAAAAAGATAGGTCATCATTGGCGGCAGAGCACGGTGGCAATAATGTACAATGGGACATAACGTATTAAAAACTTGACATGAATCAATGGACGTAATATGTGATGTACATATTTGTGTTTGAAATAGTACTCAAAAAATATCCATCAGTTTTGAAACTTGGCACTTTTACTATGGAATACCTGGTGATGATCAAAAAAAAAGTCCCCAAGAATCTGAAGTGACCTCTAGCGGCAGCTAGGAGAAACATGAAGTTTTTTTTCAATTTTTCACGTTTATATCGAAAACGGTTTCTTGTATCAAAAAAATCATTCTACATAAATAAAGCTTATTAAATTCTATAAAAAATTTGCGTTATACACTTTTTCGTACCTGTAACTGTTTAGAAAATAGCTCTAGCGGCGATGAAGAGAAACATGTGGTTTTTTCGGTTTATCGCGTTTATCGTGAAAACCCTTAATAAGTGTGCCCTTAATAAGTGTGGAAGCAATTTTTTTCATTCGTTGACTGGACTTTTATGTATAAACTGTGTTTAGTTCTCAAACTCAATAGCTTATCAATATATATAAAATTAAATTCGACATTTGGGGTGACGAATAAAGTTTTAAAAATGTAAAATAGTTTTTTAACAGTCATAAAACGTATATAACTCTAAAATAGAAATATAATAGATTTCTATTTTTGGTAGTATATTTGGCATAAAGACATATTACCTATAATGGATCGAAAAATGTTTTTTTTTTTTCAAGAAGGAAATAATGCACTGATCAATGCTTATATTTTGTTTAACTATTCACCCGTTTAATTATTCACACTCATTTGTAAGTAATTAATTTTCTTTTTGGAAATTATAAGTAAGTTAGAAATAATATTTTATTTCGAAATTATAAGTAACTAGCTGACCCAGCAGACGTTGTCCTGCCCTACACATTGATTTTTATTTTGTAACTACATTTATGGTCTTATTATACGATCGTTTATAAAATTGGCTTTATAGTTTTAGTAATTTAAATCTTTTTATTAATATGCTCTTGAATACACAATACATTAAGATCTCCACTCGGAGAATAGAGAAATTAATTTTAAGTTTTTTCCAACGCGTTAGCAGGCTCAATAATACAGTTTTCTATGTCCATTTGAGAAACATGGAACAATGCGGAACAACAATTAAAAAGAATGTGTAAAAAAGTGCTTGTTCATGATATTTCGAATATTCTTCCAAACGAGCATTCCGTGGTCTGTTCCTATCGTGTATCAGAGACGTTTTATTATGATTTTCTTCTTTTTTTTTCAAAACTTCTCAATACCATGATTTTCCGAAGTTCTAAAAGTTATTCTGTTATTCGGAAAGGAGACGAAACCAACTAATCAGAAATCATTAAAATCGGTCTAGCAGTTCTCGAGTTATAAATGGTTTAGCTAACCGGTACATTTATTAAGAAGTTTTGAGTACAAAAACCAGAGAACTATGGTTTTTGTACTAAAACAGTTTGAAGTTTCAAGTAAAAGTACTTGTAATTACTTATTGGTACTAATGCTTTAAGTGAATCGTATTGCTCAGACTTGAATTTAATGGACTATTACTTCTGGGTTCATTTTGGAGAGTGATTTACAAAGTAAAAAAAATTTTCTGTGAATAATAAAAAAATCATAACTTAAGTTTTCGTCTAATTACTTTTCTGACAATTTTTTACAACTATTTGTCCCAATGTGCGGCGCTTGAATTATAACAACAGCAAAACACAACAATGACCAGAAAGCTCAACTCACTATAAGCCTCCCTCCTCCTGGATCTATTTTATTTTTCTTTCCAATTTTTTTTTTGCGCAAGCATCATAATAGCTTGAGAACGCTTATCAAGGAGGCATTTCGCGATCGTCTGTCACGGTGAGCTGAGCATATAATCTCGAGACCGTACAGTTTTTTTTTTTTTGTATAAATATTGGACTGTGTTTTGGGTGTCCCTCGATTTGGATCACTTGCTATCGAAATAGAAAGAAAAATAAAGAAAAATCATAAAAAATGGCAATCAATTATAATAAAAAAGCTTTAATAGAGTTTTTGTGTGAATAAAAAATAATAATAAAAATATCATCATAAATAAGAAAAAGTATAAATCAGTGATTTAAAACCTTCAGGCTTTTTTTCTATTTATACGACAAGCTAAAAAAGTCACTTCAAGAGTCTTAATAAAATAAGCCACAAGCAAACAACATGTCCAACGGTAACTAATTCGATTTGATATTTTATCAGATAGCGATAACAGAGTAATTTAGTTTTTGAAAATCTAACAAACAATCGATTTTTTTTCCGTATAAAAGTTCCCAGCAATTACTTCACCAAGCTCAGTATTTTTTTTTTTTTTTGTTAACTAATTCATTATTCTCACAAATGGCAACAAACAGTATGATTTGTATTGTCTTGGTAGCCCTGGTGGCGAGTTCGAAAGGATTTCGTTCTGATTCCGATTATTCGAAGATGTACAATCGAATACCTGGATGGCGGCCGGTTCCAAAGTTGCAGTGGAATTTCAGCGTTGAACTGGACCAACCTCTAAAGACGTACGAAAAACTTGCTATAACTGGTGATGCTGACTTCCTTGGCTTATGGTCGCCGAACAAGGCTCTAATTCTTAATCGAACCGAGTTGGCAACAACATGGACGGGAAGTGTTCGAGTTCCACCGAATTCGACAGTAAACTTTCGATATTTTATTGGAGTTGTGGATTCTATTGGTGGTGTGCAAATCCGCAAGTGGGAAACTCATATGGATGGCAGAACTGTGAAGCTGGGAACGGAAAACATTGGCACTACAGATCGATTTGGTATTGTTGAAGATCGAAAGGAAGCCACTCGAGGTTGGTTGAATAGTGGACATATTTTGCAATTCAAATTGTTCCGCAATCCCATAAACCTGAATGGATTAAATGTGGATCGAAGGATCTTTGTCAAAATAACACCTGTTGACTACGACTGGACTGCAAAGGAAAAACTTCTCACACCTATTGTAGCCTCTGGGCGAGCAAACATAGAATTCATTCGAATGCAATATGGAAACAGTAAGATTCGTGATCAACCAGAGTATGGTGTTCCGTATGAGGTCGATGACATTGTGATGTTCCACATTACAACGAATGATTTGAAAAACGTTGCTTATAAATTCACACTTTTTGTGCAGGATGAGAGGAAGCCAGAAATGATCCACACTCTTGGTTATCAGTATTTATATCCTGAGAATATTGATGGTACAGATGGCAGCACTGAGCTGGTTCTTATGTCTGCAAACTGGCTAAGCTCGATTGGAACTATTAAAATTGGTTATTTATTAATAAAACCTCTACCGACACCTCAAGTGAATTTCAAGACTACATTTGGTAATTATTGGCGAAAGAATTGGACAGCCCTGGATGCAGGTCATCGAGGATTGGGAAAAAGTTTGAAGCTTCCCGTAGAAGTTGCTCCAATTACAGAAAATACAGTAGCATCAATGAAGGAAGCAGGTGTTCAGGGTGCCGACATTGTGGAATTTGATGTTCAGCTGACCAGTGATCTTATTCCCATCATCTATCATGATTTCTTTGTGTATGTTTGTATGAATGCAAAGACACCAACAAGCAAGGATGACCTCACCCAAGTGCTTATCAAGGATCTAACCTACGAGCAGCTTAAGGCCCTCAAGACCTATCAGATAATCGATTCGAAGATCATTGAATACCCCGCTCATAATCTAGAACCTCGTGAAGAATTCCGTCTGTTTCCGCTTTTCGAAGATTTTCTTACAAAAGTCGACCAGAAAATTGGTTTCGATATCGAAATAAAATGGCCACAATTGCGATCGAGTGGGAAGTACGAAAGCATTCAAACTATCGACAAGAATCTCTATATTGATCGAATTTTGGATGTGATGCTGCGTAAGGGCTGTGGTCGTTTAAGTTTCTTCACAAGCTTCGACGCTGACATCTGTACTCTGTTGCAGTTCAAACAAAATATGTACCCTGTGATGTTTTTGGGACCAAGTACCGCCAACACTTACGTCGATCCACGTTCGGATAATCTCAAACAAACCATAAACAATGCCAAGGCAATGGGATTGCTTGGTATTGTTCCGCATTCATCGAATTTCGTCAAAGATGGCAGTCTTATGAAGTTAGCGACAGATTTGGATTTGAAAGTATTCATTTGGGGTGACGATAGTAGCAGTACGGAAATGGTCGACTATTTTAAGAGTTTTGGACCAACTGGTGTGGTTTATGATCGAATTGATTTATGGGTACCTGATGGGAAGGCGAATGTGTTTGGCCAGGAAGATGATTTGCCGGAATTCTTTAAAAAACAGTGTTCATATAGAAATGCCACTGAGGCTATTAGTATATAGGATATAGGTTTTATATTTTAAGTGTTGATGTTTGTTTTTGAGTAATAAATAAGGAAAAAATTAAGTTTAAAACAAAATTCCTTTTTCTTTATGAATTTTATTTTTAAAGCAAAACACCAATATTCTTATGAATTCGGGAAAGACAAACAACAAGATCATTTAAAGATGAGGTTGATGCCGTAGAATTTTGCCTGGTTTTATTTGGGATGTTACGAAACAGAAGTAGGTACATTAGAAATTTTTAAATTGAATGTGTAGGTATTACAAATATAAATATATTGTTCGGATGACAACACCATATTTTGACGGCGCGCCCCGGCGCGGACCCAAGGAAGGTGTATTGGAGAGCTCAAATATCTTAAAACAATCGTTTTTGAGAAAATTTGAAGCAAAACATGTTGCATGGAGGTGCTCGTTCAAAAACAAACAAAAAAACAAATAAAACGCACGACTGGGTCGCACATACTTGCTCTTATAGATAAAGTTACTATTTATGGTAAGCCTTTTTAATAAAAAAATTGGAAATGCTATTTTAGAAAAAAAATTAAAAATGCATAAAATTTGATATTCAAATGACTAAAACAGCTTCTTAAATGAATTTAACCTGAAAACAAAGTATGTAATTTGATTTCTTCTATAATGATACATTTTTAGAAAAAAACAAAAAATTATATCGTTAGACCCGTTTTCTAAAAAAAACTTTTTGTTTTTATATAAAATTTAGCAAGGACTTTTATAAAAAAAAAATGGGTACGCCATTTTTAAGATATTATTTATCAACATCAAAAAACTAAATTTTGAGGGTAACATTCTCCGTCAGTACCAATAAATTGCTCTCCTTTTAGATTAAACCAAAAAGTCAATCCGATTTCTAGTTCAGTGACTTATTCAAGCTTCAAAAATATAATTCATCATTATTTAACCCAATTAGAAAAGTCAATATTATAAATCAAGTGTAAGAACTTAAAAAAAAAAAATGTAATCTTAGCATTTAGCATTTAAGAAAGATTACAAAAACAAAAATAATTAAAATCTGTTGTATCTTATATTTGTGTGTTTAAGGAAATAAATTATAATACAGTTTTAGACAGTTGTTATCGCTTAGTGAATAATTAGAACAAAATAACAAAACAAAAGTTTATATTCAAGGTAATGCAAACATAATTCCATAAGAAACATAAAATTGTATAATTTCGGGTATTAAACTAAATTTAAAATTCTATCAAGCAACGATAAGAAAGTTATATAGAATTTAGCAAACATTATTTAGACTAATTTTTTGGTATAAATGTGTTCTCATCAACTAATTGAATTAGTTTAATATTTTCATTCGCTTATAAACCGAAAAAAATGGTCTTTAGTGCTTTTGTTTTAATTTTTGTGATTGGTCTGGTGCCAAACGCTAAAGGATTCCCAGCCGATTCAGAATACAACAAGTCTTCTAACATTCTACAGTGGAAGGTCACAGTGGATTTGGATCAAGATCAACAACTTATGCCATATGAAAAAGTCGGTATAACGGGTGATGCTATCTTCCTCGGTTCATGGTCACCGAACAAGGCTATCATGCTGAGGAAAACTGAAATAGCATCAAGGTGGATGGGAAGTTTTCAAGTTCTTGCAAATTCGACACTAAAATTTCGATTTTTTATCGATTCTGTGGATTCTAAGGGAAGTGTGCAAGTTCGCAAATGGGAAACACATATAGATGGCAGGACTGTGAAGCTGGGATCTGAAAACACCGAGACATACAGTCGATTTGGTGCAGTGAATAATCAGAGAGAAGTCAATCGAGGCTGGTTGAATAGTGGCCATTTGTTGCATTTAAAACTTTTTCACAACCCCATATACCTGAATGGAATGAAGGCTAATCAAAGGATTTACGTAGAAATAACTCCAATCGACTTCTACGAACTTGTTCCGGCAGCCGCTGAGCGCGCTAACGTAGAATACGTTCGAATGAAATATTCCGACAGTAAGATTCGTGATCAACCGAAATATGGCGTTCCATATGATCCCGATAGCATTGTGATGTTCTTTATTACAACCATAGATTTCGAAAACATTGCATATAAATGTACACTCTATATGCTAGATGACAGGAATCCTAGGCCGATGCACGAACTTGGTTATCAGTATCTGTTTCCCGACGATATTGATGGTTCATATGGCAGCACTACGCTAGTTCTTCAGTCTCCAAGCCAGCAGAGAAAAATCGGAACTATTACAATTGGTTATTTATTAATTAAACCTCTACCAACACCTCAAGTCAATTTCAACACTACATTTGCTCATTATTGGCGAGACAATTGGATAGATCTTGATATAGGTCATCGGGGGCTTGGAAAAAGTTTTAACCCTGCCGTAGAAGCAGCTCCAATCACAGAAAATACTGTAGCATCGATGAATGTAGCAGGTAATCATGGTGCTGACATGGGGGAATTTGATGTACAACTAACCAAGGATCTTCAAGCTGTCATTTACCATAATTACGGGATATATACTTCTAAAAATGGCAAGAGACCAACAAGTAAAGATGACCTGATTGAAGTTTTGATAAAAGATGTAACTTACGAGCAACTAAAAAACCTCAAGACATATCAGATATCGATTGATCAAACTATCGTCGAATATCCCGCTCACAATGGGGAACCGCGAAAGGACTATCGTTTGTTCCCGCTTTTCGAAGATTTCCTTACGGACGTCGACCGTATAATTGGTTTCGATATCGAAATAAAATGGCCACAATTGCAAACCAATGGAAAGGCTGAAAGTATTCAAACTATCGATAAAAATCTCTACATTGATCGAATTTTAGAAGTGATACTGAGTAAGGGATGCGGTCGCTTAATGTTTTTCTCCAGCTTGGATGCTGATATCTGCAGTTTGTTGCAATTCAAACAAAACATGTATCCCGTAATGTTTTTGGGATCTAGTTCGCCAAATAATTATGTAGATCCTCGATCGGATAATTACATACAGAATATGAACAATGCACAGGCAATGGGTTTGTTTGGAGTTATTCCGCATACGTCAAATTTTAATACAGATCCCCGCCGAGTTGAGTTAGCAAAGGATTTGAATTTGAAAATCATCATTTGGGGTGACGATAGTGATAGTACCGAAATGGTGGAATATTTTAAGAGTTATCAACCGAATGGTGTGATTTTTGGTCGAGTTGATTTATTTACTGTTGAAGGCAAGTCATATATATTTAAGGAAGAAAAAGATTTGCCAGAATTCTTTAAGAAGCAGTGTTCATATAAAAATGTCTGTGGGAGGGGTAGTTAAGGTGAAAATATATTTTTTAAGTGCTTTATATACTTTTGAGTAATAAATAAAAAGAGGATGCAATGACAATTGTTTTGGTGGAACTCAACTTTGTATTATATTTGATTAGAAAGGGGAATGCTCAAAAGTGGTATCAAACCGATGGATTAATTTAAACTCAAAATAAAGGTACCTGCTATACATGATTTTAGTAAAACTGATTTTTTTCAAAAAAAGGATTATATGATTGCGTTGGAAAAAACATGTGCATTATTTTTGTCTATCTCTCCATTAAAACCAAATTTGAATTCTATGAACGGTACTTTCCTTCAATGGAACCGATTTTTTTGTATGTTAAAACTTTAAAATTGCCGTAATAGAGTTTAGGAACAAAATTTTCTTACACTGATTTAATTAATTCAAAAAATTCTACCTAAACCTAAATTTTTTCCTCTAATAAATAAATTTTTCACAAACGAGTTAGTGATTTTTTTTTCAATATTTCTTAAAAATATTAATAAAGAATATCTGAAAATGGATTTCTTGCAAAAAGTTCGAAATCTCATCGAAATCTACTAGATTTCTCATAAATTTTCAGTTTTCAAAATCTTGTTTGTAATGTAGATTGATAGACATTTTTGATTGTTATCGAATGCAAAACTTGACAAAATAAATTGATCAATATGCAGTACTACCGTTAATACACTGTGTTAGTTCAAAAAAACGACAGATGGCGCACATATCTAATTTAAATAATTCGAGTGGGCTAAACACGATCGCATACTTAGTTTTTCTCGATTAGGTCAAATAAGAAAGATTTTTGCCTTTGAAGTTTGGCGTTAAAAGCCACAAATTATCGATAATTCCCACCCTAGGTATATTTGGTGTTAATTGATTTTATACCGACGTTAATTGGTTAAATATATGTTGTTTTAGAAGAATTACAGTTTAAAGAAATATTTCACTAACAAAATTATCAATTTCATACATTAAAAAGAGTTTTTTCGGAAAATAACGACATATTTTGGTCAGTAATAGGAACTTTATTCAATACATCGGGAATTTCTAAGTCTCATATCTATTGTTTCTACAAAACAAAATTATTTAGAAGCTATTCCCTACAAAACATCATCGATGTTGTAAGTATTTTTTGTCAGTTGTTTTCTTTTGTAGGGCCGTGTTCATTTGATGTAATGCTTATAGTGACCAATATCATTTGAAAGGTATCGACAAGTGTAATTTCTTGTTTCTGAGGCTATAAATGTGTATCTCGTGCAGAAAAAATGTTATTGAGGTTTCAATAACTAATTGTACCTAATTCTAATAAAGCAAAATATTATCATACAAAATATTCAAATTGAAACACGTTAATTTGTTGGTTTTCGAAAACGCAATAAAGTTCTTTATCTGATTCAAATTGATTTTGAGTCTCCGAAATTTCAAAAAAGTTAAAAGCCAAAAATGTTGTTGAAATGTTATTGAGATGCCCTTCAAATTGACGTCCTTAGAATTTATGATTGATTAAAAGAAGAAAAGAAAAAAAAAAATATTATTAATTAGCCAGTTCAACCAATCTTCAAATTTCATTCAAACTAAATACAAGTTGTAGATTAAAAACTATCAATTGTTAATATTGAAAAATCGGAAGCGAGGTTATCCTCATCAAAAAACAGCTCAAACTCCGCCTTTAACCCAAAATTACAAAACTTTTGACTCAGATAGACCAGTCCATACAAAATTCTCCAGACTTTAAAAAACGAAATTTAAACTTTAGAATTTTTTAATTTTTTTTTCAAATAAATCAAGGCAACGATTCTTTCTATTTACTTTCTTTATTCACAGAATAAATTCTACGAAATTGATCGGGTTTAGAATAAATATCATAACCCTTTTTGGAATAAAAACCTCTTTTTAAAAACAGAACAACAGCAAAACGCCCTTAATTTAGAATTCATTTCATTGAAAGAGGCACCTAATAGCACGCCTGTTGATTTTTATATACCCATAGGAAATGGAAGTTTATTTCTTTTTTCCTTTTTATTTTTTTTTTAAGTAAAAATGAAATAAGACTTTCTTCCCACCCAAAATACAGGCAAGTACCTACTCTTTAAAAGTTCTGTCACTTAACTTTTCAATTGAACCTTAACAATTTCATTTAAACTCCAAAAAAAAAAAAAAAAAAAAAAAGACCAGAAAACAACTTCAATAAAATCGACACGTGGTGACAAAATTTTGCTGCTTTCATTGTGAATGGATCCAATATCATTCTATTTCATTTCATTCCCTTGTGTGTGCTTAGAGATAAGCTTTTGTAGGGGTTAATATTAAGAACTGTACAATACAATAGTATGCAGGAAATGGAAATCCTCTTTTTATTCGTTAAACCTTCGATGTCATGTTCTGTAAAGGCAAGTGTTAGGTATGTAGTCGAGAGGAAATAGAACTACATAGCTAACTCATTTCGGCAGCAAGTCTTATAGCATTTGACATGTTATATCCTTGTTCATTGTTTGACATTTTTGAGAGTAGATTTACCATGTATAGTTGATGGATTAAAATTCAGAAGCCTAGCTTTCACCTTGCATGTTGCATTAAACTTATTTAGGTATGATAAATTTAATGTACAAATAATAGTTTAAGTTTTTATTTTAAGTTGCAAACTTCGAAGACTGTATTTATGCTAGTACATAATAAAGAATCTTTGTTTTTTTTGAAAATAAACGAGTTCTTAAAAATGGAGTGCAAAAATAGTTTTTTTTTTAAGTTGTGAAAAAAGTTATTTAATAAGAAATATTGTTTAAACAAAATAAAACCATTCCAATTTTTTTGATTTCAAATATAATTTAAAAACAAAAAAAAAAAAATTAAAAAAAATGGGTTATTTCTGAGGACTTCACAAGGACTTAAGTGGCTTAAGTGATGTTTCTCTGGTTTTTTTTTTTTTAATTTTCCAAAGGAGAATATTTAACAAAATATCAAGACTGTCAATCAGTATGTTCGTATGCCAGATTCAGAAAAATAGAAAATTTATCTTGTCTCTTTCGCATAGAATTTAATTTTTGTTTTAACATTTTCCTAAGCACTTAATGTACATCGATTTTGTGAAAAGTATTCGCAACACACAAAAAACCCCAACAAAAATAAAAATAGGCTAATTGCATTTAACTTCAAATTGTTTTTTTTTTTTTTTTTAATTTATTGTTTTCCTCCTCTTCTGGACATTCTTTGAGAAACAAAAAGATTTAAGTTCATTAATCTAGACAAAAAAAAACTCTAGCTGGATGAATAAAGTTTTCTTTCCACTTTTTATCCAGCAGAAGTAGGTATACGAAACTTTTCCTTTTAAAAGAATTTACTCTCAATTAGACTGACTGTCATCCTACCCAGCCGCAATTCTTTCGCAAAAATGTTCATTTTGAATATTTTCCAGGATTTAACTTTCTTTATTTATTGTATTAAATTCCAACAGTTTTTCTTTTTTTTCAACATACATACCTACTTTATTAAAAACGTGCTAATGGGGTTAAGGCATAAATTTCAATAAAAAATCTAATGGATTTGTGTACAAACGAAGTGTGTAAATGCACAAGGAAAACGACGTGTTGCTTGAATTGAGATGGGATTTTTCTTCTTTTTTTTTGTATTAAATTTAACAAAGAAAACTTTATACGTGCCAGTCGAATGTAATTAAGATTTGGTATCTAGTCCTCTTACAAGATTGCTGACACGAAATGGTTTGTAAAAGTTCTATATTGATTCAAATTCCTAGGGAAACCTAATATGAAGGAAGTTTGCTTCTCAAATTGATTCGAACATGTGTGTTGGGATATTTTGTCTTAATAGTCCAGGAAGTAAATATAAAAATTATGAAATAAAAAAGAGCATCCATTTTATTTTAAACTTTTTATAATAATTTTTTACCTTAAATTATATTCACGAACTCTTAAATCTTTTGATTTTAATGTTTGGTTTCAAGGACGGAAGAAACATGATCTACTCCTTGTAAGTATCAATATGGAAAACGAAACTTTGTTATGTAAAACTTTATATTTCTACCCGTTTTGAATTTATGATTTAACACAAAATGTGCTTGATCCTTCAAAGTTAAAACTTTGTAAATTTATAAAGGATATCAGTAGTTATGAATTATTACCGTATTTTGGGATAGATTTGAGGATGGGATATGGGAAAACTTTAGGGTTTTTTTGTTTCTAAGAAACCATTTGTGATATTGATATAAATAATAATTCAGACCTTAATGTGGGGGTGTAAAATTTGCATCAGGTTGTCGCTACTAATTCATTTGCCAGTAGGGTGTATCTGCCAATCAATTTCTTTCGGTCAAACCAACTCATTGTAAAATATTGAAAAATCGATTTTGGATGCACATCTCCAATATCCAATAACCGAGTGGGACATGTGTGCTTTAAAATGGAAATAACACTGTTCTGCAAAAATAATGCTTTTTCTTATGCTTCGTATAGTTTTTTGAAATTATGTAAGATTTGACTTTGACTGAATCTAAAACTGGTTTCAGAAAAATTCTATCACATACATTTTTTTTTATTGATTTAAAAACTCAGCAACCCAAAAAAACATAAAGTTAGCCATTAAAAATTATTACTACAGAAATATTCACCTCTAAAAGCTTTAATTGGACTAAAGAGAGTATTTTGGACAAATCATATATTTTACTTTACAATATCTTTGCGCCGAAAGCGATTTTTTAAATGATTTAAAATGATTTAGACAGATGAAATGCACTCCATTTCAAATCACATTATGTAATAGTCTTGTTATGAAGTATTTTCCAGTAAAGAAATTCGACGTTAAATGTACCAAAAAAACGGGTTTTTGACATGTTTTTAGTAGAATATCTTAAAAACGTGACGTGCTAAGGAAGTTTTGACTTTAGGTTCAGCTTGCCAAAAGAAAAGTATAATTTGGTTTGAACGCGATTTTCGTTGCAGACCACTGTAATTAAGGTATCAACACAAAATATACTTTAAAATGAAGAGAATAAATCAAAGGAACATATGTATTACATATTAAGAAAGTTTAAGCCACGGAAAATCCAAGCGTGAGGTAAACTCTCCTCCTTCTACCCTATACAATTCATAAAAAATAAATTTTTACTCCATTTACTCACAAATTTTGTCAAACGTTTTCCGATGGAAACCAGTGTAATAGATATATTATAAAGAGTAAATATTGTTATTAACTAACATCAGAGGTTTTTTTTGTGCCTTATGCCAAAAATCATGTTAAAATTAATATTTTCCTTAAACCCTATCAAAACCCTCGATAAATTTATTTGCTTTTCTTCAGTTTTTGACAGTTTTAACACTGAAAAACAATTTTTCGATTATTAATACACAGCAACAATTTCAAATATACTAAATATTCTAAAAATTAAGCCTAAAATCGTCACGTTACCTCCAATATTTTCCAAAATATGGCCTTCATAAAATAAACATTTTTGTAAATCTGAGTTTTAAGCCACGATCTGCTATAATAGTTCAGTGCAATTAAGTTTGGATTTAGGCGTAGTTTTCTTAAGGTTCAAAAGTGCTAAATTTAAGAGCTTATGTGATGTGTGCCCACGCCACGCCTTAAAAGATGCGAAAGATAAACTGACCAAAGAAGCATTATTTGACCTTCTCAAGAAGACATGTGATATGTGCCACAAGTACGACCTCAGGATTGTTCTTGACAACCTTACCGGCATAACGACGCCGTTTAGTTCGACGGTCGATGGACAAAACCTGCACGACGAATCTTACAAAAATGTAAGAAGTTTAATTATTTTCTAGTTTTTGATCAAAAAAATGTCATCCAAGATATAATTATACTTCAAAATTAAATAATTTAAAAGCACCAAATATTGGTTAGCAAAATTTTATAAAATTGATGAAATTGGTTTATTATCCTGTAGGATAATCTTCGAAATTTGATTAAAATTGTATGCAAATTATATTTAGGACTTTATTGAATTTATTCTTAAATAGAAACCCTCCAAAATTGAAAACAAAAAATTAATAAGAAATAATCCAAAAAGCAATATAATCCGAAATGGAAATAAAATTGAAAATGCCGTACAAAATCGTCGCATTTTTAAGAGGATAAGAAAAAAACCTCAAAAATAATATTAAATCACACACATAATATTGCTCAAGGACACAATGTCGCCAGTAGAAATCACAAGGTGTCAACTTATAAATTATTCATTAAAAGCAGATTTATCTGTCATATCCTACGGTATCCTGTCAATTTATTTTACATTATGAACATCTCAACCATCCACATCATCAACATGATAACACAATTAACCAAACCATCTGGTACTGAATCGAGTCTTTTATTTAGATCTTTTGTGTCTATATATCTGAATTCTGAATAACAAACATACATAAATATAAATCTTTTAGTCCCACAAACACAAGAGACAACACGCAAAAAACCCAAAGGATTCCCTCATTCTTATAAACAAGTTATAAGGAAAAGACCCTTCGAGGCTTGAAGTTTGAACGTATCAATTCAAGGAAACAGAAAAGTTAATGGACGACATTTCGTTGGCACACATAATAAAAATAAAAAATACTTTGAGACGAATAAACAAGATACACAAATAGCAGAAAGAGAGAGAGAGAGGGAGATAGAATTACAGAGCGACAATAAACAATGTCCTTTTGTGAAGATCCTGATTTCATTAGTATAGGTTAGGTATGTCTACACGATGATGGGCTTTAACCTCATTGTTCTCGAACTGGAGACTGGACGAAATAATTTGTTAAGAAAGTCCCATACATTTGCCTCGATTATCATAACTTGTGGTGTCAAATAAAATATAGAAGGTATACAGGGCGAATATTAAACCTAGTTGTTGTTTTCTTGGTTAAATAAGCTTACCATGTGTTTAAAATTTCTATGATTATCCTTATCAGGCTTTGGGTTATCTCGTTAGAGTTGAAAAGGTTCTCGGATATAATAAATTGACGTAAGTTGAGGTTTAGAAGTAGGTTTAACCGGAGGGTAATTTTCTATTATTTTAAATTTACTATCTGACTGAGGATAAACGATTTATGAAAGGATCAACTTCAATTTGGCAGAGATGATGGATGATAGAACAGAAATAAAATGCACGATTAGGTAGCACGTAAAAGTACCTATACACCTTCTTACTTTTACAGGTAAGAAGTAATAGTCCAAGCGGGCGAATCGTTGGATTACTTAGCTGATAAAGGATAGAGATTTAAATTGGTGTCAAATGATATACATATAGGTTGGTAATGAAAATAAAAACATAGGGTTGCCAATTTAAAGGGTACATTAAATAGGGATTTGAACGAAAAATAGCAACACCACTTAATGCATAATAACTTTTTAGTTTATTGAAAAAGGAAAACATTAATATTGTCAAACAAAAGTCAAAATTACGTAAAAAAAAATTAAGAGTGTAAAGCTTATAACATGGTAACCCTGTTCAATTGAAAGGCACACTCAAATAATTTGTATTTAAATAAAATAGTATAAATTTTGGTGGAGTTTAAAGTTAAAATGTATGTCAAATTTTAGCCTTAACATTCTTCTATCTAAAATTATGTTAGGTGCCATCTCTAAAATAGGTATAAGTATACGGTAACCTTATTTTAATGCAAAAAATCACTAAGAGCACTATTTTTTCATTCAAAATGTACAATATTTGACAGAATTAAAAGCTAAAAACATACCAAATTTTAGATCGAACGTTCTCCTCCCTTAAAAAATGTCGTGTACCACCTCTAAAATGGGTATAAGTATACGGTGGGTAACCCTATTTGAATGCAAAAAATCACAAAAAAAAAACTCATTGGGTCATTCACGTTTTAAAAGGTTGATCAATATATTAAAATAACGAAAAATGGATTTGAGCACAGTGGTGCCTTTTGTGAGTTTCAGTGACAAAAATTAAAAATTTATAAAATTCGGCAGATTTCTGATTGGTGCCGTGACATAATGTCAAACGAAATAACGCCGTATTTCAAAATTAAGTCTTATTACACTTTTCGAAAGTGAAATAAACCCCAATTTTTACGCCCGAATTTTAAACCCCCAATTTTTCAGGTGTCTATGAATCCTAAGAAATTTTGAATTATAGAACAAGTTTTTAGGTACCTACCGTTTGTCGGAACACAAGTCCCACTCCCCTGGACATTAGTCCTAAATTTAAAGTGGGGTTTTCTTCCGACTGGTAAATTATTTTTAAAAACATCTTATGAATTTGTAAGCAAACACCAAAAGTTTCATCTACTATCATATCTTCCTGCACTAAAAAAAAGTTTTCCATCGTATTCTCTTTGGCATTATATCCATGTGCACCACAGAAGTAATCAACAAAAAAAAAAAAAAAACAATTTACAAAACTCATTTATTCCCTTTAAAAGCCAACCAGAAAACCATTTTCTTTCATTCAACTATACATTTAGTGATGTGCATGGCGATATGATGGCATAAACCTTCAACACCAGAAACAGAAACCCCATTCATAATGACGGATAACTGATGAAGCACCATCGTTAAACGAATATATCTCGCTTAGCAACCATTAAAAGAGAGGATAAGACCACAACGCTTGATAAACTTTCCTGAAACATGAACGCCTCTGCAAGCACAGCTAAAGATCATAATTTACAGGAAACATTTACACACACAGTCATAAGCCATCCCATAGAGAGGAAACTAAAATCATTTGCGCTTCATTTTGATTATAAAATATTCAAAAACTCGTTGACTATCTATCTATGACTCTTATGCTGTCGTGTTGTAGTTTCTACTTGCTTTTGATGAAACCTTAAAAGTCCTTCGAAACTATATGAATTTTTGTTTATTGTTTTTTTTTTTTTTCAAAGTAACCAACGAATAAAAGTTCTTGAAAATTTAAACTTAGCAACGATTGTGTATCAAGGCCACACAGTGCAGACATATCTCGTTCAACTTCGACCGAAATCAAGAACAATCGAAACGGTTATTCAATGAACCGGTAAATATAGAACAAAAAAAAAACTACTCTAACAAAATTATTGATAAAACTATGAAAACTCTGGTACAAAGTCAAAATAGAAAATGAAAGAGGAAAAAAAAAAAACAAATCTTCAAGGACTCTTGTAGTTTTTGTTTATATGGCAACAGCGTTCCCACTTTATAGTTCTTATAAATCTGTGGCAGATAGCTCGTATGAGAGAAGAGAAACCTGCTCGGAAAGTCTTTTGTGGTACATTCTATGGTAGACGGCAGCGTGGTAGACCATGCTTGCGCTGGAGAGATGGCGTAGACCAGGACGCCCGAAGCCTTGGGGTGTGCAAATGGATGGCGTCGGCTCGAGAACGGGATAGGTGGAGAGACTTGTTGAAAGAGGCCAGGACCGGACCCCGGTTGTCGAGCCGATGATGATGTTGATGAGATAGACCAAACAACGTAAGTTCACTTTTTCACAATTTATTCAGGCAGGAAATCTTAAGTCCATAAATGTCCACCAAAAATTTTTCTTTAATGCCAATAGTAAGAAGAATAACAATTTAATAAAATTTGCTTAAAACGAATCCTTGATTCCTTTTCAGGACTTCTGTGCGAAAGTTTTAATATTAAGACTTAATTTACTCAAATCGAAAAAAATGGACTTAATGTTCTGCCTATTTGCGACAGAAATATTTTAATAGTGTGCACCGTTTTAATGCTTTCTTTTAAAAGAGCGTTTTTTGTTTATTAATTAATCCATGAAAAAAAAAAATTATAAGATGCAGGCAGTGTACATAATAGTGTCCCGTCATTATATGGAAAATTATTTTTTGGGTCTATTTTATCGAAGGGTATCAAAAGTTAAGTTTTAACGTGTAATTTGAAGCTATAGCCATTAACCGAACTAATCCACCTTTCCAGCCTGTATAAATAGCAGGTCCATTACACTAAATTCATTGAATTTGTTTAAGATCAAAATTATTTTTATTAAATAAATTGACCATTGACATCAATATATCTTTAGCTGTTCCAGATACTGAAGAAGTATGAACAATAAATCTGGTTCAGAAAGAATAGTAATATGTTTTTCTAAAACTTTTTTACGGTAGCGTCTTCGATAGTTTTTTTTGACAAAGTGACAAACATCAAATAAAACACACTTTCACGAGGCTATGTCAAACAATTTTGAACTTGAGATTGTAATAAAATCTTGCACTTTATTATCATAGCTGGAATTTTTCCTTGCTGCAAACTTGTCTATGACAAATGGTAGGAATTGATGCACTCCGAACTCGCGGAAGGATTTTACCATTGTCTTTTGTTGTTAACTTGACTTTGTACGAAAATAATATGTTTTATTTAATCTTCTACCAGTGGTAACTGATTTTTGATTATTTCACTTAATGGACAGAAAAAGAGAACATTGTTTTTGTGCAGAAGAGGACCTCAACTCATTTCTATAACAATATTTAAATATAAGATAAGGAAAATAGATAAATGAGTTGACACGATTTCACTGTTAAATTAATGAAGAAAAATTTTTTAATTAAGGAACAAATCAACTTATATTAAAAGTTGAAGCATAAAAAACAGTTACTGCAGTGAATTTAGCTATTGAAAGGAAACTGTAATATTAACTTTCGATTAAAAATCCTTGAAATTGGGTGAGTCAGTAAAGAGAAAACTAAAAACACAAAAAATACAGAGATTAAAAAAACGGTTTTCATAAGCACATAGGCTTTACATACTGTTACAAAGATGCTTTGGTATATGTTTGTGACCGCAAACCTAGGCTTTAAGCCTGCAGGAAGTTCTTTCTCTTTCAATTAATATCTCCTGCTCAACTATAGAGAACATTTCTTGCGATTAGAAAATTTTTTTTTCTAAAACCCTTTCTAAACACCCTATACAAAGTAATTCGACCCATTTATTTAGGGTGTGGCTTCTAGTTTTTATACAGATGGGAATTCTTTACATTCAACTGGCATTAAGAACTTGGTAATTGGTCAGATGTCACTGAAATTTCAGATTATCTGAATATTCAGTGACATCTGACCAATCAGGTTCCCAAAAAAGTCAAGACTAATTGTCAAATTTGCTCCGTTGAACGAAAGGATTGTCTGATCAACTATTTTCGAACTCTCTAACGTAATTTCTCATTGTTACCGGTTTTTAAAATTAAATCAAAAATTGCCGTGACACATTTGCAACATCACCAAAATGGCAACACTGGCATTTATTCACAAGCTAGCTATTTTCAACTCTCTTTACCGCTATACTACCTACAACACTAAGATTCAATTGTAATCGAGTACTCAGGCATTGGCGTCACATGTGCGGTAACTAAACAACACAATTACCTACACATACGTGAACCTCTTTTATGAGCGCGCTCAAGTTTCGTCCTCTCAATTAACAGCTAAGGAAGACGTGGATGGAATGGTACGGGTGGTAATGGGTGACTTTGCTTGTTCTGTTCTTGACTGTCATAATATGACAGGCGGAAAAAAAGTTCAAGTTAAATAAACAAATAGGTCGGTCCTTGATTATTCTTTATGTGTGTGTTTGTGTTTTTTTTTTGTTCTTCTATTATCCAACTTACTATATTTTCCCCTTTTCTGTGGTTAACTTGAGGTGGGGATAGGGGATTCCCATGGTAGGTATGTGTCTAGTAATGAGAAGGGTATTTTTACCCTTCACTCCTTACATTAAATGAAAGCCTTGTTTGCTGGTTTTTAACGTGAAGGTGAACGTTTCTGAGAATAGAGGAAATTTTTCTAGCATGTCCACACAATGGGAAACACGATAAGAGCTTACATTTACGTTCTACATTATATAGAAGGCTCTATACACTACACATGTCCTCTTTCATTCTGATTAAAATAATGAATGGTCGTCACAAAGAAAGGACGATAAATGGTTTATTTTGTTTAAACATATTTACGTCAACTTGTATTGATTTTTCTGTTTATGAATAAAACAATATGCAATAGGCAACCCATTTTACGAAAGGGACTCCACCATGAGGCTTAATGGCTGGTGCCACTCGTCCCTGGAGGCTAATGAACAGTCAGAGAAGATGGCATATGGCAACAATAACAATCTAAAAAACATCTGTTTCGAAGTATGGGGAGTCCAGTCAAATACGTCCATCGTTGACCATTCATCATCATGCAAGCTTTTGTGTTATGGTAACTTTCGATACGATAACTGGAACATCAAATTTATTGTTGTGTGTGTCTTCTATACCATAAGTGTATATAGACAAAGTTAGAAGGCATTCTGATTTAGTAGGTATGGGTATACGATAATAATTTCTAACTCAGAAAATGAACGTTATGTAAGTTCAACATGAACCGAAGGACTTAAAAGATCAAGTTTTATTCATTTTCCAGATGGACTGTATCATACAGAAATTGTTGCAAAAGGGTTCGTCCTCACAGCTCACATACATTCATTTGGGACCCCATGATTGAGGTATAATAATTTTTTCTTGTCCGTAAGTGGCTATAAGGAGCTTGAATTGATGTTGAATGTGTAGGTTGGTTGTTGGTGTGTTGTTTATTTATCTTTTGTATTGTTGTTAGGTAATGAGATTGCCTTCACTATTGTGAGGATGTACCTACCAAAAACCTTACTATGTGTATTGGCTTTTGAGTCATGACAATAATGTTATTTTGTTATGTTTAGGGTTTCTAAGTGATTGAGATGGGTGTTAGATGTTGTTATGGGATCAAATTAGTGGTAAGATATTTGCTTTCTGGTATTGAAAGATTTTTGAAAAAGATTTAGAGTGGATTGGAAGAGAGATTATTAGAAAAGTCCCATATCCTATCAAATAAAAATATGGGACTGCTTTTAACAAATAGAAATAATGAGATGGGACGTTTTTGGATACTCTGTTTTTTTTATACATATTATAATGTACTTAAAGCGTTTTAAATAATACTCAAAGAAACTAATATATAATTACTATATCTTAATGAAAGCAGTTAATTGATTAAAAGTTAATTAACTGCAGTACTTTTTGACTGGTTTTAGTCAGCAAGTTTTTTGTTCTGTGCTTTTTTTGTACTCTTTTAACTATGTAAAAGTTGACTTCAATTTTAAACATAACAGTACAAAAACTTTCTACTGACTGGAAGACTAACTACCAGCACCATGCACCTATGATGAGTCTCTGATTGTAGATAACACCTTGCTCTAAGCTCACTACATCAAAAAATCTGAAGTAAAAAAAAATTATAAAAAAAGAAAACAAGAACACTGTTTATAAACTTGCAGAATAAGTACATAGAATTTATGTATATCATTTATCTTTCAATATTTACTGAAAATTATATTAAGACAGCAGTAATTGTGCTTTCAGTTATATTAATTTTGTCAGTTTTCAGTTTTCAGAATTCATTTTCATTGATAATTCTTCAAACGTACTAGCAACTAAATTTAATTGACAACATTTCATAAATATTGTTACAAACATTAATCAGCGAACGAACGAAAACCAACATAAAATGTCACAACTCAATCTACTAAAACAATATTACCCTCTAAATACCCACATCCGTTCAGCATCTTTATGATAAAACGCTTAATGTCCAAAAATAAATCGAATAATCCCTGTCATTTATCAAATATCCAACAAACGCCTGAATGATTTTTGACGTATTTCGCATTAAATAGTCGTCAAAGTGCAAATACCATATAGAACAATGGATGGAGTATGGTGAATTCAATATTCCAAAAACCAGTAGGTTTAAAAATTACATACACTACATACAGCACAAGCACTCTAGAGTATACTGGAGTATAGTGACAGAAGCAGCAGCAGCATACAGCATACATAAATGCCAAAACGAATTACGACCACGAATTTGTGCTTCTGCCTGCAAGCGAAAAACGTATAATTGTGCAATAACCATTAAAGTTCGTATCCGTAAAGATTGCGGATGTGATGGTGGTGGAGTCACATATTTTTTAGCTCTTATCAAAAAATAAAAACAGAATATTTGGCATACATAAAAGTCATAGCTGGACTGTGTTATGCTTAATCCTGAGGACATTTTCTGAAGTTTTAATTTTTGAACGAAAATCAATTTAATTTATTTTTATTTGACTCCGTTGCTTCTTGGAGACTATATGCAACCACATACGATAATCTTGGTGCCATGAAATAAGTTCCAGCAATTACTTTTGGACAAATTGTCCTTCCAATTGAGCAAGTGGAATTTTAGTAATTGCAACTCTCAACTCAAGTAGATTAGCAAAAAAACGTGCTAATATGATCAGCACCAAGGCCAAATTCTAACATTTCTAACAAATAACTAATTATACCTATTTAAAGAATACGCAGTACTTTGCTCCTGGGGAGTTAGCGTGATTCGCATTCGCATTTGAAGCAATTCACAACTTTCCACGTAAACTTTATTATCATTACGAGGAACTAGCTAACCATTTCCAATAATACACTTCCTTATCTGTGAGTTCCACAATAGAAAATATGGATGGAATACGTCCATCCCGCCGCAACTCATTCGGATTCTGTAATAGTGGTGAATATTTCAGTTGGATCAGAACTATATTTCTAATAGAACGCAGGACGATATTATATTCTTCAATCCTAGAACCCTAAACAATGGAAATTCTAAAGCACAAAATGGCTTGACGAGCGATAGGTCCCAGAGAAAATATTAGACAAAAACCACTCTTTGAGCAATTTAAACCTTCAGATCAGGTAAAATCCAACATTTTGTGGTTTTCATTGTGATGTGGGTAAAAAACACACAAAAACTCCATAGCGATTCAATTTTTGCTGTCATTTAAGTAAGGATGTTTTGGATAATTTAAATCTTACTCCACAAGAACGGTCTGGTTGTTCATTGTAGCCCTTACGCCAAGAAAGCATGGTTTCGCAAAAACTTATGGTCAATTCCACTCTTTTCCACTAGGTACAACAAAAGTAAACTTAAACAAACCTAACAACAATCGGATGAAGGAACTGTGACACATGATTTAGCTTCTCAGAAAGTGAAGAAGCCTTCAATCGGAAAAAAACTATTTGGTATTATATCAGTCAAAAATATAGCATGCAAGACATCACTTCCAGAAAAGGAATCAAACTTATTAACTTCATTGCTAAAAAAAATATATTTTTTTAGCTGATGCTGAGCTGTTAGAAGCAAGTTACCACGAGGAGTAATTTCAACAACTTACAATCTAATAAAAAAATACGACATGACAAAAGACCAATATTTTTAGAACTTGTACAAAATCCTATAACTGACTAAATTGACTCAGAAACCCAATGATATTACATGAAATTATACTACTTGTTTAGAAAAGAAAATTTGTGATTTTTGGAGCAGGACTCAAGTGCTTATATTTATTCGAATACTGGGAAAATTGCCAAGAGGGTTTTTAACCCATCTTGGAGCCTGGAGCCAGACTCCTGACCAATCGAGTAGTTATTGGTTGGTGCTAAAGCAATCGAGTATTTAAAGGTGAATACCCAGCATAAAAAGATAAAGAAATTGACATCAAAGAATAAGGAAGAACGTTACTATTGATAATCTTAAAATGGTCAAAAGAATATGCCTAACTAGAAGCATATGTAAGAACAGCAAATGACGGAATTCCTACGTGCCCTACAAAAAATTGAGAACATTCAATGTTTCTATTTAAATAAGAGTTGTCCGAAGGAATATGTCTGACTGCATTTAAAGTGACAAAATATCATTTTTTTTTATTTATCTAACGTGCAAATGGCACTACAAATGGTCTTTCTTGGTATGTCATAGAACTGGTTTATCGTTGCATAAAAGTTTTCTGCATGAATAAATTAAATTAAAGTGATAATTTAAATTAAATTTGATGTACTTATAAGAAGCGTTCATCAATTAAGCGTCATTTTGGGAACGCACGTTTTGGTATGAATAAAGATTAAAATTATAATTTGTAGACGATTCTATGATGCAAAATCAAGACCACTACAAAAAAAAAAAACTTAAAAATATTTCTTTTGCTTTTATGAGAAAACAAATAAACGATAATAATTATCAAAACGTCATTTTCGGGAACGCTTTTTGGGTTACGAATGAGTTATACAGTATTCTCGAATCAAATTTGCAATTTTTTTGGTATTTTAAGTCAAAATCAAATGCAAATATGGCTTTAATATGAGGCTTTATTATTAAGTTTGTAAAAAAAAGTGAAAAAGTTATATATTTCGTAGGTATTTTGGAATAGATGATTTTTTTTTTCACTTGGACAGTTCAATTTCCCACCTCCATGATTTTGGCCCATAAGACAGACTATCAATGATTATGTTAAAAGGGACCTCGAGCTTCTTGAGGCACCGTATCTAGTATTTAAGCTGTTTGAAAGAAGCTATTAATAATGACGACTGTTAGTACTGTAAGAAATTAAATATCAGCTTAACCAACTGTCAGGCGCTTCGCTTCGTAATATAAATTCTCTATCATCTTTCCGACACCTGCACATATGTACATAGTATCTCTCATTACTGTATATTCCTCAAATCTTATCTGCAGGTACATTAATATGCCAAAACTTTCCTTTATAATTGCAATTGAAATACCAACTCAGATGTTTTCTTAAGTGTAGTTTTGTTTTTAAATTTATCGAAGTAATTATCTCAAATGCCAAAATTGTTTTCTACCTCAAAGGACGTCATTCATTATCCCAGGGAATTTTCCTATTTCATGTCAATTCAATTGGCATCAAAACTTTTAGAATTAATTAATTTTATCTCTTCAGAAATGTTCGGATGATTAATTTACATTTTCTTCAATATTACCCAAAAAGACATGATGTAATCACAACACCGGGAGAATGGCTTCATTTATTTTTGTACGAAGGTACCTAGATGAAGGGGCTTACCGACAATCCAATTACTCCCAAGTAATTAGTCGTCGTCGTTGACTCTTTCTATTATCAAAGAAACCTGCAAGAGTGAATAAGACTGGGACACTGAAAGGAGTAATTTATTTACCAAGGAATCCCTAAAAACTATTCCAAAGTCAAGGCTACCTTAACCTAATAACCCGAGACTAAGAATGATTCATGTTTTTTTTTTCTTTGTTTTTGTTCAAAGGATGCTGACTGGATGACCTAGCAACCTCGCAAAATTACAAAGCACCTAATATAGAATCCTTAATAAGTTCTTGGAACCTTTATAATGAAAAAAAAAAAAAACAAAAGTGTAAATGAAAGGCTCGCAGAATTGGAAATTTTCCTTTCATTAGGCACTACCGACTACCACCACCACCACCACCGTGATGAGGTTGGTTAAATGGGAACGTCCTTAATTTAAGGAGGAGGAAAAATGTCAAAAACAAAAGTCCTATGTTTTCTTTGGAGGCAGAATTCTTAAAAATGAGTTTATTTTACGTCTTTTCCATTCATTTCTTTGGTAACACTCGAATAAGCGGCATGACTTTTTGATATCATTTCGTCCATGAATAATTCGCTTGATGTTAGTACATGACTTGAAAAAAAATAAAGTGAACTTATGGTTGTTTTAGTGGTGAGATGAACAAGTCGCAAAGGAAAAAGAAAAAAATATATGTGTGCGGTTGGAGTGTTTTATTATGCATCAGAGTCCTTTTTCAAATAAGTATATTCATGCACCACACACCACGTACCAAGGACACCCACATAGCGTGGTGACATTTCTACACATTTGAGTGGAACAGGAATTTACATTACTTGCAAAAAAGAAAAAAATGGTTCTTTTACAACTGATAAAGTTAGACAGACATTTGAAATGCATTTTTATTAAGATCAAAAGGATATAAAAGCTAATATACTCTACAGAAATTTAAGAGTTGACATGAGGTTTTATTTTGACAGACGTGTAACTCAATTCATGATGGTTGCTTTCAATGGAAGAGTTATATGAACCGCAACATGACGGAATTTTTTTATGAACTCAAAACAGACAAGTGGGATTTCTTTTTTTGTTTTAATTTTATTTCATAATGTTTTGGTTTTCAATTCGAAACAAAAATTACACACTTGGCAATTTTTGGCAGAATTAAAAGTTTTGTACACTTTTCAAGTAGGTACATAGTGAAAAGTTTTAATGAGTTTAAACTTAATTTTCTATAGTGGATTGTATTCTGAACTTGTTTTAATTTTTGTTTTTTTGTTTTTGAGGGTTTAATTAACATGTTTAAACTTAATGCACACAAAATCTTGAAAAAGTCTTTGTTTCAAGAATGTTTCCTTAAAAAGAAAAACATTTTTTTTTATCTCTACGAAAATGGGGCACGGGATAAAAAAGTTGAATATAACAGACACTTTTGTTGCACTTAAAGAGTTTTTTTTTTTCATAAATCTCCTACCTCGGTGGTATCATGTAAAAAATAATTCTATGTGGAATAAGTGCTTTATTTCTTGCCTATGCATAGACTTCTGTTTTCTCACTAAGAAACTTTTAAGTATACCGAAAAATGAGGGAAATAAATGAACAGTTTTTGCGTTACGACCGGGGAAATTATAAAAAAATGAGGTTTGACCCGGACAAAATATTTTACAGCATTTTTACTGGTGGAAATTATTGGAAGTAATGTCCTTAGTCATATCCTAAAAGTCCCAACAAATCCCATTTGGAGTTTGGCCACCATCTTGAAAAAATTGCATCAATAATGCAATTTTTGTTAAAGCTATATCTAATAAACTGATTATCCTTGGGAGTTCATTTAAATGTCAACAAGCTTATTTGTATGTGGAATTCATTGAGATCAAAGCTGAGATAATAAGACTACTTTAAGTGCTAACAATAGTCCTTTTAATGTAAATTCATATTTTCAGTGAAACAGTGATATTTTTCTGAAAACCCTCTTCCAATAATGCTACAGCGATACAATTTGACATGACCGTTTCAATTACTACGAGTATGAAAAACAAGAAGTTAAATAAGTGCATCGTAATATTTGTGTTAAAGGGTGTTTTTTTAAGGGAGAAAAAACGTTTTGCAATGACTACTAAGACACCCTGCGAAATTAATGGTAGATTAAAAAAAATTGGTAGAAATTTTCCGATTTTCATAAGAATCAAGAATTAAAGAACACCACATGCATATCATTCGTCAAAGAGTACTTTTTTTCAATTATACTCATTGTACAATCGATTTTTTTTTGGGTCTTAGCAATAACAGCGGAAATTTCGGGAAATTGCAATAGACTGGTGTTTGTCAAATTGCCTCATTTTCACTAAAACATCAGGGACGTAGAAATAAAGTCAAAATGAGACGATTTGATACTTCAAAAAACCGTCTTTGGGAATTTCCTGAAATGTCCTATGGGTTAGCTAAGACCTAAAAAAAATCGAATGTTAAAATTTTAACCTGCCTTTAATAATTTTTTTTTTGGTTCTGATCAAATAAAGTTTAAAATCAACGACGATATGCCATATTTTGACGATATGCTAAGAATGGTCTGAAGTCACATGTTACGTTACATTTGTGTTGAACCTATTAACCAGTTACCTATGACGTCACATCAGTTTTAAGGTGCAAATGGAGCAATGCAAAATACCTGTTCAAAAATTTAGAAAAAAGGAATTTATTGGATAAACCATTTAGATAAATAACCCAAAAACATGTCAATTTTGGCAAATATGGTAGTTATATGCGTTTTGTTGGAAAATAATAAATGTAGTTTTGTTGGAATTCTTTTGGTAATACAGACATCGAGTTAAATCAATTTAAATGAAGTTCGAGAAACATAAAACACCTCAGAAAATTGTAGCTCTAAGAAAATAACATTTAAAAATTAGTTCTAGGTGACCCTGTAACAACCAAACTAAAAGACGAAAAAGACATAGATTTCAAAACTTAAAGCGCTGTATCTCGTATATTTCATGATACTTTGTCAAATTTTGGGAAAACAGTTTTATATCTGTGAAAAATTAAATGAAACAAATCTATATTCCAAAATACATTTATAGCATTTTTTTTCTGCAAAAGCACCACTGTGCGCCGTACTCTGGCTTGATTTTGCCAAGGTTGTGGCAAAACTAATCTTTTTGATGGAACTATAATGAATATCTGTTCAATTTAAAATATTTGAAGCAGTAAAAATGAAAAATAACAAAAAAATCGTTTGGATGAATTTTTTGGCTAGTAATTATACATTCGATTTTCTAAGGTCTTAGCTACAAAATAGGAAATTTTGTAAAAAAAGCTTTTGCCGTGATAGCTTTTTTTTTTGAAAAACTAGTACAGAAGAATCTCGAAAAGATGAACAAATATAAAACAGGCCCGTTCATCTTTTTGAATTGTTCATCTTTTCAAGCATCGAGAATTAGTTTAAGAAAAAGCATAAGAATTTTGCATTTATCAAAATAAAAATTCTTTTTATTTATCAAATTTTTAAAAACAAAACACAACAAAAATTAAAAAGTTTTTCATCATAAGAATAATAATAAAAAAAAAACATTTATTTTGAAATTTTTTTCTTTAAACTGGTGGGGAAAAGGCGTTCATCTTTCCGAACTGTTCATGTTATAGAACAGTTCATGTTTTCAAGACTCTACTGTATTTAAGCTTAGATCACACGATTTGTGTAAGCACCAAAATATGAAGAACTATTTGAACGACAAATTAGATGACAGCAAATAACATACAAACACTATTTGTCTATCATTTGGTGTGTCTTTCGAATTGTAGTTCAGATGGTTTTGTGTATTTTTATATAAAAAATACACAAATTTAAGTGTGATCTTAGCTTAACACCACAAAATATTTTTAAATATACCAGAAGTATAAAGGTACAAAGTTTTAAAATTGGGAAAGTTGGTCTTCAAGGTTAATCACTGTCATAAAATATGATTACATTTTACATCCACCGCTGTTTGGAAACTGTTAATTATAATTCTTTCTTAAATTTCCGCTAACTTGCAAAACAACAGTAAATACCGAAATATTTATCAAAAAAACTTAGACACTTATTGTACAAATGTGTGGCATACATGTTCTTTCAGATGTTATACAACTACGACTTAGTTGCAATTTTCTCATGCAACTTCGTTATGGCTCGATATATTTAGTTTTAATGACCTACAACCCATATGTGAATGTCAAAAAATTAAAGTTAAAGCAATTCCAGTCATTTCAACTGAAGAAAAACTTTAGATAATATTTTAAGTTATTTTATGGTACGTATACGCCCCAGTGAACTCATATATTTTTATTTTGTGTTTCTTTTTTTTCTAGAAGTTTGTAAAGTACATAAATACATTCATACATACAAAAATAAGAACGTGCTATGTTTTTTTTATGTAATCAAAAAATAACTTGTACTTACTTCATTCATAAAAAAATTTAAGTTCGAGAGCATTACCTGCAAAAACAAAAAAAAAAAAATGTCAATAAAAAATCGTATCATCTAAAATAAATTACTTCAATATAAAAAACTTTTTTAAATTCACAAGAAAACAAATTTATTTGTTCAAATACAAAGGTAGTAGACAAATAAAGCCAAATTCTCAAGTTTTGTTTTAATTAAATTGCTTTACCAACAAACAATATACCATCCCAGAGACATCGTAAAATTCTACAAAACTTGACTAATCTACTTTCTAATAGTTGTATCAACAAGAAAAATAAAAAAAAAGGACTTGTATATTTTTTTGTCGTGACTTTTTACTATTAATCCAATTGAAAAAGTTTTAAAACTTATATACATATTTAATCTGAGTTTACTAGCTATGCGACTTTAATCGACCAACTTGTGAATGTAAAAGAAGTAACTGTATATTTCGTTTATTTTTTGGTTGTCTCTCTCTCTCGGTACGGGTAAACTTTTTCCATGACCGTACCGACATGGTTTTTGTTTATGTGGTTAACCATTAAATAAATACTCAGTTGAATGTCTGTGTTGGTGTGGGGATGGTTTGGTGTTTTCTGTGCCTAAAAAGCAGAGTTTTTCTTTTTCTGCTGTTTCTTTTTTTTGGTAAATCTGTGGAAGGATTTCAGTGTGAATATATGGTAAAATGCAAATGGAAATTTTTGTTGGCATATTCTCTCGCAAGAAACCATAGGGAGTTGAAAATTTACATTAACACTGGTTTTAAAAAAAAATAAAAAATATGATGTATTGCAAACTTATACGACCCAAGCTTTTTTGGAAATAATTTATCATCAAAAGAAAATGTTTCAGTGGTGAGTTTTAGGAAATCAGTTCCTTTATCGAAAATGGTTTTGAACATGCATATGTATTTGTACTGGAAATTTTGGTAAAATAGGACAATCTTTGGATTGAGTACGATAACAAGATGTGTTTAATTCTCTTTTTTTAACAATCATACAACACCTGCCAAAGGATGCTATGTCAACCGTATTTTTTTGTTTGCTTATTAACTATTATTTCTTATATGCAGATTTTGTTCAGCTTTGAAAGCTTAAGGGGACTCCATTTCTTTTTCAGGATCACTTAGGAGCCTGCACCAATTTCTAAAACCCTTCTTACCATCTTCATTAGAAGGATCGGCAATCTTTTCTTGTGATATAGATTTTTCACTTTAAATAACCGCTTCCACAAATCGAATCCATCTTTTTGCATCACCCTTTTGCATAATTGAATTCATTCATTTGGAAAGTAAATTAAATTTTTTTTGCAAACACAATTTACAAACAGAAAAAAATCAATCATATAAAATAGAAGAAAAACTATAAGATTCCTCTATGGTTTTTATCCAAGAAGATTATCTTCTTAAATTTATTTCGAAAATCTTAGAGAAAAAAATTAAAAAAAAAAGAAAAAGTTTTACTGCCGGGAACTGAACCTGGGAGTAGAAATCACCCGTCGGGCACCAATTTTTTTATGAATATATTTTCAGCTCAATTTTAAGATGTAAGATGTTCTCTTAAACAATTCAATACAAAGTTTATTGATTAAATTAGAAATAAAGACTGTAAATGATATATTACAGAAAAAACATTGAACAAAATGCACTTTTTATGCTCCTTTGACCAATGTTACCATTATCCCTTCTAGAACTTTTCGCTACATTTCTTAAATAATTTTAGAAATCCAAAATAACAATACAAAAATAAATAATGATTGGAAGTATAACTTCTGGCGCGCGTACAACTTTGACCCTAAGAGCAAGTTCGTGCTAGCCAGTCGTGCATTTTACTTTTTTAACAAACTGTTTTTGGGATTTTCAAAATTATGTTTAAGTTTTTTTTCAAAACTCTATTTAAAAAGTCGTTGCTATAAGAGCAAGTAGGTGCAATTTATTTATAAAAACATCTGTCATCAAGATATTTGGTAAAATGCATTTCATTCTTCTTTATTTCAAACCAGAATAGCACTTTCCGTGCATATAGAGACTTTTGCCCGTACGAAAACATATTACACTTTTTGAGACAATTCCTTTGATATATGTACGAATATAGTGTAAGTCACTAAGAGTTACATGAGACAAAACCATCCATTCTCTAATCTAATTTTGGTGTTCCTTAGATCCTCATTTTCAAAATCAATTTTATTGAGTTAGAGAACTGTAAAATCTGAAACCACATAAAATTAAGTGACTTTTTGTTTTTTTTTCATCGTCTACGAGTATGTTTCCATTTTAAAAATAATAATTTCATACATCACAAGAGAAAATAGGTATGTATCTTTATTGATCTGTTAAGGCAAAAATAATGTGACATAAAAATATTTTTCCCGGAACAATAACCATCGAAAATAATAATAAAACAACAAACAACTTTACAAGAAGTGTTGACACACACTCAACTTGAATTGTTGTATGTGTCTGTTTATATAGAAATAATTTTACAGCACAAAAGGTAATAATGCGGGATACATTTACTGGAGTGATGGGTCATAATAATCTACCCTAAATTCTTCCTTCTCAATTCACTAAATTTATTTCTGCCAAACGATGTGTAAGCTATGAGTTTATGAAATTTGTTCTCCATTTTTAACAACATCAACAAAAACAACAAAAACAACAAAGACAGAAACAAAACTGGTAATAACCAGTACTAAATGCAATAAAAATATACAGCGGAGGAGGATAATAAAGTTTCGTTCCACAAAAATGGCTGCCAATGTCCCATATCGTAATGGAAAGGGGGGTTTCGTGAAGGAGGCAAGGATTCCAAGAAAATTTCTATTTAAAAATAAAATAATTGATTCATTTTTGTTTGTTTATTTTTTTGTAGAAAAAGCAAAAAAAAAATAGATGAATTTTAAGGATTGTTTTTTTTTTTGTTTTGTGAATGAGCGCCGATTTTTGTTTTCTCTAGAATACAAATAAATAAAAAAAAAAATAATATATACAATCATACTATATTGCCAACGAATACAATATAAAATGCAGGACGGGAAATCAATATGCAAGACGACAAACACTAAAAACCTAATTGTAATCCATTTGATTTTGAAATGTTTCCACATCAATAACTACTACTGATTTATTGAGTTAAAATAGATTTTTTGTATTACTCTCAGGTTTGCCAATTTAAATACTTAATTTTAGCTGAGTGATAGAACAAATTCAGTCATTTAAATCAGTCATTTGAATGCCTGAAAAGTTTTGTCAAAAAAAAGTGGTGTCAAATAAGAGATAAGTTAGTACTACAAGTAAATAAAAATACATATTTTCCGCTTTTAAAATAAGGCAGCCTTGTTTGACTGAAACAACTGAAGGGTTAAGGGGAAAAATGGCATATGTGCACTTTTTGTCAAAATTAAACTAATGAGGAAGTCTGGTAGTTTTAGTTGTGTACTGTCTGAAAGAATCTTAACTTTTGGAAAACCAATCTAACTCTTTCTTAAAAAATGATGTAACTTTACTGAGTCGTATGAAAAACTGAATTTTAAATTGCTTAGTCTCGGAATGAGTTTAAATGGACTTATGCAGTATTTTTCGCTGGACACTTCAACTGCTAGATTAATTTAATTTTTTTTTTTTTTTTTTTGCAAGTTTAAATTTAATGAATTTATAGTACATTTTGACAATAAAGGTTAAAGCACATATTTTTGAATAATTTATATTTATACCTTAAATTATTGAAATCAAAGTTTTTTTGGACCGGTTTCAAGATACCTAATGCTTTTTTTTGAATTTTAGTAAGATTATGTGTGTTTAAAGAGTCCATAGATATTGCTTCCTTAATTCCCAAAGTTTAATTGAATATTATTATAAGAAGAACACATTCACTTTTCAAATCGACTGCTTAGTTTTAAGATTTTTCTTAATTTCCTCAAAGTCAAAACTTCCTAATAGAAATTAAGCAACCGGAAATTTCCCACAAAACAAATTATACCAAAAAAAAACACTTTTCGAAAATTGAAAACAAACATTTTCGTTGCCTAATTTTCTATTTGTTTTCTGTAGCTTAAAACATAAAATACACCTCACTCGTTTTGCACTCTTACATTGGTAGGGCAATTTAAATTCATACCAAGAGAAGAATAACTTTTAAAGTCCTTGAATTTTACCTGCCTTATGCAGGAGTGAAAAGTACCTGAACAAATTTTATTGTGTCATTAAGTTTAATTAATATTCGCCAGAAATCAGTTAAGCCACCTACCACGTTAGTCTTAAAATAAACCGCAACGAATTAATACTCTACAGTACACATTTAAGGAAGAATGCTAATCTCGCGTAAGATTAAAATCTTTAACTTGGGAAAAATTTTAATAAGCTCTTTAAATTGTTTCACGAAACAGAAAAAAAAATAGAAAACATATAAATACCTACAGTGGAACAAAAATCAACGAAACTTCACAGAGTGATTCGTATAAAATTTTTGTGTGTTTCAAGTTGTGTGTTTTAAGTTTCTTAATAAAAATACAGGGTGTCCCAAAATGATTGTACCGAAATAAAAATGGAGATGAAATCATGATCACTCGGAATCCAGTAAATTGTTTATTTCGTGCTAACAAATGCTGCACCTTTTATTTGACGTCAATACTTTTTTTCTACGTCTTCGCAAGTTATGAAAAATTGTTTGAAAGAAAAAACTGAATTATTTTTGAATGAACAACTTGAAGCATAAAAAATATCTTGACATGATGGATTTTGGAAATATATTTAAGACATATAAAAAGCTCAATGTTAACCCTTATTTGACACCAATTTTTGTTCCATTTGCAAAGTTTGTAACACGTAACACGAAACACGTAACACTTATTCCTTTGTTAGATGTTTTTCAACCATTAACAAAATGTATTTATTTGCCGTTTAAATTCCAATAGTGTGACACACTACACAGCAAACTATACTTCTTTCAAATGTGGACTTCTAAGAGCAAAACTAAGAGAAAATAATTTATTTTACAGGAACAGTTTTTATAAATTAAATCAAGCTCAACCTATAGGAAGAAAAAAAGATTTTACAATCATGGAATATGACAAATACAGGTAAGCAATTTTCAGTATCGCTTTGGTTTTTTTTTTTAAATAATGCTACCCCCTACGTTTTGAAAAGTGCAACTACGTACTTCTAAGAAAAAAATTCTTCATTTGACCAGCAATCCATGTTCTCATTTTGAGGAACAAAAAAGGTTTTATTGTAATCCTTTAGCAGTCTTACGAGATTATTTCTATATCTGCTATAAGTATAAGTTTCTATGGATGTTACATTTACACAGCATTGAAGAACGTGTATCACTCATATCAGCTATTGAACACATTATCCTTTTTGCTTCCATATTATCTCGTAATTTCGATGCATGTCAGGTTTTCATATTTTCAAAGCACACGTCATTTACATGGATTTGAACTGAAAACGACCATACCACACACACACAGTACAAACCACTAAGCTTTTTATCTGACACATTGGTAAGGGAAAATCACTCTTTCTAAACTGTAGATATTGATGTGTCTGCCTGCATGCTGTTAAAGTTTTGCAAATAGAAAAATGTAACAACAAACAGTTTCTTACATCAAAGCTAACAAGTAATCCTTGCTTTTGTTACCACACTCATACATAAGCAACACTACACAACGACAAACCGACAAACGACAGACGCAGACGAGTTGATTGGTTTTCGCCCTATAAACTTCGAAGCGTAATCTCCTCTAATCCTTTTCATTTCCTTCATAATACTGAAACTGATTGCTGTTACATGGTTATACTCCCTAAATGAGGTGATCCGCACACTTGTTGTTTTTGAAAAAAAAATCTCTCTTTAGCATCCTTCTAAACCTGCAATTGAGAATTGTTGGTTTTGTTTCGCGTCTTTTTCATACTGAAACTGAAATGTGTATGTGCAAGAATTTACAATAAAACTTTTCAGAAAAAAGGAGCAACATCCTTTAACTTTTTTTAAATGTCAGTTTCCCAAAGGAAACAAATTTGATATGCGTGAAAACGAGCACATTGTTAACAAAGGATTTAAAAGTTTACAAATTTGTTGTTCTTTCTCCTTTTTTTTTTGTTGAATTTCCTTCTTCCTTAAAAATGACAATAGCAGAATTGTTAGGAGAAAGAATATACCAGGAAATACGAATCAGACAAGCGGACAGAATAAATTTTCCAACGAAAGAATACTTTTTTTTTTTTGTTTATTTTGTTTTGTTTTTATTTCAATTAAAATAAATATATTCATAAAAAAGTCCTTCTGTGTATGCATAGCATGTAGAAAAGTTTAAGGACCCGAAAATAAGCGAAATTCAAATAAAACATTTTTTATGTTGTCCTCATAAAAGCTTTAATGAAAAAAGCATATCTTTTTCTAATAGCTTAGGTTGTGACTCAACAGAAAATTGAAATATCTACTATGTTTCGGTTAAAACAACCAAATCGTTCTTGTTTGCAGGTACGACTTAAAAAAAATGGTAGGTGCAGTTGAAGAATGAAGGTCCTTTTGTTTATAAAAATGTCTGTCTTTTCACTATAATTTTTCTGTAATTTTTAGAACATTTTGTATGAAGAAAAAAAAACTTAAACCTTGATCAAATGTTTAAAAATATCACTTGACCCCTTCTTGAATCTTGGTACACTTAGAGATTTTACGATGGATAATTCAAAAAATCTGCCAACTTTTTTATTTACAAAATGGCGGCTCCAATATGGCGGCCAGAACAAGCAATGAAAAGGATAAACTGAAAACAAATCAATGTTAAAGTTAGAATTTTGGCTAAATTTATGCAAAATATGTACTTAAATACTGGCTGCAACGTAATTATACAGATTTCAGCAAGGGCAGGGAAATTTATAAAAAATGCCAGTATTCTTGGTGTTAGTTTGAACGAAAAATAATTAAATCAAAAACTTACTGATGAATTTTTTCGATGATGGTTAAAAAAGTAGCACAGACAAAAATGTTTTTTTTATCACAGAAAGAGTCTTGGAAAACCTTGGAATACAACAGAAAAAAGCGTTGATCCTTACGGAAAATAGAATGGAAAATCTTAAAAAAATAAAAATGAACAAAATTGTTTTTCTGGTTAAACATTCTAAGATAATTTATGCGCTAGCATCGTTACCGATGTGCAAAAAAGCACGACAGGCTTTATCGCAAAGGCAATTTTCTTGTGAAACCGATTTATTTTTTATTTCATTAAAAATACTTTTGCCTACATTTAAAGAAATAGTGGTATGAATATAATCGTGAATACAAAATTCCGTCTCAAAAAATTTGTGAAAATAAATACCGGCGGAATGTTTCGTCGGAATTTATTGATATTGGTGACATAATTTCTAGGGAATTTTATTTCTCATTTCATACATTTTTTTGTTCCCTAGAAAATATTGAACCCCGAAAAAACCCCCTGCGTCCGCCCCTGGATTTCAGTAATAACATTTGAATTTGAAATCAAAAAAAATCTATGACGTCACGTTTTCTAGATAATTTTACACAAAAAAAAAACATCCTATATATTATTTTGAAGTCCAAAATTGTAGCATTTTAAATGCTAATTTGCCGCGCAAAAATTAATTCGGTAGCTCCGATGGATCATTTTCTATTCCAATTTTCAATTTTAAATGTGGTACTTCTGATCCGCCTAAACCAATGGAGAAAATTAATATAAATTCGAAATGACGCTAAAATCAGACTTATTTTCGCGAAAAAAACAAAAACTAAAAAACCATTCGACCTACGAGTTTTAACAAATTAGCATTTGATTAGCTACAATTACTAAGATTTAAATTTTTTGTTGGACAAGATTCAATATGCTATAGAAGTGTAGAGAAACTGTGTTCGATTGTTGAGTCATTAGTGGGCTTAAAGATTTTTGTTCATGATTTGCAGTTTAAAAACATCCTAGAAACTCTCAAAAGGATACGTCGATAGATCCTTACTTTATCCATTTAAGAAGGAATGATTTCAAATTTCCATTTCAAAGGAAAAAGAAACATCAACTTGATTCATGCAGATACCTTTTTTATGTCTAACCATGAAAAACAAAAAATAAAATTTAAAGGCGATAGCCGAGGTAAGTTTTTATTTCCATTACCTTGTACCTTTTTATTTGGTCAAATTGAAAAGAAGGACACATTTTCGCACGTCTTTTTTCTTTTTTTTTTTTATATAGATGCATGAACGTGTTCAGGAGCAAATGACTGATAAATAGAAAACTCAGACCGAATAATGATGACAAAATCATTTACATTCTTATCGTGCATCATCGTAAAGGTGAAATGGTCGAGAAAAATAAATGCAAAAAAAAACAATCTAATAAAATTTCAAGGCTCAAGATAAAATAAAAAAAAAAGGATCTTACATTAAGAAAATTCTGTCTTTCAACACACACACACACTAAAATCCATTTACAAAGTCTCTTTCAACAGGATATAAAAGTGAAATGCAAATAAGTGATTATAAAGGGAGGAAGTCAAAAAAGCCAGGCGACAACATCCCTCGCTGATATACACCACTTGGGCTGGGGGTTCGAGGTATCAATTTGTGTTTGCTTGGCTAAAGATTGAGTGATGAAAACACACTTCGAGTCACTTGACTGAGATTGATTTCTTCAGTAAATAATTTTTGCCATGTTCCGAAAGCTTAAATAAGAATAAGCTAAAAAAAAGAAAACAGCAAATCTCGACCCAGGGACCTGGAGTGTAAAAAGGAAATGATAAAGGAAGGGATAGAATAGCTGAATCAAGGTGATGCTTAAAATTATTCATTCCAATAAGGTAAATTTTGAGGTTAAGAAACTTTTGGTGGACTTTTACTTTCATCTAACGAACAGTGTTCTATTTATAGTATGTATCCTAAATAGAATTTTCTCAAAAGTGCCTAGATTGTTTAATTTTTTTTTTTATGATTTGTCACCTTGTTTTGACAGGTGTCCGTTCTGTAACCAACTTGTGCGGTCACACTTTCTTGTTTGCAAAAGTGTCCAACTTTTTTAAGTTGTGGGTGCCATTAATATTCTTCAATCTTGATAACTACGGGTACCGCTACATCTAACAGGTATTGTCTTTAGGGAGACAAGACGTTTTTTTTTTATTTTTTCTAATACCTTACATATTTTTTTGATGTTAAATTATGAAATCTGTTTTTTTTTTTGTTCTTTAGGGGATTGACATTAAGGCCAATGAAAAGGACGTTAGGCATATTTTTTGGGTTTTGTTTGGTAAGATACCAAAGTATTTCTTTTTTTTTTTCTTACTTTTGAGCAATAATAAATGAAGGACAAGTAAAACGTTTAAGAATTTTTTGTATCACAAACATACTGACAAAGTTGGAATATAAAATTTTTATTTAGCCATTTTAAGATGAAATGTAAAACAAAACATGAATTATCTTAAGTACCTTGTAGATGTTTAAACATTTGAAGAATTAAATTAAAATTAAATGTCAGTTTCGTTTGTTAACAGAGTGACTACTTGTTATTTTAAACAAAAAAAAAAATGTATTATATTCTGTTATTTGTTTAAAATAAACAAAACGATGTTTTATTAAAATTTTATTGTGTTTATGTTTATTAAGAAGAAGAAATACTATTTCATATTTATTATTTTTGTTTGCTATAATTTTTGTAAAAGATTTAACTTTAACTTGCTAACTGCTTACTACAGAACCCTTTTTGGAGCAAATAAATGTTTCGCAAAAGGATTTTTTTTTAGGTTGAGAAACTTATGAGTATTAATTTACAAATGAACCCAATACGAAAATGTATGGCAATTTTCGAATAAAGCGTGTTCACCATAATTCTGTCGTCCAATTTTTTTTTTGTTGTATGGAAGGTATTCCAAAGAGATGAGATATTCAGAAATCAAAACAAACAACTTTCGAAATTACGTTAAAATCATCTGTACCAAATTTGAAGAGGATCCATCTACGCGTTTGGGCAGTGAAAATTTGTAGAGTTGGACGCACAGCCGCACATACCGACTGACGGTATGACGAAACCCACTTTTTTGCACTTCTCCATAATCGTAATGTTGGTTTTGATTAAAACCCCAAATCTTTTTTTTGACACGAAACCAATACTTGCCCTATAGATCAAGATACTGATCCAAAAAAAAAAAAAACGACCCTTGTATTTACCACTTAAAGGATCTAAAGTAACCATTTTTATGCAGACACCTTACTACAACTTTCTGAAATAATTGGATTATACTTGGAAGCTGACTTAAAAAAAAAATTATTGGAATGGACTTTGGAGTCATAGGTACACTTTATCACTTTCAAAAGGAGGGACCAATAGTCCGCCTTTGTACTGGATATTTTGAATTATTCATCAGATTTTTAAACAGTTCCTGCAAACAGAAATTGTCTCAGTTGCCACATTAATTGCTACTAAAATGTCAATACCTCTGATAAAAAAGATTATGATTATGATAGCTCAAAAATTGATTAACCCGTGGAACTCAGGTAAAATGAGATGGCATCATTTATCCTATTTTCAAACATTTAATTTGCTTCAGGATGAATTACTAACGCCAATCATCAATCATCATTTTCGGCAAACCAAATTTTCCAAATTTCTCGCTAAATTTATTTCCCAAGAAAACATTTTGTTTTCCAGTTTATTTTTTATCAAATTTAAGCCTAGTTGATATACAGTTCTTTAGCACTCCTCAATACAAAAAAAAAAAAAAACTCATCAAAATTCTTAAATCTACTGTCAAACTTTCAAATCCCCTTAAGGAATCTACAGTAGACGTTTCAATTTCACTGGTGCACGATAACAACATCAGAAAAAAGCCTTTTATTTTTTAGGTCATTGCACTAAATTATCATTAAAACCGTTATAGTAGTACTGAGTTCTTGACATAATAAAAGCCAATTCCCTGAAGACAGAGGAATATGTACATTCAACTACCGACTCTCCATCACCAACTAAAAGACAAAAAAAAAAAAAACAAAAAAAAATTTGAAAAATTGAGAATGTTCATATCGTGAAATTTCCGTCACCCATAGTAACTTTTGAAAATTCTCGACGTATCGTGTCGCCGCCGCCGCCGCCGCGTCGCACAAGGTAGCAATTATGGATTTCTGTTTTGTCTTCTAGGCAAAATTTTAAATATTTAAAGCTCCCTGGGTCTCGTCTTCTGCCATCACATAATGTACTTTGTACCTATAGTGGATGTATTGTATATAGCCTTCGGTATAAATTCAACAGGATCCTAGACAAAGTTTTTTTTTCAAAAAGGTTTAAGTCAAAATTGAATGCTGTTACTACACTGAGAAGAAAATATTTTTTTTTATATCAATAAATCTTCCAATTTTTTCAATTCCAAGATAAATTTTTGATATTTACGCTTCAGTAACAAAAAAACGACTCGTAACACATACATTTTAGTAAGCATTAGAAAATTAAATTTTATTTTCAAAACTAGGTATTATATTTCGTAGCTAGGATTTTCTAGAATATTTTACAATATTTTGCGGATATAATAACAAATCGTACTTAAAAAAACAGCAGCGTTTTCATTGACTTTGCCTTCTTTCATCAAGTCTGTTCTCATTTAATAACAAATGAAATGTGAAACGTGGCTTCGCCTATTTCGAACCTCATTCAGATCACTTAAAGAAATCTTTTGACCAATCACCAAGCAAATGGAGTGTTTGTGGTGTGAAAATCGACAACCACCGGGTCTGCATGTTTACTTGCCAAAATCGCAATACTTGCTAACTCAAAAATTATCAAAAAAGCATTTTTTCAAGTGTATTAACGGATGCTACAAAAACTCAATACGAGTAGGTTTTTTTGTTTATGTTGGTATAAAGTGAAAAAAAATGTTTTTTTTTTCAAAGCTACTCTTGAATTTTTTGGGATTTATGGTTGTGTTTTGGTTGATGTGTAGCTACTTCTAACAACATACACCGATAAAATTTATGAGATATACTTACTATATGTGCGGTAGGTGATATTTATTGTCATAAGCAGTGCTTCCGATTCCGGTTATGTGTTCCGCATATTCAATCAACCAAAATAGGGTGCTGAATCCTTTTTTGTTGTTGTCGTTTTGTAAAAAAATAATACCTGCTTGAATAAACTTACGCGAGTATCTCTAGTTAACAGGTAAAGTTCGGAATAAGTTTCTTTTTTTTTTCTATTCATTCTTTTCGCAGATGTGTACTTTTGTTTGAAGAAGATAAAACACAACAAAAAAAATAAACTTTTTCAATTTCCAAACTCATTTTTACAAAATAAATCCAGTGCCTTCATTTAGAGACGATGGTATATATGGTAGAGTCAGAATATACACGTATATCGTGTTGCTTCTGGATGAATGATGAATCTTTTTATGATTCAAATTATTCATCATAAAAAAAAAAAAAAAATAATAATAAATATACGAGTTCGTGTGCCAGTGCCATAGTAATTTAACGGAGTCATGATTTTGGAGAATGAAATGTAGACAAATATCCTTTTGAGGGATTTGCTTACAAATACATTTCTCATTCTTAACAGTAGAGTGCGGATTTGTTTCAATAACTGAACTGAGCCAAATTATATTGAAACGGTTATATGTACATACTTTTTGTTTTTTGGGATTACGTGTTATGTAGGTACTTACGTCATCACGTGTCAGTGAGTTTTGAAATTTTGAGTTATGGTACAGGTATATTTTCCAGCAAACATTTTTCAAAATATTTATGAGAATGAAAAATTTGCAGAACAACAAATAAAAAGTAAAATATGAATTATTAATTATATTAATAGAAAAACAGAAATATTTGTTCATAATTTTGATGTTTTGTTTAGCGATTAGTTGACATGATCAAACCATTCACGCTCAATTTTGGAGCGCATATTAAGGAGGTTACCCATTGACAATTTATTTCTTCATTCTTTAATTTTGAATTGATATTGATTTCTGTTTACTGTTTTTCAAACTCGAAGTGTGTGTGTATCTTATCAAACACTTTCTGCGAAAGATGAAAAAAAAAGTTCAGAGTAACACCTGTTATTGAACGAGCGACCTCTCACTTACGAAGCGAGTATCTTCTCATTCCGCTACGGACTGCATAATTTATGATTGGCGCAAAATACTTATTAAAAAAATGAGAGAACTAATTGTTTACGTCAAACGACTTTTGGTTTGTTGGATGGTAATTTTCGGACTTCAACTTCGTTTGCAGCAAACTATTAAATTCGTTTAGTTAAAAAATTTATGCGAACGAATAAATAAAAAAAAAGTTCAGCGTAATACTAGTCATTGCACATGTGACCTCTTGATTTCGATGAACAAAGCTATTGCTGTTCCACCACAAACATAGTCAATTATTAAGAAAATTTGTTTCCTGCAGTCATTTGCTGTAAATAAATTGTTTATATACACTAAAAGTGAAATTCTTTGCAACATACTACTTTCTGGAGAGGTTATTCGTAAACTATTTATTCGTTTGCTGCAAACAATAGAATTTTCTAGGAAACGAAAAGGTGTTTAGATGTGGGAAGCAGTTTTGTTTGCTGCAATCATCTCATTAATATAAGCTCCAAACAAATGGTTCTTTTTTTGCATTATGTTGAGTTGCTACGGATGAATATTTTTTGCGGGAATTGTATTAACTTTCCAGCAAATGATTTTCATTCAATTCAAATGATATTCATTTGCAGCAAACGAAAACAAAAATATTGCAGTTTAAAAAAAAAAAAATTATTTTACCCCCTTTTGAAAAGTCACTCCTCAGATAGTAAATAAGTATCAGCTGAATAATGCGATAATTTTTTTTTGTCGTAATAAGAAAATCAAAACTTATTTAAATTATCTCTTAACAAACGTTATTTATTGAGATCCCTATACGAGCAACGAGTGAGGTTAAAATATTTCTTGAGTAGGTCCTACCTTCCTATCGATATTTTAAATTTATTATTTTATATAAAATACAAATAATGGGGATGTTGGTGAAGGACGTTGATTATATTGCCTGATAATAAATCTATCTTGAATTTGTTCTACTAACAATCATAACTCTATGTATATGCTTTCTATATTTGTTATCTAGTTTTCAAATCAAATTTATTAATATGTTCCCTAAAGATACAAGCACTTAAGATATTATCTCCATGCAATAAATATGACGGAAATATCTGCAATTCTACACCCACTTGCTTTGAATTCAAATCAAAAGATTTTCATTAGCATAATGCACTTTTATTAATAAACTTTTATTTCGCAAGGACATAGCACAGACAAATTGCTGTGAATTAATTGTGAAAGATAATCCATCATAGAGATGCCATCTTTCATCATAGAACATTTTCCATAAAACTTTCTATTAGCTTTTAAGCCAGCTGTTGAGAGTTTGTTTTTGTCTTTTTAACTTTCCAACTAAACCAATCTAAAGCAACAAGTTTTAACTTTAAAGTCATTATCCTTCGTTTTTCTGTAATGTAGCTATCTTCTTCCTATTTCCTTTTACAACTCATAAAGTAGAACTTAAATGTTCCCTTTTGCAATCCCTTTTTTTCGAGAAGCAATTAAAACCCACTTGCCATTAATTCATGTCGAAAACGAAATACTTTCGACTTGCGAGAGCCAACAGAATAAGAAATGAAATTCCAGAACTAAAGAGAGTATTTTCTCGATTTGGAATATAAACAAACTAAATAAAAACTTAGTAAAATATCCTTTGAACTAAGACCCATCCTTCCACTTGGTTGTAAATTTTACCACTCAAGCAATAGTAGAAGAGCAAAAACATTGCAACGATTTGAAAAGCTGTCCCTTTTATGTATGGGTGTGTCGCACCATTCAACAAGGATGCGCTATATGGAATGAAAAATGTAAAGCAAAAACTAGGAAATGGAATGGCGGAAGTCCGGTGAAAATTGATTACTAGAATTTGCACTGAAGGAAGCAAAAATTCAAGAAAATTACCGCTACCAGCACATTAGTTTGAAAAAGGATGGCGACACACAGTGAGAAAACGGAGACATTTAAAATATTGACTGGAAGTCGAATTTTATTATTAAGAGTGAGTTGGGTTGCGTAGGTACTTGGGTTCTCCACAGTTGTGAGAATTGTGTGTGTGTGTGCGGAAAGCAAAATGTAAGTAGAGATAGATTTTTTTTTATTTCACTTCCTTGTATCCGTATCCTTTTGAAAGTAACTAACTTTTTTTTATCACAGAATGAAGCTGTCAGAGTTTATTGAATTTTCGATAAAATAGTTCCATCTGCATTTTAAGTGGGGCAATAGATGGGGCCTTCGGGCTGATTGAGAGGAAATTGAGAAATACGGATTTGGGTTGACGTTTAGAATGCCTCAGAATGAGCGGTAAGCATAAATTGGGATACTTTGATGGGAGTATTTTTTTAAGTAAAATAAATCGTCATACTCTATTATTTTAGTTTTAATAGTTTCAATCAATTTATATGAAAGTGCTGTCAGAAGAATTTTCATTTTAATTGTTAACATAAGGGTAATTCCGGGTAAACTGACCGTTTTTCCGACAAAAATTAAAGTCACCGTTAAAGAAATTAAATGATGATACCAAGTTGATACTATCGCCATTATTATTTTTCTAAACCAGTTCTTATGTTTTTGTATTTTTCACTCAAAATAATGATTTTATTTCTTAAATTAAACTTCAATTACCACATTTTATTTGCAAACGGAAAATCAACACAAAATAAATATCGATAAACACTGCATACAAAATTGAAAATTAAAATTGAGAACAAAAATCTGAGAGGGATTTGCAGTTGTTTTCATATTTTCATTTCTCTCTGCAAATTTCACCATGATTCCAATGCAGATGTAGGTATGCAATTGAATATTTTATTTCGATTGCAGTTCGCCGATGCGTATATTGATTTGATATTGATACTCGATATTTTTCAATGGAAAGTGGCTTAAAATTTCATTTCATTTTCCTCAAGATATTGATGGAATTATTTATAATAACAAGGACCTTGTATAGAGTCCGTGTCATAATCCTATTTTTCCCACGCAGCTATGCTATAAACCATTACACCCCAGCTTGTTTTCAGATTTAATATTAGGTACCTTCAAGTTTTGTTTTATTTTGGTTTAGGCCTACACCATCATTTGCTTTGTTCTAAGTAATATGATTCGTCATGTGTCAGGCACAAGAGTATAGGTTTTAATTTGGGACAAAATATACACCCTCTTTAATTATAAAATAACCCAAAAACAACACACACACAATCTTAAACAAAAAAATCGACAACTTCGCAAAAAAAAAGAAACTAATCACAAAGGATAAAAACAACCTAAAGACAAAAGCAACAACAACAAAAAAAAGGTTGAAATAGGACTCGATTTACCTGGCAAAGTCCTTTCTTTTATTAGAAACTTCTTCAGCCATTGTACCAAAATATAATTACATTAAAGCTTACTTTTACATTCGTGTAGGTACCGCAACAAAAAAAGAAGTAAAACTATTTATCCATGCAGGATATTATGGACTGAAAATTGAACCCTTATGGGATAAATTTCAGACACGTGAAAAAGTTAATTCTCTGCGGGTAGCTAACAGAATGGTACCCTTAAAACCCAAAATTTGTGAAATCCCTTCATTATTGTATCCTGCCTTTGAAAATTTCATCGTTTATATTTTAGGGTATCACCGTTAGAAACTCTCTTCAACACTAAGTTTGGTTAAAATTGTTAAATTAAAGATTAAACTAACGTGTACTGGACTGGCTGCATTACATAACGCACAACAAAAATATCCGAACCAATCTATTTTACCAAAATTCTAAATTAAACGAGACCACGTGCGGGCTTCAATATGAGATCCTTATTGATGGCGTGTTAATAAGAACCACCTACATTGCATATTCCTTTTCATCTTTTTTGTATTGTTCTCAATTCCAAAAATTGGGTGTGAACTAAAACAAATACCTTCCCAAAAAAACCATATAGTCTGGGTGTATAATTAGTTTAGTATAAAGGAGATCAAATATGCTTCTGCAAAAGCATCCAATCTTTTGCCTTTATCCCACCACACCAACACTAATACAATATACAACCACCACCACATCATTATTATTATTATCGTGCTGGCGGATTTTCGCCACGGTCTCGGTGCCGATTATATTTGAATAAATAATTGAGTTTTATGCTTGCTTTCAAAGCTCCTTCGCAGGAATTGTATTTTCATGCTGAAAATTTCATTATCCCATCATGAAGCTGGAAAGTGATTATGGATGGAGTTTTCGTGGAAGCTGATTTTTTTGAGGTGCGAAGTGAATAAAATTGCATGAATAACAAGCTGCTGGCGCTGGTTGCGTTGGTATTAATATGATGATGGGAAGAATTCTAAGAAAATCTTGCTGTTTAAAATAAGTTTTTAATTTTAATATTCGTATGTAGCTTGAACATAACTTAGACTTTTACTTTTTTTCTGGGAATGCAATAATTAAATTATTATAATGGAACGTTGTGTTAATGTTGAAAAGCCGTTAAGCGGTTAATGTGGCAAACAAACTTTACGGGGGATTTTGTTAAGAAAATAATTATAAAATTACTGGAAAACCTGATTTTAAGCTCGAACCTCAAAAACGGCCATTGACAAAAAACCTAAATTCTTGGAAAAACTTTACTGAAGGTCATAAAGGTTTAACTACTTTTTTGGGATCGGTCCTACTTCTCTCTTTTAGTCAGCTGAATTCGTAGCAGCTGCCTCCAGTTTCTCACTTACTTACATAAGATGGCGCTTCAATACAATTCAGGATGGATTACGGCCTCAACCAACATACCTCTCCAGCTAGCTAGCCGCTTCCAGTTACGCACACCAATTTGGTTGAAGTCGTTCTCTCTTTGTTTTCCTCTGCTGTGTAGACCAGTTGAAGATCGAATGTTTGTAAGCAAAACGTAGAGCACCATTAACAATAATGTTTGAAGAGTTGATAGTTGTTGGTCCAGTATAAATTGTAGAGGAACCTTCATTCGTGGTATCTTTTGATGAGTTCAAATTCGGTTCAGGTGGCGCTGGCAATGAAGGCTTGTTTGAACAATTTGAAGAGGTGCTTTCGTTCAAAAGTTCAATAGAAGAGTTGTTAATTTTTGTGACCGTTTTCAGTATTTTTTGTCTAAGTCTCACTAAAGTCGCTTAAAAGATCGTTCGATCTTGTAAAGTTTGAACGAATTTCGGTTATTGATTGAAAGAGTTCTCCAAGCTATTCATTGTTACATTTGAGGACCATTAAAATGTGAGAAAGCGTAATACGTCTACATTCGATGCAGAAAAAATTTAAATGCTTTAAAATTTCAGCTATGTGAGATCTTGCACTTCTACTAATTCCTGTACAAACAGAATGGAATGGATGGAAACCACTCCTAATCGGCCTGCACTCGGAGTATATATCGTAGAAGCCTGTTCCTGTATAAGATACTCACTAAGTAGTTCAGTTTGACTGGAACTCTAAATGTTACCGTTGATTCCATCTGGGGAATTCTTCCATTGCCGCCTCCATTAAAGAAGAAGTGCCTTAGTAGTCACACTCCCTCAACCCATCCCCCCCTTTTCTCATTTGCTGCCCTCAACAGCACATTTCTTAAGGAAATGAGTCCTTATCTCCTTCAAAGGTACTAAGCACCGACTAAAAGTTGGTAGTTAGTCAGAAGCCGATTTTGAGAAAAAACCTGTTGACGCTTGTGTATTCTTGGTTGCACATAACTACACTTTGTGAACATCAGTTTTTGACATCAAGTTGTTTGAGGTCTCCTTTCACTTCGTGGTTGATCGAAAATATTCCGAACCGGAGCTATAGCTCTCTTCAGTCATCTGAGGCGTTCGCCATTACCTACGTCTCGCGTTGGTGTTAAAATCGCCCAGTGGACCCAATATTTAATCGTGTTTTTGGCAACATTGTGTGAAATGAATACAAATCTGATTTTCGGAATAGGTTCTCCAGTGGGTATGAATAAAATTCATACTGAATTAAGCCTTGATGTGGATCTTCGTGAGGGACTCGATCACAAATCTCAAGACTTGCTGCTTTAGTCTGACGAATCCACATTCAAATAAGCGCTGGTGACGGTGGGAAGGCACCGTATTAAATATAACAGTTTCTCATGTCTCTTTTGTCGTTTCATCCCATCGTATTTCCTGGATAGTGGGTATGTTCGCTTCACAGCAGTTAAGGGCCTTCGCTGGTCTGTTAAGGGACTTTATATTCCACGTGCAGGTTCTAAGATAACTTGTACATATTTTGTTTGCGGGATTCGTAATCAGTGAATTCGAGCTACTACTAGGTTTGTCGTCATTTAAAACCTTTTCTGTACTCTTGGCTGTGCAGTTTCTTCACCGGCATTAGTCTCTAAGCTAATAATCCACCTTATATAGAGACGTGTATTTGTCAGTGAAGTGCACCCAAATGCAAATGTAAAAAATACCTTTTGACTGATTGACTGAATGTGAGGGTTAATGATTGATCTTCATTACCATAGGGCACAATAATTTAGCAATTCAATATTACCTACATTTCAAATACAATTCTCAAAAATGTTATTCAATTTTACATTTTCTAGGTCCCCGAATAACCATAATATGAAATTTCGCAGAAATTTCCAATCACATTTCTGTAGAAAATTCAACAAATACCAACTTTTGATTACATCTCATGAAGAATTCTATAAATTTCACCCCAAAAAAGAATAATAACAACGATTCTTCCATTTGGTTTTCCATTCAACTTGTCACAGTAGTTTCCAGTTCACTTTTTTGTTCATTTCCTTTTCGATTCAGCCTGCTCCAAGAAAGTATCTTATTCTTAAGAAAAGTCCCAATTTGACTTTAATAAACTTTATCGTTTTCTATGAAAGTGTTTCTAAGTTAAATCGATTTGTTAAAAAGAAAAGAAAAGAGAACAAAAATGAACCGACCAGTAACTCCTCCCCATTTTTTCCCTAAAGCAAATTTAATAAATACTTTAGTTTGTTGTTTGATGAAAGAGTAACTAGCCAGGGCACATGCTTGGTCGAACAATATTTTTTGTTTAAATAACTTTCTTTTCAATATAAATACATCAAAACCATTTCAAGTGCCATGAACCACAATATTCGACCTAAATACCGTATAGTCTCTTACCAAAAACACTTCCTTTAATAAACAAACTTATAATTAAATTGCCATCAAGAGCCAAAGGCATAAACTTGATATTGTTTTTGAAGAGTTTTGTTGTATAAGTTGCCATCAGGATCCCATTAGCACACTTTCGACAAGTGCTAAACTATGTATATTTTATTTATAGTCAGAATTTAAGAGGTTCAATACCTACTTTAGGAAGCCAATTCATGCATCGTCACATCATCATTGTGCAGAATGCAGATTATATAGATTTTGAAGTTCCAAATGCCTTAGTCATATAGTTTGTGTACAGTCATGGTGTTGAAATTGACTTTTCTTTGGAAATATCAAATAACTTTGTAGATGAAGTTAGATCAACATACTGCATGAGTGGTTACACTCTTCGTGATGCATCATAAAAGACTAACTACTACGTTCCATCTTCATTCTCATCCATCAGGACACAATCGATTTTATTGAACACTTCATTCTGGTGCAATGTTGACTTTTCTCTCGTCCATGAAGTTTTGATTGAAAATATTTGTGTTAATAAAATAGAAAAAAAAAAACGCCCAATGAGTTGCATGGAATTGCTCATGAGATGTCACTTTTTTGGTTTGAACTAGAAAAAACTGTATCAACATGCATCTCCCCATTTCCGCATACATTTAAAAGAAGGTACTTATAAACATTTAATAAAAAAAAAAACAATTTTTTAATGTTGGTCAAATGTATCCTTGTCCTACTGACAAATGTGTTCCAGTAGTCCGAACGCATCTATTTCTTCAATTTAATCGAATTAACTACAGCAAATTATCTCGGAATAGAACCGAACAACTCGGATTTCTTTACAAATATTTGTATTCAAAAATACGTTAAACTTTATGAGTTACAAATTTCTATAATCTGTCGGCAGAGGGCATAGCCATGCTTAAAAGATTATCTGCATTTAATCAATTGTAAATTGTAATTTAAACCTTAAAAAAGAAATAAAATCTAAGTCTTATATCTCTCTCTCTCTCTATAATCTGTCTAACAAAAATTGTCAGTAACAGAAAAAATAGGACTTTTCCGCCTCGGCTTGGTTGCAGCGTATTACTTAAGTCTATCGCATGTAGAAAACTTGAAAAAAGCTTTCCCATTATATGTGTACTGACAATCTTTGTTGTACAGAGTAAAGTCTTGTGGAATATTTTTTACTTGCTTTGTTGCACAGGTATTGGTTCCGTGTCAACAAAAAATCGAGGTTTTAATCAAAACCAACATTACGACGATGGAGAAGTCCAAAAAAGTGGTTTTCGTTGTGCCGTCCGTCAGTCTGTGCGTCTGTTCGTCTGTTCTTCTTATCTTCTGTTCGTCTGTGCTTCCACCTGTACATCCTAAACCAGTCTGAAAAAGAAATATACTTTTACTTTTTTCAACTTTGTCTTTTCAAATTTTCATTTTCGAAACTAAATCATTCCAAAAAATATTGATATAAAAGTGGTATTCCTTGATTTTACCTTGTTTGGAAAGCACCTTAAAAAGCAAATATTGAAGCGCAACGGAATTACATACAATACCATTCTATATGATTTTCTGTAAGTATTTGATTTTATTTATTAAAATATCAAAATGTCTCAAAACGTTACTTTGCTTTCCATTGCGTTGCGTTTCGTGTCATAACATTATGTTTTGTAACGTAAAACAATGTTACTCAACGAAATGTTATGCAAATTTACATTATAAGAAACAAATTTCTCAATAGTTATATTACATATTCAAATACACACAGATAAAACGATTAAGATTTGGTAGAAATTGAGTTTGTTTTTTTTTTTACAAGAAGACTGGTAGATTTTACCAACGATACATGTATAAAACATATGGTTGATGTAAAAAACTGGACTTTAGGTATTATTTGAAGAATTTGAAAAAAAAATTACTTTTTTCTTATTTTTTATTTCCAACTTTGACATCGATCTTAAGCTACTTGAACTAGAACATTTTATTTTGGTCTAGTTTTTCAATTATCAGTTAAACAGTCAGTTATACTACTTATTCATTAGAAAGAGCAATAAGCGAAAAAACTTATTTGCTCATTTCAGAGATACATAGTTAAGAAATATTCTCAGGAATAAATTTTCAAATGTCATAAGAAATTATCTGTTATACTCATTTAAAAATCCGGCAGCTTTTCAACAATTTATCAAAAATTTATATGAAAATGACTTTTGAGTTAAAACATTTTCAATTTTGCTATTCTATAAAATAAATAAAAGAGTGATTGAAAAATTCGATCTTACTATGTGATTGGAGTCTAATAACTTTATTCGTCGAACAGTTAACTGACTGTTCATTAGAAGATTGAAAAATCGGCTCTTTATTTATTATTAATAAGTTTAATAGTCTTTTCAAACTAACCATGGATTTTTTTTTTATGAGAATCGCTTGTAAATTAGCTGAGAAAAACTTAGGTACAAAAATTCGAACGTTAAGGTATCGAAAAATAATGCTACGAGTAGTTTCGTTTACCTCGAAGTTGTGTAGAATTTATTCAGATTAAAATTATGTATACATAAAAACATACCCTTAATAACTTTTTGTGTTTTTCTTTTATTTTTTAAATCATCAGTACCATACTTCATTGAAACATTTTTGAAGAATTGCTTTGTGCTATTTGTGCTACTCCTCAATACAAAAGTTTGTTCGGTTCGTTTTTAGATAAAAAGAAAAAAAAAGATTGAACTTTACCTAAAGTTAAGCTTATCGTCTACTTTTTTCGTTTATAGACTCTAATTATCCTGAGTCTAACATCATTTATCGTGTTTAAAAATTTATAAGGTGCGCATTTCATTTGAAATAGTCTAATTCTGAAAAAAAAAACAAATTGTAACAATCGCTATATTTTCCATACATACTGTTGCTGAACAAGTAGTATTCAAAATTCGGTGTTATAGTTGAAAAATTACGAAAAAAATGAAAAAAATGCTAAAAAGGTTTTGCCACCAACCTAGCGCAAATCCGTTGAGCGGAAGTGTTATTAAAAAATACTAAACATGACAAATTTAAAAGTCATCATGGCCGCCTATATACTTAACATATAACTAATCTTTTTTTTTTTTTTTTTCTTTGGTTTGTATTAGAAAAAGTCACCCTGTTTATTCTACTTATATCTTATATTTTCATTTTTTCATCATAAGTTTCTTATGCTCATATTTTTAATATTAATTTTAATCAATACAATTTTTTTACTTTTGATGTTGTCTTCTTCTGTGAAGAATATAATAATAATAATCGAAAGATGCTACCAAGGGTATTAAAAAAAAAAAAACGTGGTTTTTTAAGATTTAAAAATTTTTCCTGTTTGTGTGTGTCAAGGATACACATAGTAAATAATATTATTATAAAAGTTCATCTTCTTATTTATTTTGACAACAAAAAAAGGATATTTCTTACAGAGGATAAAGGATTTTTTTTCCTCATTCAGTTTGACTGTATATGCGTTACGTAGTCTGGTATTGAATTCCCCAATTGATATATTTCACAGACATCTTTACTGGCGTTAATTTTAATTAAAGCGGATGGTAGGTATTTAAGGAGATAAACTTTTCAGAAGGCATAAAATTGAGGATTAAATTTGCAAAAAAAAAAAAAAAAATGAAATAGAAAAAATCCTATCAAGAATAAAAGAATGATTTATTTTACACAAGTAATACGCTTCAATGCTCAATTTATGATTGAAGATAATAAATCTAAATAAAATTACATTTTAATTATTTATTTATCCTTTCATGATAAAAAGTATATTTATATTTCGAGAAACAAATTAAAATAAAAATCAATTTTCATGACGGCTTTTTACCAAAGCTGTGTTCATAAAATATTAAAAAATTCATAAATAACTTACTTTATAATGTGTGTAGTGTATATGTATTTTGATATCTATGCGTGGTATTGAACTTAGCCTTTAGGACATTCTAATTGTTATGGGAATTTAATCAGGCCTAAATGGACTTCATTTAGCTATACAAAGTAGGTATCTATATTTTAAAATACACACAAAACATAATTGATTGCAAAAAGTTATAGTTTTCAAAAAGAAATTGAATTAAAACCTAAATTAATGTGATATTCTCTTTGTAGGTATTATTCATATTTATGAGAGTGGGATGATAATAATTTATTGATTATGTTGTTCATAATATTTACCAGGAACAACAAATTTACAACACAGTTGGTATTTTGGCATAAAATATTCAAGGAATCAGTTTCGAATAGTAATTAGAGCTTACATATTAATTTAAGGAAATCTTCTTGTAATTCACCTGAATTCTTAATAAATTATTCACTTAGGTAATAGGAAACTACCTTTCTGTAACAAAGTTGATGTCGGGCTTGTTTTCAATGGAATTTATTTTATATATTTTCTCTTCCGGTCTCTAATAGACATTAAGAAGGTATTATTTTCACCTGGGTATCTTAACAGAATGATGCCATCTTTAATTTTTGGAATTTGTGTAGGATAATAATTTTAACATTTCAAAGGAAGTTATTAATTCTGCAGAAATATGTTCATAGAGAGTCAAGTTACTCTTGATGTGATGTTTCTTAACGTTTAGATTATTAAATAAGTAGGTATAGGTAATACTTTTCTGTAAAGAACATTGAAGCATCTAGTGAAAAACTATATTTTTGAATGCATAAATTGTGTATAAAATTGATAGCTATGCCTACTCTTTGATAGAAAAACTTAAAATGTACTGGTTCTTGCCTGATGGTTTTTGCACTGGTCATAGTGTTATTCTAAAATTTAAAAATTTAAGATCTTAAATATATTGGAGCTTGAATACATAAAACCAAAATAAAATGGACTGTGATAACAACTAAGCACCCCACAACGAACGTACAATTTTACAATTTTGCGATTTTTAATTAATGGAGGCTGTAGCTATAAATTAAGACTAAAATTATTTAAATCTATTTTTACAATCTGTTTTTATTTTACATTATAAAAATTGCCGATGACTTCAAGATTACTTCTGAAATGACATTTTAAAGTTTGTAGGTATAACTTGGAAGATAACATAATGATACTTGAAAATATCCATAGACCCTCAAAACTTTCAACTTATTGCCAAAAAACAGTTTTTGAAGATTGCTGTGTTTTTACCCTGTCATTTCTTATCCAATATTAGGATTGTTTACAGTTTTGAAAAGAAAAATACATGTAATTTTTAAAAATGTATATGTTCTTTGCAGTTACACTTAAAAACTGATTAAATCTAAAAAAATAAAAATAAAAACAAATCGATTGAGGCAAAACGAAAAAAATTGCCCAAACGTCTTTTTCGTTTCCTGGACAATTTTTTGTCTTCGTTTGCAGCAGTGCCTACCAAGCAAAATAAATGTTTTAATTCATATCGGTCTTTCGCCTCAAAAATTTTGGCTATTTCGTCTTAAACTTCTAATAGAAAAATCGTTTAGCCTGTCACGAGAGGTTTTCTAAGTTAATATTCTCATAAATGGTTCACCGATTTTGTTTAAAACTTGTTAACAAATAATTTATTTGGTTCCAAGCAATTTTTTTAAATTATCAAAAAAAAAATTATCTTCAATAAAATAAATAAATTAAAAAAAATAAATAATGTAACCAAAAGCTTACATTTTCAAGCTAAGTTATTATATAATAGCCTTGGACTTCATGAGCGAGTTCGTGTGACCCAGTCGTGTATTTCATTGACTCTTTATTTATATTAGAGATGTGAAGTTTTTACCAAGTTTCTTGAGGGTAACAACTTTAATTTTTACTTGTTTGTTGGTACTATTCGGGTTCCGGGCTTTTAAAACATAAATTGAATTTGTTTTTAGGACCAAAACTAACGTTACCTACCATATAACAATACCTTTTTTCAAAAACGGCTCTAACGATTTTGATTAAAATTTTGGTATGTTCTTTTGTTGGTAGGGTCATACTTTTGAAAATAAACAAATGTTTGTAAAAATTCTACCAACGGTAACTTCCATAGAAACGTTTTTTTTTTTCATTCCTGAACCAGAACCTTAAAATTATTTGCTTTCAAAATTTTCAAAAAAATAATCTTTGGATTTTTTAAAAATCTTAAAATTTCGAAAACTGGTAATTCTATTTTTTTTTTTGAATACTTGGTTTTAGATGTGCATTAATAATTTCTTGAAAACGGCATACCATTTTTTTTAAACAATGTTTGAGAATTTTTATACATACATACAAAATTATTTTTTTTTTTAAAACGGCTCTATGAACGACTTTCAAATTTTTTTTCCAAAAATTTTTATTTCTTAAACAAATCAAATGGCATAGTTAGTAAGTGCTTCCATTTTTCGCACTTTCTATAATTAAGTAGATGTAAATTTGTGTATGGTTCTTTAGATTTGGATTTTATTTTATGAGTACTACTACTTGCATATTTATATCATATGGTTACAAAAATGTACTTTGCATGAAGTTCACGGTAAGAATATTTATTGTTCACCATAATCTCATTGGAAAATATAATTATCCACCCCAAAAAAAAAAAAGAAAAAAAACTCCCCAGAAAGGATATTATTCTCCATTTTCTATATTTACCTTAGCTGTTAAAAATTCAGTGGTTAAGTTAGTTAATACCCCAAAACTATCAACCCACTAGGCCGGCAATCTGATTTTTTGTTGTTGTTGGTAAGGTTAACGATATAAACGACAAACATACGCGATACGCCCCGTCCGCGACGCAACATTTTTATGCTGCACGATTATTCCTTTCCTTGGCAACAGCCACTGAACTTTATTTAGCTCGAAATCGATTTATTTTTTGTTTTACCTCTCACCACCGAAAACTGGCTAGCTTCCTATGGCGCTACTGCTGATAGAGTTAATCGACAAATCCGTGTCCTTTTTTTAAGCACAAAATCCCCGTCGTCGTGTCGTCGTCGTCCTCGTGTCGGTAGAGGCCAATGGCAGTAGCAGCAGAAGTCACAGAAGCTCAAAGCAAGAACAACAACCGACGCTATCTACTTATACAGCCATTAGGTTGGCTGGCCTCAATTTAGTTTGTTGTCCTTTTTTTAGAACTTTTTCTTAATGATTCTAATTTCTGGACGAAGAGAATATTAAACCTCTAAAAACTTCATTAGGATGGATGTTTTGATACGCAGTCCAGATAATCCAGAGCTTGTAATTTTCCTTAAATTAAAGCAAATTGTTTCAAATGATGTACCGTTAGACGGTTGGTAGGTATTCGTATAAAAGGCTTTTTAAGAAAACTCAGTTAAAATGAGTCCTTTGAGGGCATTTATGAGGCCGAAATGATTTGTGAGGCGTTAAATATGGCAATGTGTTACTTTATGTGGAACATTTTATTGATGACAATGATAAGTCGAGTATTTAAGGTAAAAAAGGCAAGAAGAAAATTTATTTTCATTTCACGCGGAACAAAAATGTGAGCTGAATTGGGAGCACAAGAACACACACAAGTTGGCTAATGGGATTCTGTTTTCTTCAGTGCTCGCTATACCTACCTATACCTACATTTGTGAAGATAAAACAGTGACATTGCATTATGTTGACGGGGCTATAAGCCATAAGTCGCAGATAAGCAGATGAAATATGTAATATACAAGAGTATGTGTAGACGTACTTTGCCTAAGAGGAAGGTGTTATAGTCTCAGATCAAGTATCGATGTCACGAAGAGGTGTGGTTTAAAGATACCTTATCCTGCACATGGTGCCTTGCTGTTTGGTTATTATGATGGCTAAGTCCTTGGCTTAATGGCTTCAATAAGTTCAATATGGTACGTGAAATGGTTTTCTTTGTTTCTTGTTAATTTTCAGTCCTTAGATTTCTATTTTTGTACTGAAAAGTACATCAAGAAAAAGGACTTATTGAAAGATTGTTTTTTTTTTGGGTGAAAAGTTTTTGCTTTGCTCAAAGGAAAGTTTACTCAACTTGTAAAAATAGTTCTTTGTTATTTTAAAGAAGAATTTATTTGACCATGAATGCATTGTTTAGGCAAGGCTAGTTCAAATTGTTGCCTGGAATGTTTCGCCTTAACATGAACACTAGTGATTTCTTTTTGGATTAAAATAAAGAATTAAGTTATTCCGTTTTCAAAACAGTCAAGGTATGAAGAAGTAAATGCTTTCTATCAATAAATTAAAACAAGAATCTTTACTCCTACCATAGTTATATTTATTATTTCCTCTTGTCAAGCACATACGAAACTGATCAGATTTATTATTGGAATAGAATGAAAGAGTTCTCGCTATAGTTCTTAGTAATTCCAATTTTAAGTAGTAGGTAGTCTAAGAGCCAACCATATAAAGAATCAAGTCATTTTTATTTTGTAGAGAATTTCAAACAAAAAAAAGATAGAACGAATTTCTTTGACAAACACCCTGGCAGACAATTATGAACGAATTTCTCGACAAACAGTCTGCCAGACAATTTTGAATGTTGACAATGTTGACAATTTTTTCAAGGAAATCCAATCTTTGCTTCATGTTTTTGCATAATCAGTGTCAGTTGCCCGACAGCTTCGGTGAGGTTAAAGGTGTCTGTCAGGAAAACTGTTGACACACTTTAGTCAATATATCTGATACCACATAAAATTGCGAAGAGAATTAAACCAGTTCCGGAAAATGCTGGAAATTTCTTTTGAAAATGGAGCACTTAACTCAAATTAGTCGAGCACTTAAATAATCAAAATGATTTGGATCAAAATATCTCGATAGTTTCGAGAAAATCGAAAATCAAAATTCAGCAGTACACTGAATTATGATTATTTTTTTTGTAAAAAACGAGTTTTTTGAAATTTTTGGATTAGTAGAGCACTTAATTAGCACCTAATTATAAGACCAAGTTCAAATTTTTAATTAAACGTTTAAGACATTTTTAGTAATTTTAAATCAAATTAGCAGAACATTAATTTTTACCAAAAGTACTGGAGCACTTAATTTAATTTTTGGGCACTTAATTAGCACTAAAAGATGCAATACAAAAAATATCATGTTCTGTCCACTTTGCTCTGCTCACTTGATAAACATACACATTTCAATTGCCCAAACGCTTAAACGATTTTTTTCTAAATTGAATTTGTATTTTTTTTTTTTTTAATATCTCGTCAAGAACAATTACCTCTCATAAAACATTAGTTGTTGTTTGAGTTTTTTCGAAAATAGCTTTAATGATTTTCATTAAATTTTGTAGGTATGTGGATTATTAAAGGATTGCAACCAAACAACATTTTTAGTTTTTCCAAGAAACTATGATAACGGAAAAACAATGTTTCCGTTTTTTTAACCTTTATTAACCTTTAATACCTACCTACATACAGATACGCCTTAACCTTACCGCTTCACATTAATTTGAAGAAAATTAAACCTACCAACAACGGAAGGGGCATATTGTTATTGACGTCAGAGTTCATCATATCTTACATTTGTGTTCCAATTCAAAGAATTATTCCATCCAAGTCATTTGAATACTGATGTGTTATGATTGTATGCATATACATAAATTAAAAGTTTATTTGATCTTGAACTCATTTTTCTCCTCTCTTCAAAATTCAAATAATAAATTAAAGTTTTAGATAGATTATTACGTACTTAATTTAATACTTATGTAGGTACTTAGGTATTTAACATCTATAATTTTCTAATTCAATTTTCTTTCTGATGTCCATTAATAGTTATTAATAGATAGTTAGGTATGTTTGTCTAATGTCTTATGTCTATGTAGGCATCTATACACAATACATTATTACTGCCTAGGTAGATATACATATCTCCTAATACCTATCAACGAGCTATTCTATCAATTTAAGATATTTCCCATTGATAAATCGACTTTATTTGATGAACAACTATTAACTTTCGGTGTTCTATTAATCTAAGAGCTCCCACTTGAAAAAAATTCATCAGAGGAATAAATTCTACTTACACGTGCCGAAGTTTTTAATGCAATTGAATTGATGTGCAGACAAAAATATGAAGAACAAATAATTTTTTTTTTATACCGAGTTTTACTTCGTCTCTTTGTTGTTGTTATTACCTAGGTATTTTGTTATTTTCATTATTTTGTTTCTAACTTTGTGTTGCTATTGTAACAAAAATCGGTATGTACCTACTTACGCAGGTATAATAAAAAACCTTTCTCTTTCAATCATCAACAATTAATCCATAAAAGCATAAGTATCTAGTACCTACCTACGATGTACTTTAATACTTAAGTCCTCTTGCGACGTGTAATATTTTTTTTTTTTTAAACACTCATAATCTGAATTAGCAGTTGGCAACTCTTGAAAAGTAGCCCTCTGCTCTGCCTAGCGAAGGGACATTCATCGTACCCAGTCATGTGGGTATAGGAAAGAAAAACAACACACATTCGAAACCACGTTGCCCCTGGCAGCAGCTGGCGTTGTCATTTATCGTCGAAACACAAACAAATTGAATTTTTTCACTTCCCCTTCCATCTTTATGCACACATCCTTTTCGTTATTCTTTTTCATTTCGAAGCAAAATAGAAGAATTCCAATAAAATATCCTAATTCCATCGATTTTACGCAAAGAAATTCAAATTCATTAACCCAACAAGAATCTAGCAGACGTAGATAAATTTAACATTCCACAACAACAAAACAAATTGCAAAAGGGCTGCCGTTAAATTTAATGGTTAGCACGCATCCGGGAAGTAGATAGTAAGGTTCAACTAAACCATATTCATCCAACCGCAACAAATCTTCTCATCTTACCTGTTGTTCCATCTTTTGATGACGACTGCTGAGTGCTGACATTTTATTGTTTTTTTTTCTTCTGTGTGTTCTTCTCTTGCTGTTGCTACTTTTGATGCTGTTTCTGCCACTGCTGCTACACCGTCTCCACCACACAGCTAATATTTACGATTGCTATTGCACTTTTTACTTATTTTTGCAAACTGCCCTTCACACTATTTTCGTAATCAAAATGTGAAACTTTTCACAAACTCATGATAAAAATGGTGCATGGGGCCTTGAGAGGGAGTGTAGAAAGGGGGAAGGAAACCCGATGGCACAACAAAACAACTACTACACGACAAGCACGATTTTCGTTTCACCTTTTCTTTACCTTTCGGGGCAATGAATGTGATTCATTCACTTTGCGGTGGCACTATCAAAAACTTCACCTTGCCCCGTGAACCGACCGATGAAATGAGACCAAAGACGTAGTAAGAATATAGGTAACTCGCCGGTAATAGAAGATGAACCTAAAATAAACCACAGCACCCTTTTTTTCAATATTTTTCACTACACAACAACAATAAAAACACAATATTATGCACGAGGTGCGTATCTACAGATATTAATATATTTTTATAGAAAGGAGGGGTGGATGGATGTATTATTTTTTTTTTCTTTTTATCTCGCGTAAGGGATGATGACACAACACGATATTTAGGTAAGTACCGTTACAAAACACAAACGAAACGACCTTTCCAAGGCGACAGACAGACTGCAATTGACAGCTGCTGCTGCGAGGAGACGCAGAGCAAAAATAATGTTTTGATGTGGTGAATTTAAGGTGTTTTGTGAGTGTGTGAGTGCGATTGGATTTTGTTTGTTGTTTCCTTTTTATGTTGGGACATTTTGTGGTGAATATAGTAAAGTGAAGAATCGATTGCATACTTTCAGGATATTTTGGCAGTTGAAAAAGGAAGAATTTAAACCGAAATAAAAACACCAGTAAAGAACCAAAAAAATTGACTATGATTAAGAAAAAAAAATAAAATTGTTATCCAATTTAAGTTCTAAAACATGAGAACGACCAACGAATGAGCGAATGAACGAACATTATGAGATTTGGTACCTATAATTCTAAAGCTAACTACCTATATTTACCGAATATGTAGGTACATATTTAAAAATTAATTTTTCCAAGAACGGCTCGAACGATTTTGATTAAAAAAGTTTTTTTTTTCAATTTGTATTTCAATTCGTCATAAAACTTTCAAAAAAAAGTTTTTTGGATTTTTTCAAAATAGGTTCAAAAACGTTTATTTTTTTTTAATCCGTTTTCTAGAATAAGGGACCGGTGATTTCGTTTTTTTTTTTTTGTTTTTGCAAAATGATATGAAAATTTTCTGATTTTTATGAAATAATGCATTAATATTGTTCAAGTTATACATATATGAAAAATGAACGATTTAAAGTAGATTTTTTTTTTTTTAAACAATAGCTAGTTTTAAATTTATTAATACAAATTTTCAATTTTTTTCGCAACATGAAATGTTTAATGTTGGGGAAAAATTAAAAAAAAACAAAATTAAAATTAAAATTTGTATTAATAAATTTAAAAATAACTTTTAAATCTCTTATTTTTAATATTATTTTTCATAAATAACTACTAACATGCAAACAACATGGAGACTATAACTTAAATAAATAATATTGTTGGTTCAAATGTTCCTCAAAATGTTCTTGATTGGCATTAAAATTTTTAAAACATTATAAATAATGGGTACATTTCTTATAGATTTTATAATGGAAAATTACAAAAATATGTAATACGAAAAATTCGATTTCATTGCATAATAAAATCTGTAACTTTAGTTAGATAAAAAAGTTTAGAAATTATCGGTGATCTTTTCAAGCGTTTCATACACAGGCCTTCACGCCTGTGTATGTTCTATCACTACTTTTGTAAAATTTAAGAAAAATTAAAATGTCTTTAAAAGTCCAGTAATCTTGTCAATTCGTAGAAATGAGACCTTGAGAAAAATCCCTTAGTTATGATATTTTGCTGAGTTTTTTATGATGCTAAGCCGATGTAAAATATAATTTTTTTTTACTTCTAGCGCCGAACGTAATATTTGTATAAATGCAAAAAATGCCTTGCCTGTAAATACTGATCTAGTTCTCGTTATTTTCAGTTTTCTGAAAAGCTAAAAGACTTTTTCGCGACTGGTATTGGACTACAATTTGGATACAACTTAAAACAAAAGGGGAACGCAATTATTTAAAATGTTTGTAAATAATAGTTAAACCCCAGATACAATAATATATTTTGCAAAATGCAGAGTTTGTAAAAGAGTTGTTTACAATCTATCGGCTAAAATGACTTAATTCAAGAATAGGTTTCTGACTCTCAGATAAAACATAAGTTTTTCTTAGGTGGTACCGTTGTTTTTGAATAGTTATTTTAACATGTGAGGTCATTTTTTTTTTTAGAAAATTGCACCTCCTGCCTGAACGATAGGGAATATAAACACCCCACCCCTCATATTTTTTTTCTCTCTTTTGACCTTATAAAGAATACATTCTAATAGTTTGATTGATGTTATGGATAAGATTTAGAATCTCTTAATATACTTTTAATTTCTACTACTTTGTGTGATACATTATTTATTGCTATTTTGAAAAGCTGTATCTTGGAAACTGTTGAATGTACAGAAATGATATTGAGCTCAAATTAAATAATATTTTTAATGGGTGAAAAATAGGTAGAACACAGTTTGTAGTCAAAAACTAGCCCTTAATGGTTAAAAATACCATTTACTGAAAAAACCCAAAAAAATTGCGATTTCTTGCATTGTTGCCAATGTTGCGTTTGGCGCTCGAAGTCGAAAAATTATATTTAACACCGACTTAACATCATAAATAACTCAGCAAAAAATTAAAACTACCGGATTTGACGTAAGGTCTGATGTACAGTAGCGAGCAAAAAAAAAAAAATGCAAAGGAAATGGTATAATCCTGTCTTAGGCAAGAACTAAGCTATTTTTGGTGGAAATAGCTTACAATTTTGCACACGATTGTGAAATTGATCGTATTTCTGTAAACTAAGTCAATTTATACCGAAACCTACTCCAAAAAAATTATTAATATTAAAATTGTTCAATTCAATGACATTGCGGAAAGAATATTTCGCTACTGTAGTTATTACATTAAGACATATTGTTTCGGAAAACTATTTTATTTTTAAATAGAAATAAGGATTCTTCTTAGTTTTTTGTTAGGCACTTGAGAATTCAAGAAGAACATTGTATTTCAGTATAACAAAAAATACATAACTCTGTTTCGAACAAAGGAAATAAATTTGAATTCGTCAAAAAATGCTTTAACCGGTACCACAGGAGTGAATTTCAATTTAATGCATAATTATTTTTTTTTAAAAAAAACTCCATGGTTTTGGCCCTTAACGTCCGTTGAAGTTTTTTAACTTACTCATACAAAATCGGTACAATATCCTTATAATATTTGAGTTCTCCAGTACCTACTCTACAAATTAAAACACAATTTTTGAAAATGTATTTACAATATTAGAATGTATTTTCATAAAAAGAAAAACGAAAACTCACAAATACAATTTTATTCTTATTTGTAACTAAAAACATAATGTAAGTCATATGCTGGGAGTTATGTCATTGTTTGAAAAAAAAAATGCAAACATAAGCATTTTCATATTATTTTTGTCTTGACTTTGGACCGTCTGCAATAAGCAGTTTAAACATCTTCAATTAATCTCTTATTTGGTTAGATTAGTTAGGTCATGTATATAACATAAATTGCAACAATTAATAAACGACACAAACCACTCCAAAACTTTTACCAAATAACACAAAAAAAACCTTTAGTAAAACTAAATATAAAATCGTTAAAATGTAGGTAAGAAAAAAGAACTAATTCTCGAGGTCGTATTTATTTTAAATTTATATATATAAGTATTCTTAAATATTTTCCTTATTAACTATTAAATATGTAAAATATAATTTATGAACTTATCAAAAAAACAAACGAATTTCACGTTTTTTCTTCTTCTTCTTCTTCAGGTCTTTAAAACTCTCAAAACATTGTTTTTTCTCTTAAACTATGCTATAATGTATTGTTGATTTAGAATTGTAAAAATATTTTTCTTGAAGCTTAAAGCTTTAAAAAAAAAGCAAAAAGGCACTCGCATTAAAATTTCTGTTTTTTTTTTATATCAAATATAATATTTTCTATAGAATAAAGATAGCTGACTAGTTGTTGTAGAGATTGTTAAATGACGGCTGGACTTTATCTTATTATTTTTTAAAGAAACCTTTCTTTTTCTTTGGTTTCTCTTCAGGTTCGGTGTATGCTCCTTTCTTCGGCAAAAGTGGTGGTGGTGCATCAACCTGGAAACTTGGCGGTGGCAAATGAATAACCTCGCTTGGAGATAATTCCTCATTCATAGCTTCGCCAATCGTACCCAACTTTGGGATATGAACTGAAGCTATGTCCGATGGTGTTGGTAAAATTGAATCACTTCCCTCAGCCATTGTAAGACCAATAGTAGCACCGATTTTCGCACTGGCATCCTTAAAAGTATTACTCAGTTTAATTTGGACAACATTGATGAACATAGATGTTAGAGCGAGTCCAAAAATTAGGTAAATAATGCTGCACATCATAAAGATCGGATGATTTGGAACAAAATCACCGAAGCCAATTGTCGACATGGAAACAAACACAAAGTAGAAAGCTTCAAAGTATGACCAATCCTCCCACATAGTGTACACAAATGCTCCCACAAGAATGTATGAAACAAGAATGATGCTTGCCAATGAAATGGGTAAGTTGAATTCATCGTTGACCTCAAAGGTTTCAGGATATGGGGTAGTTGGAGTTTCTAATTGTGATTGCACATGAGAGCCAGGAGTTTGAGGAGTGGGATGAAGTTGATTATTATTGATTGGTGGAAATTCTGATTGATGCTCTGATGGAGTTCCTGGATGAGCTGATTCCTCATCACCGGGATTTCCAAAGTATTGACTTGGTCGTCGTAGAGCATAGTCGTACATTGTGTTGAATCCGCTTATTACATCCATGACTTGTTGTTGTTTTCGAACTTTTCGACATGTTCCAGTGTAGTAGATGCGCCTAACATAGGCCCATACGAATTTAATTGCTCGCGTGAAGAGTTTACCAAAATCAGCCAGTAATATAAGGAACATGGGGATGCCAATGATGGCGTATATAACCGTCAGCGATCGACCGAGTACAGTCTGAGGTGTAATATGGCCATAACCTGAAATTTATAGAAAGACCAAACATTACTATCTATGTTTAAATAAAACGTGGAAGATAAAAATGTCTGAAAAGAAGTTACAAAAAAGAAAAAAATTAAGGGCTTTGTTCACAAGGAGTTAAATTCTTAGCATAATTTTCAGAGGTTCTAGTTAAATGGCGCTAATCAACCAAAATCGGATATTATTGTGAGTGAAATTCAAAAAACTGGACCTAAATTTATATAACTTTTGAGAAAATTAGAATAGTTTTTGAAAAAATAAAAAAAAAAACGAAAACCAATTTTTTCTAACTACACCGACCTAATATACAATTTTTTCGTGTCTATTGCATAAAAAACTGAATTGACCAAAAAAGACCGCTACAACTATAAAAAAGCTATAAAAGTTTTAATATTTACATAATATATAGAAAACTAAAAAGTTTGCCTTTGAAATACCTATTGTCGTTATCACGGTCCAGCAATACAAGACACAGTTAACAAAATTCCACGATTTCATTCCAGGAAATCGACGAACTCCGAGTTCCTGCATAGCGTGCAGTTCCTCCTCGAATTTTCTCAATTTCGTTCGAGCAACAGATTTCCAATCATCTTCTCTAAAATATTTTACTCAAAATTATCATTTTTACTTCATCCTTGGACGAATAAAAGAAATTTCTAGCTCACCTCATATTATGACTCACAGTCCATAAATGATCTATAAAATCTCGCTTAACCTTTCGCACCTCACATTTGTAAATATTTTCTAGAGAACCTTCTGTGTATCGGAACATCAATCCTCCAAACCCACACAATAGTACCAGAATAATAAAATCAACCAGACACTTGTTACGCTCATGGCACATTGCCTGAAGTTCTCGAGGATAGTCTGACTTTAGTTTAAGCCATTCAAAACGAAATTCTCGAAACATTTCTCGAAAGAAAACTTTTGTTAGCAGCTTTTCAGCTGGTGGACGAGTTTCATCTTTGTGGTCAGTTTTGGGCCGTTTTAAGTACGCAATAAGTTTTGATATCAAAGATGGTTGTTTAACTTGTTTTACTTGCTTCTCAGGAACAGCTTCTTCTTCTTCTTTTGATTGAATCGAGGTCTCAAGACTTCGTTTGCGCATTAATTGTAAGGCTTCAGCTTTCTCGAGACTTCGTTTTCTCACAAGTTCTAAGGCTTCAGCTTTCTCTAGAGAAAGTTTTCGAGCTTTTTCTAAACTTTCTTCAATAGAGCTTCGCTTTCGTTCAAGGCTAAGTTCAAATGAAGACTTTCGGGCACCATTTATTTGAATGGCTTCATCATTTTCTATCGAGCCGTTTCTCTTTTCAGAGCTTCTTGAAGATTTGTTGCGTCCAAGACTTTGTGTTTTCGTTTCTTCTAAAGCAGCTTTGCGATAAATATCCTCAAGAGCTTTCTGCTGAAGATCATTTTCATATTCGGAATTCCTGAAACTCCTCTTTCGCTCCAAATTCTCTACAGCAACATTTTCAAGTGAAGACTTTCGTGATACATTGTTGCTGGTATCAGGAGTTTTTGATCTTCGTGCTGGTCGAATAGGAGACAATGAATTATTACGACTGACACTTCGGCGAACTGGAACTGGTGGAGCTTGTGAATTTGTATTTTGTGGAGAAGCTTCCTTTGGTCGATATTTGTTAGTAGTAGGTGGTGGTGACCTATGGTTGTTTCGATGATCTTCAGCATGCACAGCTTCAGATTCTGATGATGAAACTGGCGTAGAAGACTCATACCTTGATGGCCTTACTTGTTTTTGTCTCACTGCAGCCTCATTCCTCGAAAGCCTCAAACTCTGCACCACTCTTCTGCGTTCTTCAGGGTCATTTGGAACGTGCATCCGATCGCTAATCTTTCGATAGTTTTCCATCAGGCGCTTTCGCTCTTCGTTATCCATGTATTGCTTGTAGCGAACTTTATGCTCCCGCTTCTCCTTCTCAAAGATTCTCTTCTCCAATTCAAATCTTCTTCGTTCATCTTCAAACTTACGAAGATTCTGTTCCAAACGGCTAAGATTCCCACCTTCTTTTGGGATCTCACGTCCTAGAGGTAATCGATTTGGTGAACCAGGATAATTATCGTTAATTTCGGGACTTGTTGCATAAGGTTCTCCTTCACTGGATTCCTCCTTGTGCCTTGGTGAAGAGAGGCTTCTTTTCTCCACCGTTCTGATAAGATCAAATGCCTCAGGTGATGATAGCCTCTCAGCCTGACGTGGCTGGGAATGACTTCGAGCAGCTGCACTGGCAAAAGTCTTATCACGTCTTCTTAAAATTTTACTCTCATGTGCCGACATTGCACCAGGAGGTCGGATTTGCATTCGAACCGTCTGTACGGCCTGCTGTTCAAAATTACTGCTACTCTCATCTGAATAATTTCTTCGAACAGCTAGTCCAGGTTCTGGAGTCTGTTCCCGTGTTGGTCGGACAACACGTCGGCGACGTCGGACAACAGCTGAATCCGATGATTCCTGACCGGGTTCCATATTGGTTTAGTCGCGAACCGAAAAAAAATGTACTTAGTCTTCTTTTATTGTTTTATTCTGTCGCAATAGCACGCCGAAGTTAATTATAGAATTTTGCAATGTCTTGAGAAGCCTGTCGTCGCTTCCGTTGTCTTTTCTTTATACACACTCTCAAAGCGTCACGATAGATACACGAAAATATTAATACAGATTATTTATCTACTAAAATAAAAATATAATTATATCATGTACTGGTCGCATTCCGAGGGAAGTTTTGAGGTTTGTTCTTATTAAAAAAAAAAAATCGGAACCTAAAACTTCTCCAGCAAAAAACCTTTTAAAAAATCGAAAAATAAACTAACTAAACTTAAATACAAAAATTCACGAAAAAAATATATATAATTTTGTTAAAGAAACAATCGGATGAAATAAAAAAAATTTAGAAAATATTTTCGAAATCGCAGAACCACCGTTGATGACCCATTGCTCGAGTCTTCGTCTTGAAATACACTACTGGGGAATTTTTTTTGTCATCTCTCTGTGGGGGAACTTTTTCAATTTTTCTTTTTCTCGCTCAGAAATGTTGGGCTATTAATTTTGGGTGGCAAATGGTTGAGTGAAAGATAAAAACACAAAACAGCTGATGACGAATGTGAGGTTGTGGAAATAAATTAATTAGAAAGTTTTAAAAGAAAATCATGTCATCAATGACAGAGATTTAGAGCAGACAAATTTGTGACGTCATATGAGTTTCCCTTTTAAAATTGATTTTTAAAGAATATTTTCTATTGAATGGAGGGGTTAAAAGCTTGAGCTTTTTGTGTTGGTGGGTTGTTGTCGATGATTAATTTTAAGTTATGATAAGAACCATTCTTTTTGTGGAAACGGAAGTGAGACCATAGAATAGTCGTTATAAAGCGTTGGGAATAAAGTGTTCAAATAGAAAATAGAAAATCTTTGAAATCAATTTTATTGAATAGATAAATTGAAATGATGATGAGTTTTGACTTTTCAAGTTTAAAATTATATTCCAAAATCAAATATTTTTTCACAAGCATAAAAAATCTGAAATTAAAAACAAAAAAAGTTACGCATACGCCACAGTGACCTGAAGTTTGTACCCACCACCCAATTATATAAAATAAAACATAAATACAAACAGCAAATTTTATTAATTCATCTGATGGGAAATAATAGTGCAAACATTTTGCTGTGTCAAGTTTGCGATCATATCATTATAATGGTTGCTATATTAATTTTAGTTTAATTTATTTCTTGTAAATAAGCTGAGTCGATTAAATCAAAACATAGCATTTCTTTGCATTTTTCGCGGGACAATATTTTTTTCCTTATTATAAAACGCGATTTGTTGGGTTGACAGAGTGGCAAGAAGAACCGCCATCTTGAAATATAGTTTTGCTTTGTTTTATAACTCCATTTTCTTTCATTTTAACACAAAATGACCAAAGCAAAATTTAATCCATGATTAAATAAAGTTCTAAAACGGACCTTTTACACATTTATGTACTCGTATAGTATCTTTTTTATACCTTATTTCTGAGTCTTTACTGTTTAAAATAGTTTTCTGGTTACATTAAAATAAATAAAATTGAATTTAAAAAAAATGTCCCACTACAAATAATATTCCTATTGCCTACATTAAGTGTATACATAGTTCATTTTAAAATACTTAAACTTACACTTTAATCTTATGCTGAAACACCTACAAGATTGTATCAGTTCTTGCCAAAAGTTATCACACATAACATCTTGAAATGTCTTGATGCCAATGTTTGTTTCCAAAAATTTAAATACGGTAAGTAGGGGAAGAAAAATCAACTTGGACGATTTATGTTCTCGCACTAATAGAAAAACTTATATGCTTGCTAACAAATAACCTCCCACTTTGTATTGTGGCGTTGTTGATGATTTTGTTTTTATTTAACTTGAAAAACAAAATTTTTCAATGTCAGTTTAATGATGACGATATAAAAGAAATCAAAATCTATTGACGTCATTGATTGTGTGTTAAAAATATGTACAATATGTTCTTAGATTGCTTAATAACTACTAATGTTCACATAAATTTAATCTTTATTATTTTTTTTAATTAAATATTTTCTACGCGTGCACTATGAAACCAAAAATAAGAAAACAAATTAATAATTTGATTTATTGCCTGAACCGGTTAACGTCCTCGATTTTTATTATTTAAAAATATTTTATTGCATCAAATTGTTTGAATTTAATCCAGCTTACCATTTAAAATTTGCACCCGTTAATGAGAATTATTATTATGGATATTACTTTTAAATATACAAAAATATGTTTCATTCTTTTTTGTATTTTTATTTTTTAAGTACTTGTGCACTAGTTTTGATAGTTTATTTTGTTTTTAATAATTTTTGGACTTTGTCAGATTTTTTTTTTCAAGTTTCTGTTTGTATCAACATTTATTTTTTTATTTATTTATTTTGAATTTTAAAACAGCTTCCACATTTTAATATTAATTGCGTGGGATGTCCGATGTTGTCTCTCAAAGACCAAACACATTTATATAAAATATTTGGTAAATTGTTTCAAAAATATTTTATATATGTTTTGTATAAAAAAGAAGAAAGAAAAATATAATAAAAACTGACTCGTGTTTTGGGCTTTTGGCATATTGAAAAATTATCATCAAAAGAAAAAGTCAGCTGCTGAAAAATGCTTTTTAAAGATTAAAGTGACATACAAATTAATTTTCTTTATAGGCTGCTAAATTGCAAACGGCTACCATTTATTTATGTTTGGCCTTGAACGAAGTCAAATTACAACTCAGTAGGTATTAGTAAAGATAATTAAAGTCTCCACCATACGATATTTCATTCCACTTCTAACACCGCAATATATGCTTTTATCATTATATACCTTACGTCATTTCTGACTAATAATATAGGTAATATTTCGTTACTATTTGATTGTGCTTAAAAAACAACACAAATATTACTCTCTTATAAATAAATCACTTAATTACTTATAGTATTTATCCGATTCACTTCCTTTTCTACCACTAGATATGCCTTGTCAATTATAAATCAGCATCATTAATTATACAAACGAGTCATTTGCCCCAAGATTCTTACTTAAGGCAGCCAATGCAATCTCATAAAAATCAATTTCCCCCAAACAATGAAATTATTTAATTATAAACAAAATTATAAAAGCATAGGAGTACTATTCGGTACGCTTGACTTAGTACTCTTTTATGGAAATTTCTAATAACTAAGAGTATATGTATAAAGTACCCCAAAACTGTTATATATTTTATATGCTTGAATTTTCCGTAGCAGCTTTATACAGATAAGATTGAACAAGCTTTTAAACCAAAAAATGAATTTAGTTCCATACAAAAAACGTTATTTAAAAATTTAAAAGGCTCTTGGTCAAATCGGCCATAAAGCTTTCAATCCACAAGTATTAATTTTATTATTCTAAAATCACTTTGATCATAAGCCATTATATATATTTGTTAAAACGCAATATTATATGCAAATGAAACGAATTTTATTTATAGCATTTCATTAGAATTGTATTACGCGGCGGGCGCAACACAGTTTACTAAAATAATGTATAAGAGAAATATTTTTATGTTAATTTTGATTTAAATATTATTAAAATATGTATTTTATAACTATAAAATTGACCAATTCTTTCAGTAGTAATCCAATATAATTTTTCAATTTTTTTAGATTAATTTTGATAACTATGCAAATAAGAAAAAAAAAGCTATAGAAAAACTATAGAATAAAATTCAGTTAATTATTGCATAATCAAAAAATAAATTACCAAAAAAGTCAGAATGCAGAAGGCATACATTATAAATTTAGAAAATATGAATTTAGAATATATTAAAGAATTATATTCCAAACAAAGGGTAATGGTGTCCAATTTTGGCTACTGATGGTTTTTGTATTGGGCCTTATGAATACAGTAATAATTTTTACATCGAGAGAGCACTGATCTTTTGCTGCTTTTTAGAGGTTTGGCTGTTATCTTGAAAAAGATTCTCAGAAAACTAAATCCTATGGAAGATGACGAAAAGCAAACAACAAAAACTGTTTATGAATACTTTCAATTTTGTTTATGAAGATCCCATAACAACAAGAGAACAGTATACAAGATCTTTGTTACATGTGGATCATTAAACTCTTTTGAAATTCTCTAAATTAATCCAAGACGACTCCTTGCCTTGCTAGAGTCAATATGAGGATAGAGCTTGAGCTTGACGTTAGATAAGGCACCCAAGTTATTAAATAGATACACTCGCTCAATTAAAGTTTCATCGATGAAATAAGAAGATAAGAAAGGGTCTCTTCTTTTCGAGTATGACATCACTTTACATTTTTTCTTGTTGAGTTCCATCTCAATTGAATTGCACTATTCGTAAGTTATATCAGTGTCATGTTGTTAAAACAAATGTCCACTCGAATTAGCGTAGCCAAAAAAAAAAGTTTAAAGCCGTCAGCGAAGATCAGGATTTTTGAGTGTGAGATATCCATACCAATGTCATTTATAAACAACAAAAACAAAAGTGGTCCAATATAACTACCTTGAGGAACACCGGGCAGATCATGAATTACTTTAGACAAACAATTTTTAAAGCTAACGTTCTGTATGCGGTTATCTAAATAAGATTTGGTCCAAGCAACGATCCACTCCGAAAAACCATATTTCTCTAGTTTAAGCAAAAGAATAGGGTGGCTAACCTTATCCTATTTTATATCCATAAACACATCCGTTTGAAGTCCATTTAGCTTGTTCTTGATGTTTACATGAGTTGTAAGGGATTTTTTTTTCAAAAAGTTTTGCAATTCCACTACAGTTATCAGTTCGATTTTTGAATAAAGTGAACAATTCTAAATACAAAATTGGCAAAAAAAAAATGAATAACCAGTTTTTTAAAATTTTATTAGATTAAAACAAAAACAGTTTTTTTTTAATCCAAAAATGAGGTTAAAAATTTAACTGCTGAAACAACTTAATCAATTTTTATGTATTTTTTTTAGCTTCACAATTTAAAATATTTACAGTACAACAAAAATGTTGGTGAGTTAAAAGTCAAGACTGTAATAATATTTTGTATTTGGTCCCAGCGCACATAGCATAACATTCTCAAAAATTATTATAACCAAATTTTTGGTATGTCCTCTTCACGAGGAATGGTTTTTATGTATGCAAATTTAACATAAGAAACCATTTATAGGAAATAAATACGCCGAAGAAGCTTCTCAGAATCTAACAAACATAATTATCCAAAAGATATTAGCCAAAGCAATTAAAAAACTACTTGTTCAAAGATTTTTTGAGGAAAACTACTAAGGAAGACCAAAGTCGGCAGTCGGCCTTTTTTTGTGAAACAAATTTGGCAACGAAACGGAAAAGTTTTTTTCGTCACTAACGTTAACTATTAAAAATTAGGATTTTTAATGAATCGGAAATTATCCATAGAAAAACGATTTTTTTTTTAGTATTTTAACACACTGCGCATAATTTTCTCTACCGATCCAAAAACTAATAAACAATTTTTTTTGCAAATTTTGTCAGCATTCAGCTTCTGTTAACATCGCTTATTCATTACTCAAGACATGACCTGAATAGTTAAGCTCTTTCCGAAAAAAACGACAAATAATTTGAAAAATAATAACACCATAAATCCATAAATATTTAAATACAAAAATTTATTTTGAAGAACCAGTTTATCAAACTTTTGTCCCTTATTTTTTTTACGAAAACCAAAATTTGCTAACACGCTAACACCAATGCAAGATCCTTCATTGATGATTTTGCTTATTAAATCCTTTATTTCCTTAAACAACAAAAGCCTTTTCAGAGGATCTAACCAAGTGAACCACAGTGTACATAAATCAATCAATAATAAATTAAAGAAAAAGTAGACTCAATAAAAATATCCAGAACTGCCAAAATTATTCACACACATACACAAATCGTAGAATCGTTTACCCATCATCTGCAATGGTTTTAAATGCATTTCCCAATGCTCACCGCCCGATTGAAGAATATTTATTTCCCAATGCATTTTTATTTGTTTACAAATCAATGCCAAATGAAAACAAAGCGGCCGCCTTTCGATTTTCATAACCGCACTAAATTTGCACGTCCAAAATGAAATTGCATGTCGTCTTCGTCAGTTTTTATGATTCGTGCCATTGATGGAAAAAAATCTTTTGAAACGTCATAATTTTTGAAGGAAAACAATTTTTTGGTCATAATTCGTGACAGCACAAAGTTAACACAACATGCATTGTTGATTTTTGAATTGTTTTTAAAAGTTTAATTTGTAAATAAATTTGTATTGAATCGTTGAATTCATTTGAGCCTTTCAACGATTCATCAAAATAAACTTATGTATTCCCCTCAAATGGTGAAATAGCTACCATATGAGAAAGTCCTAAAAATAATAAACAAAGTGTTTAAATGCTTAAAAAACAAAGTGCTGAATCAAATGTTTGGTTTTCTTCATTTTCACAGACAAATTTGATTTATTTATAAAACCGATTGGAACTTTGGGTTTGGTTTTCATAGGAATAAACTGTGTGGCAAAGCTAAACACACATTTGTGGCAGTTTTGTGTTTGATTTTTTCCTGATTGATTCATGATACTTTGACAGTTTGGGTTAAGAGTACCATCATACTGAATGACGTGTGGGTGGTGTGTGTTTTGTTTTTTTGCTGAAATGTCAATAACTTTGAGGAATAGTTTTGAAAGGAATTTTAATAATGTTTCTTAACAATGTCAAAGTGACAATATTATACCTAACCTATAACTTAAAATATGAACAACTAAAACTATGTTTCAATAAGAAGAGAAAATATTCAGAAACTTCAAACGAATATTTCAAGACTGCGAATTTACAAAACAAGAATAAAATATGTTATTTCTGGTTTGACATTTACCGGTATTAAAATAGAATAGAATAGAAAATAGACTAAGGCCACAACATTTATAGCACTTTTTCATTTGTTTTTTGAAGCAGGCAATGGTTTCGTGTAAAAAAACAATAGAACATAGCATACCGATGGTTGGAGTATGAGAAAGATTACATTAAAGTTCTTATATATGGTAGGTACCTCACATGTACTTATAACTAGATACATTATGTAAGTCATTGTACATGTTGTACATGTACATGAACATAATACTCACGATAAAACTTTACATTAATTACAAAACTTTATATTAATAATAAATTCCATATTTGTGTAAACGTCAAAATTTGAGTACAAAATTTTGGATTTTTGACATAAATGTATGTCACTTTAACTTGTCACTTAACAAACACGATTTGAGTATCATTTAGTGTGTTCCAAATATCAGAAAATGATAAAACAAGGGGTTAAAACGGTAGGTACCGTTATTAACCAATAAAAAAAATACTTGTTTTATTTAAAAAATACGTTGGCAATTCCATATGTGAGCTACACTACATTTGACATGACTGGCATTCTAATATTTTCATATGTAATAAGTAGTATTATATATCAGATTTTTCAATTATCCTGATATTATATAGATGCGTTCTTGGAATGTTGTATAATATGATATATTTAATGAAAAGTAAATGTGAGCAATACTACATGCAAAAGGAAGACAGTTGCGAATGTGTTTCTTAACTTCAAAAATCTTCCTTGTTACAGGCTTTCTAGTTTAAAATTATAATTGCAGCTAAATTTAATGAAATTACTTGATGGAAAATGGTAAAATAAAACACTTTTATTTTACTAATAATATAGTTCGTGAGCTACGCTACCGTCATTTCGAAAGGAAAATCATATTGTTATTTCAAAGATAATCTTAAAACTACAGAGCATAACGTAAAATCTTCAAAAAAAAACTATTTTTTATGACAAATACTTTAAATTTTTGTCAAGTACTGAATAATTCTTAAAATTTTTAAATTACCACTAGTCTTTTAGAAAATTTATAAAAGTTTTTATTATGCTTAAGAATTTAGCTGGGAAAAGGATAAAATGGCTAAAACAGCAACAGAGGTCAAGTTATTACAGAGAAAGAAACTAAAATTCTACTCAATTTTAGTTTCTTCTAGATTATTTTAAAAATACTAAAAAAAGCAATTCAACACGAAATTTGAGATAGAAACATGGATTGATGTGCTTCAAGTTTTTTGTAAATAAAAAGGCAGAAGAGATGAGAAGCTCTACAAAGAAGATCCTAAAACTAAAGTTTGAACCCTCCGATTTATGCACTAGAAGACACTGCAACGTAATCGTTTGCTTGAAAAAGCTTCCATGTAAATGCTGTTACAAAAACCAAATGGAATCTTCTTTCTAGTCATAGGAAGTATGGAGAAGTTGTAAATGCATAAGCATTAGGAAGAGTAGTAGATCCTGATATAACCTTAAAGAAACGATAATAAAGGTTATTGAGTGTTGGATTGCAGAGCTTTGGCGACTATCACCATCTCTGACAGACAAGTCTTTGACTTCCTCAAGTGTACCTTAAGTTTTCAATTAAGATTGAGTAAAATCAATCGATGATTTTAGTTTTATTAAACGTCGATGTTAATTTGAACAATTGAAACAATTCTATTTATGTTGTGACTTACACTACAACTGTACATTGTAAATATTTCTAAGTAACGTAATTAATTAAAGACTGCAAACCGCTATGTCAATACTAAACTAAGCAAAATGTACTAAATAATAATTAAACTTCAAAATACTAACTTGGTAAAATTAAAATCCTCCTTAAAATTCACTTTTGTTTGATGCTCACGAAGCCATTTTTGTTACTATTGTGAATACTTAAAATACGATTTTGGTAGACTTTTACGTGGAAATGGATACGTCTTTGCCTGTTGTAGTGTCTATAAAAATTTTAATCAAAAATCTTAATTCCCTACGTAGGGAATAATCTAAAAGCCTTGCATTTTAATTTATTTAAACACTACTTAAACACCCATAATGCGTTATGTGATAAAAGTAAAAAACACTCTAACCCAATCATTTTGAAATTGCAAACTGTTGATTACTTTATAAACAAATGTTTGTAGAATTTTTTCGTCCATAATTTTTTATTTTTCAAATAAATTTCAAATCAAAATAAACACATTTTGTTTTTATTACAAACAAAAAAAGCAAAAAAGACACACGTTTTCATGAAAACCTTGGTCATCACGCAATTATATTGGTGTCATAGACAAAAAAGCATACCAACCATATTCATCAAGTTAAAAGAATTTTCTTTAAGATTTCATAAAATTTTGACAGACTCATAACAATAAATGTACTGAATTTATCGTCATTCTGATGATTTAAAAATAAACGAATTTGAATTGATTAAAAATTTACAGACCGTGACAGAAGTATACGTTTGGGGAAATATTATTACCTTTTCTCCCACGAAAAAAGTGAACACGAGGAAAAGTTACTGAAAATGTTTTCTTTTGGCATATAAATTGTTGTCCCACTGTCTAGTGTTTGCGGTGGGGAATTGAACGTTTTATTTAAAAATAGATTTTACAATTTTATCATTTAAAACAAAAATAGTTTTAAACTTAATAGAAAGTGATATAAATTGTGGGGCTCAGTAAAACGATTTATTTTTGATACATTTTTGATACATTTTTTATATTTTGTTTTGTATATGTTTAAAAGAATAAGAAATATTTAATAATATTTATTTTGGCATAGTAAATAAATATGAATATCACAAATTTCAGGGAGGTATTTAATCATCATAAGTTTCTCTTAAATGTTTTATATCACCCAAAACTAATTATATGCTTCATATAATTCTCAACTTTTTTATAAATAGATTTTAAAATAGATATTTCATTTTTTTTTTAGTAAAATAAAATTTAAAAATAAACAAATATTTTGTTTAAATAAAATAAATTTTAAAAATAAACTCACCAATAGTTGTGTAAATAGTTCCACAATAAAACATTGCATTCCAAAAGCTCCATGGATTTTCAAATTGTTCCAATTCTTCTAAGGTTTTATTTGAATTTATAAAAGATTGGACAGCATCTTTGTGAGTTCGAAGAGTTAAAATTAGTTTTCCATTAAATTCATCTGGATGAAACTGTAAATTTATTTATTTGAATTTTCGATTATCAAGTCAACAAATTTCTATTTTCTTTTTTTTTTAATTTATTACCTTTCGAAGCTGAAGATCCTGTGACAGATCATGGACGGCCTTGAATAAACTCTTTTGTAAATTATGAGTATCATTAAATTTTTGTTGCACGTGACGTTCTGTGGAGGAAAAAAGAAATATTTGTAATGTTCAATTATTTTAAGACTTGGAATAGTGGTTTGACATTAAAATACAGAGGAAAAACTTATGCGCAACGGTACAAAATGAGAAATGAGAAATTATAATGTTTCTTTCTAATAAGAACAGTTTTCCACTTTTTAACTCAATTTGGCTACACAAAATAAGCCCGAGTCACTGCTTTAAGAATTAAATGTAAGAATTTTTACAACTTTGGAAAAAAGTCTTAAGGAAGATACGAAAACACAACATTTTACCTACTTTCAGTTAAATATCAATAATTTTTATTAGTATCAAAAAAAGTTTTGAAAAAATTGTTTTTTTGAATTAACTTGACAACTTTTTTTTTCTAAACATTTAAATTAATAGAATAGAACGATAGTTTCGTTAAAGAAGTTTTTTTTTAAATGAATTTTAAAATGAAAATCATTGGTACAATTTTTGAGAAAACCAAGCTTTTCTGAAATCGTTATACATATAGTTGCGGTATGTTGCATTATTTTTTGTTCTTTAAAACTGATTTAACGGCACTCGGCTTCGGTATAAATCGGTATTCAATTTTTATGAAAAATAAAATACATAACTGGGTCGCAAAAACTTTTTTGTTGAATGTTAAGGCCTATTATAATCTAGTTATTAAAAATTTATGATCTAAAAAGAAATCTAGTAGTCATTACACAACTTTCTTCTTTTGAGTTTTAAACTAAGTAAACTAATTATATCATATTTTTCTTCTTTATAATTCTATCAAGGACACCACTGGTAAAGAAAATTATTTTCAAGGTACCAGAATACACATTCTCCTAGTCCCTAGAATATTTAAATTTATATTCGATAAATGCTGCGATTTTCGCTCGCGTCAGTTTATATCGACCTCATCTTTTGCGTAAACATCATCTAACTGATGAGGCCCTAAATGTACCTGGCCAAAACGTATTTTAGAGTTAATGTTACCTGAACTTTTAAATTGACTTCATAATAGATATCTAAAATCAAAATTTAAAAAATCAAGTTTTGAAAAAATCAAATATTTGATTGTTCTATTTTCCTATATTCTTGAATATCTTATTTTTTTAGAAAATAAAACTTTAACGGCCAATTTCTAAACAAAGTTCTACAATCTAGTATTAAAAATATTATTTTTAGCTCTCAGTTTTTCTGAAGAAAAAAAAAAAAAAATAAAAATGAAACAATTTGACTTTTAATTTTTCTTAAACCGAGTTTTAAGAGCTAGAACTTTATCAAGAAATTAGCCGTAAATCCTTTTTTTAAACGACTAAACAACTTTTTTACTGACTTTGACGTGGAAATAAAGTATGATATTTATGTTATTTTAAAACTAACTTATTAATGAACTAATTTTTACTATAAGTATTACATTTAAATAAAAGTATTTTTAGGATATTTGTACATATTAACATTTAAAAACAAAACTTTGAAAATAATCCAATAACTCATTTTCGAAAAATTGATTTTTAAAATAAAAATTAACAAATTTCTCTTAAAAATCCAATAAAAATTTGTTTTAGAAATGTTAAATCTGAGGAAAATAATGAAATATAAAACTGCTGTAATAAAAAAAGTTAATTTGACAGCAACATTTTTATAAGAGATTTTACAAAAAAAAATAAAGTTTTCATAAAATGACAGACACACTGTTTTCAGCATAATTATCACTATCCTGAATCGTGGCTAAAAAGTATAAACAAAAGTTAACAATACCTACACGCTAAACCTGCCATCTCCGTAAACCTACTCGAATCTGCTTTTGCATTAACTTTTTTCGCTCACTGTATTATTATAATCAAAAGAATTCCCAGACGATCGATGGTGACAGAGCTTTTGATTTTGTTTTCGCTTAAACATAAACAAACAAAATAATAAAAGTATGTTTCAGCCAACACGTGTCGTGCACTTCTTCAGAAACGATTGAAAATATTTAAATTTATCAAATTAAAATAAAATCAGTTAGAAAGATACTTTCGTTATATAGGTTCATAGAAACCTTACAATATATTAAGGCGCAAAATCAACCAATGAATATAATGACATCAGTAACTTATTTATTTTATTCATGGCGTTATAATGTTATGACTCAAAGAAGTCTGAAGCATTTATTTTAGCTTGTTAGATTATTACGAATATATAGTAACGGATTAGCATAGTAATATAGTTAAATGTCTTGGATTTTGATGAATTAGGTAATAATGGAGAGGAGAAATCCTATTACACTAAACTACATACATATGAGTTGTTTTGTTGACAATCATTGTTTATATATGATGAATAATATAATTTCATGTCTGGGAGTATTTTAATTAAATCTGCCTTTTGTTCTATTCGAATAGTTTGGTTATTATAATTATTTTTTGGTGGCAGGCTAAATTAAATACTAGTGTTTTATAATATTTCAATATGATTGATTATTTTGAGATAAAGCAATTAACTTAATTATAGAACTTGAAATTGGACAAGAAACAATACATTTTGTATATTCCAGTTTTTTATTTTTTTTTTACAAGAAAATTACTGATTAACAGAATCTTTTTCGTAAATCTTAAAGATTTAGAGGGAGCTCAGAGAGAGCTCTAACGAGGTTAAATTTATTTAAGAAGCTGTTTTAGTCGTTTGAAAATCAAATTTTATGCTTTTTTAATTTTTTTCTAAAACTACATTTCCAAATTTTTAATTAAAAAGGCTTAGCATATATTGTTACTTTATCTATGTATAAGAATAAGTACGTGCGACCCACTCGTGCATTTTATTTATTTTTAATTTTGCCAAATTGTCGGGCTGGGGACATATGATGGACGTAAGTAAAACACTTGTTCAAAATAACAAATAAAATATTATTGAAATAAAAGAGTACTTTCTGGTAAATTGTATTTAACAACAAAAGTTAGGATCATTTGAGTATTATCCAAAATAATTATAAAAGGAGCGTGATCATTAACTTAATCCACAATTGTTATTTTAAAAGCATTTCTTTTTGCGTTGTTTACTGAAAGTTTTATTTACTAGGGTCTTCGGGAAAAGTTATCTTTTGAAACATTTTCTATTATTGTTCTCAAAATTTTTAACGTAAGAATAACACTTTTTTAGCATTGCTAATATTTTGCCAATTTCCTTTTCAGTTTCCGATATTTTTTTTTTCTTTTAATTATTCCAGAAAATGCTTTCACTTTTTTTTTCAAAAAAGTTTGTATAAGCTATTTTTGTGGAAAATGAGTTTCTACCCGTTTTATGAAACTTTCTGTTACATTTTTTATTGAAAAAGAGAAATTCCCTTCTTAGGATTTTTTTCCTAAAAACCTTGAACTTTCTCGAAAACAACTCAAACTACTATACTTGATGCAAAAATCCAGTAACAAGATGTTAGCCTTATTCCTTAACCTTCTAATTACTAGCCCATTTTGCATACGTTTCCCCTAAAGATAAAATCAACCAACATTTTTTTTATTTGCAGTTCATTTCCAATTTAATTTCCACTTGAAACAATTATAAACACTAAACACCCCTTGCCACTTATTTACTCAGAAAATCACAACGCGCATCCTTTATTTGCCCTTCTAACCCCCATTCAGTACACTGCATTCGCTAATAATATCCTCCTTTGAACTTTCAAAAGAAACTTTCTCTGCCAATGCCAAACAAGAATTGACCCAAAAACTATTTCTATGGAAATGAAAATACGCTTTCCCAAAATGACATCATCCATTGCAGTATACAAAGGACGAGCACGAGTCCTTCTAATACACAACACACAACTTACCTTCAACAGTTCGAAACAGCACTGCACCACCGACACTGTAGAGAAGCACCACCAAAAACAGGAATATATGTGTAAACCACTTTTTGGACCATTTGCTAAATTTCACGTACAATCCATAGGTGAACTTCTCACCGAAACTCATCCCTGACTTTGTGAAATCGACAAATCCTTCGAATCCTTTTGACATGAAATTTCCGGCAGCAAAAGGATTTGAATATGCTGGCCAATAGGGTTGACCTTGTGATCCATTTAGAGTTGGATTCGTTTGAGCTGTAAAAGGAATCTGGCCGGTTGGTGGCATCGAACCCATGTAAGAGCCATTGCCATGAATTTGTATCCGTGGTGGCCGTGAGGCACGAGGACGACCACCCGCTAGAGATGTTGGCGCCGCTAACGGCAACGCAGGCGGTGGGGGTGATGGATTGTAAGGCATTCGTGGTGCACTCATGATTTATGTGTTTCAATTAATTAAGATAAGTATTTTTTTTTTTTTTTAGATAAAAGATAGAAAAGTATAAAATAAAAATATATTGCACTAGTATAGGTTTTTTTATTCTCTTGTGTCACATTGCACTGTCACAGTTGTAATTCTTCAAAAGAAAACATTTATATTCTTCAATATCCTTTCGCAGGATATTGTTTAATTTTTTTTTTTTATTTTTATTTTTTTTATTTATTTTTTTTCCCCGAAACGGTGACGTTGTATTCGAACAAGAAAATTAATGTCACCTTACGATCCGTTCCGGTCTTAGTCTTATTTCATACTGAACAAACATTCCGATAATATAGAGTGGCGATGGCGACGATGACGACCGAGGACAACCAAACCAAACGTGAGATGAGAATCTCCAAATCTGAGAAATATTCTAAGAAAAAAATCCCAACTCATCTATTTCATTCATTAGACTGAGTGAGTTCTGCGATTGGATGCGAATTAAACCGAAAATAAAATCAAAAGGCGACACTGACACACCAGAAACCATCAGCGATACTTATAATATACACCACACCACATGAACAGCGGAAGAAAAGCAAACGCACGAATATATAAAGGTGACATCGGGGTCGTATTTATCTTCATATTCTTTGATAAATGTATAAATAAAATTTAATTTTGTTTAAATTGTGAATAATGTCAGTTTTGTACATACAACTAAAGACTTTTCCTTTCTGCAACTTGCTAAAAAGCTGATAATATGACTCATTGGATGTTGCTGAATTCATTTATGGGAGCGTATCGGAATCTCGTTTTTCAAAAATCCCGAACAAAAAGTTTTAAAATCCCATCATTTAAAGTACTGTTTTTTAAGACCCCATCTTCTAAAATCCCGCTTATTCAAAATCCCGATCTATTATAATCCCGCTTTTGAAAATCCCGTCAAATACAAAACATGGTTATCAAACTATATAACAAAAGATGTTGGTATATTCGATTTGTTATTATTTTATAAATTAAAAAAAAAATAATTAAATTAATTGCAAAAACAGAATATACATAAAGAAATCTACCTTTTGTTTCTGTTTTCATATTATCTACTTCAGGTTTTTCACTTAAAATTCACCCATTTGCAAATCAAATGCATGCTTTGCAATTTAATTTCACACTTTTGCAAATTAAATTCGCTCTTTTGCAAATCAAATTCACGTTTCAAAAACTAAGTATAAATACTTTTACATATTATTTATGAAAGCAAAATATCAACAAATTCTAACTAGATAGCGCAAAATCTAAAATATAATACTTTTTTTTCATAGGAAACTGTGATTTTGATTTGCAAACCGGTGAATCTAAAGTCAAAAACCTGTATCGGTTTAGAATCTGTTAATATTTTGTTTTCATAAATAATATGTAAATGTATGCTTACTTAATTTTGAAAATTTGATTTGCAAAAGAGTGAATTTGATTTGTAAATGGATGATAGATTCCAATAAAATGCATAAGAATAATAATTCATTATTTAATCTATTTAAATTTTCTTATTAGCTTGCTTTTGCAATCAAAACTTGTTGTTTTATTTTAAAAAATCGCGTAGTTTATAAGAAAAAGGATTATAAAAAACGGGATTATGAGAGATTGGATTATAAATAGCGGGATTTAAAAAAAGCGAGATTATAAAAAACAGGATTTTAAAAAGAGGGATTTTAAAAACGGGATTTGAAAAAACGGAAATATAATAAGGAAGATATCGAACCCAACCCCTCATTTACTTTTCATTATTATAGAAACACTCTTTTTTCAAAATATCACAAGTATATATTCTGGGAACAATATATAAAATAAATTGACAAAAATCAAACAAAAAATACAGTGTGCAGAGTTTTGTGGAACGCATAGTCATTAGTGAAGAGCATTTTTTTTTTACTAGAATTTGTCAACTTTCAAAAATATTTATTTTGAATATTAGACTTTTAGGCTTTCTTTTTGAAATAAATGGCGATTTGAAATGTGAACAATTTCCAAATATTTTTTCAGAAGGGAAACGTATAAAATTATATGTACAAAATTAACATTATTTCCCATTTAAACAATGCATATTAATTTGAAATAGAAGTTGCGGAATGTAAAGTAAAATTTTTCATCAATTTCCATTAATTTCGAACCGTATTTTGGAAGGGCTTATTTTCAGCCAGATACTATTTTTTAACTGGACATGTATGTAGAAAGATTTTTTGGAATGTGGCACTTATGTAAAATTTTAATTTTGTCAGTTTACATGCAGTGATTTTTCATTTCTCTCCAGAAACTACGTTGCAGTAGATGATTTGTTTAAAAAAAAAATTCTCAAATCATTAAGTCACCTTAATACCTACTTTCACCTCAGAAGAAAAAAAGTCAAAGACAAGAGAAAGAAAGTAAAATTGAGAAAAATCTTTGTTGGAAAATCCAATTTTTCGGCCTAAAAAAAATAATTAGATATCAGAGATTTTTGATTCTATGTTCTATCTTCTGTGGGTTTGTGGTTAAATATAAAAAAAAATAAAATATAAGTGTTGTTGTGGGTTTATTTTGATTTTTATTAACGACCCGGCTGTGACGACGTGTGGCTTAAAATTTTATTATTGTTATTATGCGTAAATTTCAATTTTAAATTAGATGTCTAGTCTGTCTAGTTTTTCTATATCAATGTTTAAATATACTGTAGAATTTACTATGTTTGTAAAAATCGTAATTGGGCAAGATTAAAGGTTGCCTTAGGGCATACATATAGAAGATTATTTTTTTCTGTTTTGTTGGAATCATGTAATGATGTCATTTTAAGCTTTTTTTGTGTGATTTAAAATGTTGAAAGCAGATATTCGACTAGTGTATCTTAACTTTTATTCAAAACGCACAAACATCAAGCTGTCTATGTTTGGATTTATATGAAGATCAAATTAATGAAGTTATTTCTGTTTTAAAATTTATTGCCAACCCTAGTACTCAGTTCGGGTGGAAGTTAAATTTTAATACAAAATCGTTTGCGTGAATTTTTTTGAATTTGATTCCACAGTTATTGGTAAATCTACAGTCTTGAAATGCCACCTTAGGAGTTTGCGGGCACATCCTCATAAAGTAGTAAAATGTTCCATAACATGATGTGGAATGCGTTCAATTTCCATTTCACGAGAGGTGAGTAGAGGTCAGGAGAGGTAAGTACGAGGGTTTAAAGCCTGGTTCTCACCCATAGTGAAATAAAAATTTAATGTTATGAACCATTGTACCATTATGTAAGGATGTGATATTTCAATCGAAATATTCTTAGGAAGAATAATAAAACATAACAATATGGCAATTAAACAATTTAAATTCGGAAGAGAAGGTGTAGAATGTAAAGAAAAATTTCTCGAAAACGATTTCATTTTCACTTCAACTGAATACTAGGCTCAAGCCCATAGTACTTACAAAAATCTTTTGAAATGAGAATTGAATGCGTTCTACAACATATTATGGACTAGTTTAAAACTTTCTGATGATGAAGATGCTAAAGAAATATTATCTCAAGGTAAGCATAGTCCAAGTTTTTGAGAAATAAAATAGTGTTGAGCCAAACAATGTATTCATTTAAAAAAATTGAGAAACATTAGTGAATTCCATGGCTTCCAGCGTTTTTGGGGCCTGTCCCAATATAATGAAATCAAGTAGTAAAATAATGTTGTTTTCGATTAGAAATCCAGAAGAGTCTGGAATCATCCAGAAGTCTTCTGAAATTGTTTTATTGGGGCAAAATAACAAATATGACACAGCTAAAGAGTTTCAGAAGATTTCTGGATGATTCCGAACTTTTCTGAATTTCCAATCGAAAACGACATAATAATAAGCTTTCATTTGCGATACATTTCAATGCTGGAAGACCCATATGTTATCCATCATCCTTTATGGTAAATTGTAGGATTTTTTTTTGATTTCAAATAAAAATATCAGCTTTAATATAAAAATAACTTCATACGAGTAAACTAAAATATAAGAAACAACAACTTTTAACAAATTTTTTTTCTGCATCGCATCAAATACCTGTATTAAAATAAAAATATTACACTAATTTGTTGAACATGAACTGAAACAATTATCTTTGCATTGAACTTATAATATTGGCATCAAAATCTATTGCACATTAATATACAATAAATTTCTTTAAATTTGTATTTTAAATTAAAAAGCAGTTCAACATGGTTGACAGGTTTACAAAGCTAATTTCGTTTTATTTTGTTTAATGAATCAATTGCATTTTATTGCTTTAATTGTTCAAATATTTTTTTTTTTTTTAAGTAACAAGTCCTTGGAATTTAAAACAAATCTTAATTATTTCATTACCACTGATTTCAATCAAAATTTAAAAAGATTAGTCTGTTTTATTATGTTTTTATTATTTGATAATTTCCTTGATTATGACGTATGAACATTTTAAAATTTACGCAAATAAAAATAGATTTTTCCATATTGATCTAGTTTTTTCAATAAGATTAGTATTAAAACTAGAAGCTTAATCTGATTATGTATGACACTTCAAATAATATTTATAATTTACTAATAAATTATTTTTAACTTTTTTTGAACAACCAAAAGTAATTAAGCAAAACACTTCAAAGTTATGATTATGTACATATCTGGAATTCAATAATTTGTCAAATAAGACTACTTACCGATTGATGTAATGAGTACCTAAGAATTGGGCACTTCAATTAATTTTCCAAGCAAAACAAACAAAATATAAATAAATGTAATTTTTTTGCTTTAATCATATTCAGTAAAACATGTTAAATTCTTGATAAGATAAAAATAGAATTTGACTGACTTTTTTTTAAATAGTGAGTTAAAAAAAGATTAAACAAATTTACATATTTGTACTTGTGTGTATATTTTTTATATTTTGTTATGGATGCCTTAAAGCCGAAAAAAGTGTTGGTAGGGATTCATTTACTAAACACATTTTCGGAGTGTGTTCTTTTCCAAAACTGGTTCACCAGAAGCAGGTTCTTAAAGGACATAACTCAAATTAACGAAACAACCCACGAGCATTTTTTTTTTGAAAATTTTTTTAACTTCTAAAGCAAACTGCATGTCCTTAATTACTTTTTCATAAGACTTGTATTTAAACATTTGTTCAAGCTTTTTAAAAAAAATCACAATTGGCCATTATTTGAAATACCCAGGTAAACATTTAAATTGTATTGATATCCAATTATTGTAGGACAACCTCCTTCATTAATAAACAAGTCTTTAAAAACCAATAAAAGATTAATTCATGTTTAATGTTTTGCCATTAATGTTATTATTAAAAAAAAAAAAAAATGAAAATACAAAATATGAATCTAAGTTTTATTTATAAAACAAAAATTCATTCTCATAAAAATACCTGAGAAAATTCTAAAACGTTTATAGCTTCTCGTTTAAACTAAAATTATAGCCACTTCATAACATCCCACTAAATAAGCAATAAAGTTATTTGAAAACATGTATACAAAATACAATGACAAATAATTAAAACGAAAAAAAAAAAAATATTACTCATACGCCCCATGTAACAAAATAATATTGTCCCCAAAGATCGTTGTCATTTTCTGTCAACATTTCCATTATAGCTTTAAACAAAATTGTGATGAGCTCTTTAGATATTTTAGGCATCAACATGATAGAATTTTTTTTTTATTTTTTGGAAAACGCATTTGCTTGCCAACACAGAAAATTCCACGCAAGACCCCATGAATAGGCCGCACAAAACCGGGAAGTCAACTTTTTTAAGAAGAAATTTTTTTTTTAAATAAATTTGAGTTTTTATTCTTAAAATAACAGAGCATTTTGGAATATTATTATAGAAATGCAATTTGAGTGTCATAATGAGATTATTACACTCTTCTAGGCGAATAAATATATAAAAAGATATAATTTTCACACCTCGAAATGTGTGTATTAATTATGTCACTTGACCCAGATTAAACGAAGAATTTGAATGTGATGATGTTTTATAAAATATTGAGGATAATTTGAAAAAAAAATATGTTAAAAATGCATGTTTCATATTTTTAACGCAAAAGTAATATTTTTGTTTCTTTTCTTCTAAAACTGAGCCATGAACAGAAACACATTACCTGCTTTTTAGTCATACGAATTTATCTGATTTTATTTATTTTTCTGTTTTTCTAAAACAAATTCGCTAAATCAAAATAAAAATTATGCATGTCATATCATCACACACAATATGATATCGTCCCCCTCAGGCCAGAAGCATGAATGTTCAAATTTTCGAATTTCAAGTTTATTGGTTGTTTGGATTATCCTTTAGGTGATCTATGATTTGCCAAAGTTTAGAATACACAGACAGCAATGAAACCGCATTTTTATAATGTTAACATTCTCTTTAATTTAAGGACACCAAAAAAATTTGTAAGACGATTTCCCAACATTTTCATTTCTGGCATGAGGGGGACGATATTGCACAAAAAGTCTTAAAACTTAAATTCGTAAAAACTGAAACACCTTGTTTTTTTTCTAAGAATTGGTTGAAAATATATTTTTAATGTTTTGAAATCTAATGTTTATACCATTTCACTTAGTAATTGCCATAGATTAAACAGTTTCCTTAAGTGTCAAATTAAAAGCAGAATTAATAGTCACTACTCAAGTCAAGATATATATTTATAGACGTTGTTTGAGGCATTTCTAAGAAAAACATTGGAGAAACCCTAGTCTAACATAAACCGAATTTAAAAACTATTGAATATGCCCCTAAATTCACAAATTAAGTTAGTTTTATTTCCAATCTGACACCATTGAAATCCTTTTTTGGGCTCAGTAAAACTTACTAAATCAACAATCACTTTTTTTCAAAATTCATTATAATTTACAAGAAATAACACTTCTAATTAACAAATTCGCGAAGTGTTGTCTTAAGCACTTTCAAAATTATACCGGATCGGTACGTGGAATTTACTGTCTTTCCTGAGTTCACGTCCCTCCAGCGAAGAGAATGATGGCCTAATAAATTACGAGTTGTTACGATAAGTGCCCGAATTACGACGTTAAGATAATTCGTGGCGACTTTAACGCTAGATTTGGCAATGATTGACGCCAAACATAATGCGTCCAGTAACTTGTATGTCCAAAGATTCCGGGGAGAAAAAGTTGACTCAGATCACAACAATTCCGAGCACCTGGACCCTATTTTGTAAAACGATCATCGTTGAAATAACTTCGTTATCGTTCAAATGCGATTACGTCTTAACGAGAATCGTTTAAGTTAAACGATAATCGGTTTTCCTTACGATGACGCTCTGACATGTACGAACTACAACTATTTTTAGAATTTTTTATCGATTAATAACTTTCTTTTTATTTTCTTGATAAAATGGAAGTTAATATTAGAAAAATATAACTTTTTTCCTCTCGAAAAGTGACAGATTTTAGGGAAATTTTCAACCACCTTCAAAATTTTGTGGAGTATACTGAGCATAGGGATAGTAAATAAATCTCTGAAACATACAAAATTCGTATGTATTTCCCATGAGATATTTTGAGCGCCTACAGGCGGTATCAGGAGTCAAAATAAAAAACCTGAAAGAATTAAAGGATTTTTTTTTAAACAATTTGGAAATAATTTTTCCACCTTGGAGCTTGATCCTAAAAAAAATAACGAACGGTCTAATAACATTAAACTTTTGTCTAATTCAATGATTAATGATAATTTTTTTTATCTTCCAGAATCCAGGAAATTTAAGGATATGTAAGTAAAATACTAATGTTTCGATCCAAACTAAATGTCTTTACATTTTTTGACAATGGTAAAAACCAAACAATTCTTTTATTGATTAAAAAAATACAAACAACAACTTTTAACGAGAATAATAAAAAAAAAACTTTAACAAAACATTAATCTAAAACTTTAACCAGATTCCTGAGCTTGACGATATTCAAAGACACTTCCTCGTTCTATAAACTGCTGATTCTCATCCACATTATCACCAATATTGAGGCTAGCATCTGTGGGAGCTCCATAACCACCGCCACCAGGTGTTTTCATCGAGAAAATATCCTAAAAGATTAAAAATAACAAATCAAATTCAAACTTAACAAATTTTCAAAATTCTTACGCCAGTATCGACATCAACTGCAGTCTTCCCACCGAGACACACAATCTTGCCGTCATTCTTCACCAACAAGTTCAATCCTCTCTTAGCCGGATGTCCACCATTCAATCCATATGGTTGCAAAGCACGACGTTCAGTGAGAACAGACAAAGTCAGCGGCTTTCTGAAGAGCAACTCTCGATGAACACCTTCACCACCACGGAAGGCACCGTTTCCACCTGACTGATCATCTCTCAAACAGAATTTATTCAAAATCATTGGGTAACGTAGTTCCATGATTTCCGGATCAGTGATTCGAGTGTTGGTCATGTGGGTATGCACTCCACCGCATCCATGCCAGTTAGGTCCAGCTCCACTGCCCCCAGCAACGGTTTCATAATATCCCCATTCTTCATCACCAATAGTGACGTTGTTCATGCATCCCTGGGAAGCGGCACACACACGGAATGCTTTCAAAACAGTATCGACAACACGTTGGGAAGTTTGCACATTGCCACCAACTACAGCAGCACCATCGGATGGATCAAGAATTGAGTTCTTTTCGATGATAATCTTAATCGGAGCCAGACATCCTTGATTCAGTGGAACATCATGCCCAACCATGCAACGCAGGCAGTAGATCAAAGCTGAGAGAGTAATTGCTCTGGGAGCATTGCAGTTGCCCCAAACTTCATAGCCGGAACCTGAGAAATCACACAGAGCTGAACCCTCGGCCTCATCGATGGTCACACGAAGTTTAATTGGTGAGCCATCATCCATACGATCTTCAGCTTCCAGAACCGTAGAACCTGTACGTTCCTTGGCATCCTTAGCAATTTGCTTCAACATATCTCTCACAGCCAGCTCGGCATTTTGTTGGATAAAGGTCATGTAGGCTTGGACCACATGAAGGCTATAAGAATCTATCAACTCGGACACAAGTTGAATGCCCCTGTGATTGGCAGCAATTTGTGCTTTCAAATCTGACAGATTATCAGAGAGATTACGAGTTCCGGTAGCACCTTTAGCACCAGTTGGAGTTGTTAAACGCTCAACAACTTTCTCTTCTTGGAAGTCCCCATTCTCAACTATCAAGAATGATTTAAATGCGGTTCCCTCTTGAGCTAGAGTTGTGGAGTGCGGTGGCATTGAACCTGGAGTGATGCCACCGATATCGGCGTGATGTCCTCGTGAAGCCACAAAGAACACTGGCTTCGGTTGACCTCTGAAATAAACAAACAGACCTAAGTTCTTTCGGGGAATCTTGAAGAATATGAATATGCATCTTACTTGTAGAAAACAGGAGTGATAACAGTCAAATCAGGCAGATGCGAGCCTCCAGCTTGAGGATGATTCGAAAGCAGAACATCTCCATCTTTCAAAGTATCACCCCGAACCTTCAACTGATACTGAACAGTCTCCTGCATGGCACCAAGATGAACCGGAATGTGTGGAGCATTACTGACTAACCCGCCATCAGGACCGAATAGAGCACAAGAGAAGTCCAATCGTTCTTTGATGTTAGTCGAGATAGATGTTCGCTGAAGGACTCTATGGAAACACAAATAAATCAGTTTGATAAAAAATGATATGAAAGTCCACTCTTACCGTCCCATTTGCTCGGCAATACTCATGAACCTATGACTGAAGATACTCAATTGGACAGCATCTAGCTTATCATCGACTTCCTTCTTCGATCCCGAACCAATGTTGATGACCAAATCACCACATATAGTGACTTCAGCTTCACAATTTGGTTCGAGAAGAACTGTGGAAAGTTTGTCAATGAAGATCGCTGGTCCTTTGACCTTGTGTCCTGCCAAAAGCTGTGAAGTCAGATAGATTGGTGAATCAAAAACACCTTGCTCGAAGCAAATCTTTGTCGTTCCTTGAGATTCAGGAGTCACGCTGCTGGCCTTGGCAATCTCCTGTTCCGGTGGGGTTCTGTTTTTGCCTGATCCTCTTACCCGGATGTCATCGACGACGATCTTTCGATTTTGTAACACAAATCCAAACTCGGTTCTGTATCGTTGCAAGAATGTGGCAATGAAGTCACCATATGAAGTGAGGAGAACATCACTGGATTGCGATTCTTTTTTGAGAGGAGCAGCAGAACACATCAAAGCACAATCAGTGCCTTCGTAGCGAATGTGCAGGAATGGTTCTAGCACAATTTCCTTGTATCCTTGTTCTTCCAAATGGGCTCGACACTTGAAGGAAAGGTCATCCAAACGTTCCTTAAGCTGAGCAGAGTTTCCAGCCTGGAATTCAAGACCACAGGGCTCTTGAACTTCTTGGACAACATCAGCCAAAGCGATTCCATAAGCCGAGAGGATTCCAGCATATTTGTGTATCAGCACTTTGGACATTCCCAATTCCCGAGCAATGCTGCAAGCGTGTTGTCCGCCAGCACCTCCAAAGCAAGACAAAACATGCCTCGAAGTATCCAATCCACGGGATTGGGTGAGGGCTCGAATAGGCCTGCACATGGCTTCGTTTGCCACCCGAATGAATCCCAAAGCGATTTCCTGCAAACTCAGGGATTTATTCAAACTAGTGTTTATATCCTTCTGCAGGATTTCGAAATTCTTTTTTGTGGCTTCAAAGTCAAGTGCTTCCTTTTCGGTTGGGCCGAAAATTTTTGGGAAATACTGAGGTAGCAGCCGCCCCAGCATCAAATTAGCATCAGTTACAGTCAAAGGACCACCTTTTTTATAACAAGTTGGTCCAGGATGAGCTCCAGCTGACTCAGGACCCACGACATAGAGACCCGAACGGAAGAACAACTGCGACCCACCACCAGCTGCGACTGTATTTATGTCCAATTGCGGAGCTTGGATAGTTACTCCAGCCGTTGTCGACTCAATAACATGCGAATAATTGCCAGCGAATCGAGATACATCCGTTGAGGTTCCACCCATATCGAAGCCAATCAAAGCCTGATCGGTTTCTCGGGCTCCTGTCACAGCATAACCGACTACTCCTCCAGCTGGCCCACTCAAAATAGCACGAGCACCACGGAAATTTTCCATTTGCGTAAGTCCACCATCAGATTGCATGAATAACACATCAACGCCTTCCAACTGATTCTCGAAACCAGATTTGAAACTATTTTTGGGACAAGATAAGAAACGATTAAAATATAAAAAAAATTGAATCTAATTGAGAAGCAATTTGATACCTTGCCAGATAACGTTCGACATGAGGTGTAAGATAAGCCTCAGCACAGGCGGTATATCCTCTAGCAACTAATCGACACATTGGCATCGCTTGATGGGACAAAGTTACATGAGAGAATCCCAATTCCTTGGCAATTGCACCGATTTCTAGTTCATGTTCGGGACAAGCATAACTATGAGCTAGAACCACCGCAACTGAAGATATTCCCTCGGAGAGAACCTTTTTCAAATCTTCTTTGATGACTTCACGATTGATTGGGGCCTTTTCAAGGTATTTAGCACCGGCAGCACCTTCCAGAACTCTCCAAGAATTTTCTATACACAAAAGCAAATTAGAAAACAGATATGACTACACTGGAATCAGATGAACTTACTTAGCTGACAGCGTTCCTTTTGCTCAGGAATAATACGACAATCGACTTCTACAACAGTTTTGTACAGATTTGTCGGTTTCCGGATGTTGAGTTCGAAAATCCTGGGCCTAGCTTGGTTCCCAATGTACAGCAGGTCCTTGAATCCACGATTAACCACAAGAGCCACAGGATCACCTTTGCGTTCCAGAAGAGCATTGGTCGCTACAGTTGTTCCCATACGTACCCACCCGATAAGCGAAGTATCGACGAGACCAGACGGCGTCAGATCTTTACCAGTTTCCTAAAAACGAACAAACAGATAGCTATTAGTGTTTAAATTGCTGGGAGATAACAACAAATAGTATGACGACATCAAGGTCGTTTAACAGTTTGATTTCGAGGTCATTCAAGTTAGAAAAATTGTGTCTAGCCGTGCGCAACACGTTGCTTTTTGCCGCTGGTTACAATCTAGATTAAATTTCTTTGTACCTACCTGTTTGAGGATCCTACGAATTCCTTCCCTGGGTGCATCGCTATAACTAGCTGGATCCTCCGATAGGAGTTTCATAGTTTTAACTTGGCCATTAGGGCAGACACAAAGTACATCAGTGAAGGTGCCACCACGGTCAATGGCGAAGCAATACTTTCCTTTAGACATGTCTGGAAAATTTTCTCAGATCCAAAGTTATGTAAGGCAGCAAAACTGTGACGCAGTTTGAAAGATAAGATTCCAAAAATTGGACAATATAAAAATAATTCACTATCTTCACTCTTATTTTTATTTTCGCTGGTTAACGACTCTCCTCAAGAACCGTCCGAAAATAAATGACTTGTGGAAATGGATGAGTGGAATTTATAAAACAATTTTTTGTCCAAAAAAAATATAAATTGATAACCAACTGATAAGAACATGCGGACAGAAATAGAACAAAACAAATAGTAAAAGTAAAGATTGAATTTAGCTTTTACCGAGCTGATAGAAAAACAACAAAATAGAACGACGAACTACGATAAAAAAAATTAAAATAATTGCGATAACACGAGATAGTGCCGCAGAGGCTGGTAAATACTGGACAGTAGGCTTGCCATGTTGCATAATCAATCACAAAAGTTGAGATTCATGTTAATATTTTGTGTGGAATTTGAGATATTTAATTGATATTAATTTACAACAACTATAGTATGTACAGTACAGTAATTCAATATTTTCTTTTTCTGAGCTACAAGAAAACAATAACCAAATTGTAAGTATGAATGCCTCCCACAGTACACTTAACTATGTGGGAATACCTTTAATTTACTTATAAGAAAAAATGTTTCATGTATTTTTTTAGTTTTTCCAACTGCAAAGTCATTCAAAAGCAAAATTAATTAATTGAATTTGTTCTCTTGCAATATATATTTTTTTTTAAATCTCGTTAGAAAACCTAAATTAATGACATGGCAAGCCTACAGTGATAAGAATGAAAACCGCGAATGTCAAAATGAAAGAACAAAATAAACAAACAAACACAGCTGACCAAATGACAGTTGTTGGTGTTTGTTGTTGAAAAGTGAATAGGTTGGTGTATAGGATAAAAGCGAATACAGATACCACTTATAGTTTGATAAGCACTGGGTAGTACTTTATTAAAATATTGGTTAGTGACATTACTAAATTGTACAGTCGCGACAAAAAATATACTAATCACAAATAAATACAAAATTAAAGTTGATTTGGATTTTTAATCATAACGGCACATGCACTCAAATACTTTTTTACAATACTATGAACTAAAATGTTCAATTTTATTTGTCATATTTAACTGTCCATCTTGGTTTTTAATCGAATGAATTTTTATGTTTCCTAGTTTTTGAGAAAAAAAGTTTTTTTTTTCTGATGTGGCTGTTTTCGTGCTCTAACTTTAAGGCAAGGAAGTTACAGAATACAGGTATGTATCAGGGTTGCCATGCCCAGAACTAGTTCTATAGCCCAATTAAAAAAAAATTTTAGCCCAAAAACCGGAGCCGTATAACTTAGCCCAATTAGTAGCCAAATTCAAATTAAAAAAAAAAAAATCTCATAGCTACAATCATAAATTATTATCATATTAAAAAACAATAATTTATAAAATTAACTTTTACGGTTACTTGGAAGTATCAAAAACAATGAGATTGTTCGGTATATTTAGAGCGAGGAAAGTGTTTTATTCATATCGCCCAAGATTCGATCTGGGCTATTTATTGCCAAATTAATATTGGACTGTCATACCCAAATTGCTATCGGGAATTTTGAAAAAAAAAAGATGGCCCCATTTCCGATAAATAGCCCAATTTGGCAATAGCTTTCTTAAAGAGTGTGACCAGTTTCGTGGATTCTCAGGATCTTAGCACAATTTTTGGGGACCAGTCCCGTTCCGCATGTAAAGGTGCCACTTTGCGGGACTGACTCCTTCCTTTTTGGGTGTCGTCAGTTCTGCTTAAGCAAATTCGTTTTAAGTAATCAGCAAAGAGCTATTTGAAAGTCCTTTTATTCATCAGTTCCAGAAATATTGAATTGCATTAGGCTTTGTTTCTTTTGTTTAAACTATTGTAGGTAGGTATATTTGAGTTATTGCGAAGTTTATTAAGTGGAATTGTTTTAGAAAAGCAGTTAAAAAGTGTGAAATAGAATAGATTGCACAATGCACAGTCATAATGTATCATTAATGTCACAATTAGGTGTTTCTGAGTTCCATTCAATATTAGATAATAAATTAAAGTGATTATTAAAATTACATTTCAATCCATTTTAAAAAAAGTGTCGAAAACGCTTATAGACCCGGGTATTTAAGTTATGACCCGGACAAAATACTTTACAGCATTTTTTTTTTGGTGGAAATTGTTGGCAGAAATACCCTTTCTCATATCCCAAAAGTTCCATTTGGGGCTTAGCGACTAACTTGAAAAAAACTGCATCAATATTGCACTTTAAGGTTTAGCTATAGGTACCCCAAATGAGATTATTTGGGACTTTTGGGCTATGAGTAAGGACACTACTATCAACAATTTCCACCAATAAAAATGCAGTAAAGTATTTTGTCCGAATCAGGCCTCTGTTTTGTTTAATTTCCCCGGTCTATTAATGTTTTCAGGAAACAAATCTCAATACATGATTTAAACAAAATCAATTAGCGTTTTTTTTGTAAAACCTTATTCACTTTCTGTTGCTCTTAGTTTTTAAGAGGTCTTAAATTAATTCTACTTTTCAAGCAAAATTACTGTTTCCTCAATCTATATATTGATAGGTAGAGGTTTTATTTTTATTAATGAAAATAAATTGGTCTTTTTTATATTAATTGTATGTCATAAATTAATAATTCACATCATTTAATTTAATCATTTTTTTGTTCAACAGTTCTATTTTGGAAAGCCCGCCAAAAAACTGCAACCTCATCCAACCTATTCTGCTTACAAATTTTAGGTTGATCAATGCCTGGTGAATTATTTCTCAAACATTCATTTTGACGCTTTTAACAGTTAAACGTCTATACCTTGAGTTGTGGATTTTTTTATCTTTTTATTTGTATGCATGACTTTCATGTGTTTATAGTCTATCGATTCCAATATTTATTATATCTCTATCGCTTTTAGTAAAGAAAATAGCTTTTCCACCTTTTCCTAGTTTCACCCTTATTTACCCTACTGGAATTTCAAATTTCTAAAAATCTTTAAATTAATTTCTGTGATGTGATATAAAGTTCTTTTAACACCTCTGAGGCCTGCCAAATAGGCTGGGTCAGGTATTTAAAAAAATCTCAAAAACTAAACTTTAACGCGTGGCAACCCTATGCCTTGACATGAAAATGCTAGGCAACCCATGTGCAAACTGTTATAGCGATAAGGGTAGGTCGTCCTATGCCAGGATACTATACTATTAAAATATAAAAAAAATAAAAACAAGTCCACCCAATTTAAGAAAATAAATCACCCACAAATCCTCATGTAACAAGAGTAGGTAACCATATTGTTGTCTATAATTTGAGCAAATAATAAAATTGCTACTAAAGTTCATTTGATTACAAAAAAAAAAATCAATTGGAATTTCTTAAATAAATGTTCTGGGAAAAGAAAATTCCTTTCTATTTTCAAATTCTTTCAATTTGCTGAAATTCTATCGAAATTTCGAGACAAAAAGTGGAAAAACAAACACAGAGAGTAGCCATGCAAGCTATTCCCTGCTTCTTTGGAGTCTTATCAGCTATGACCATATAGTTTCTCCAACAGTTGTCATCCAATTGTAAGTACATGTTTTTGTACAAAAAAAAAAAAAAAAAAATAAAAGAAACAAAAAAATCATTTCCGTTTGTTATTGAGACAGGATTTTCTTTCCAAAATTGCATGTCCTTGTATTACTCAAGACTAGACAAGAGAAAAATAATACACTCAATCATAATCCTTTTACAACATAATCTGTTATCCCAATCCACTTGACGAACAGAGGACAATAATACTCTGCGCTTCAAAGAAAGGACACACAGTCGAAGTCAGTGTGTACACATCCTTGTGCAGTGTACATTTTTATATAAATGCCAGCTAAAGTCGAACATCCAGGATAATAAAAGTAGCGAATGCATTTTTACTTCATATATACCATCGGAGATAACGATGGACGAGTGGACAAACTTATACGAGAGGATACTAGGAGAATGTGGCTCAGCTTGATTTTGAAATCAGCAGGATACTCTTCTCTGTGGACATCACTGTGCTCCTTTGGCATTTACCCCTTTCCTCATCCTGTTTATCATCAACTGGGGAATTATTAAGGATAACACACCCGCATTTATCCTCACATATGCGGATCTAGGATAGACGTTGAGGATATAAAAGTCATTGTTGTAGCTTTATATTTTTCTTTTTATTTTGCATTATCAAGAGTATTTCTCTTGGATGCCGGGGGATTCTAAATAAAAAAGGACTAAATGAAAAACGTTATTAGAAAAAAATATAATTTGAGAGGATGGACTCGCTCTAGGTATAATCCACTTAGAGGATGTTAAAAGTCAACCATTCAACCATACCTAAACTAAATCCACCAAACGTTCGACCTACTTTTCTATGTAGGTATTCATCTTTCTGTCACACTAGGATAACAACACCCCTTTGCAACCCATATCCTTATTTTATCATCCTGAATTTATGTTTAAGAAAAATAGATGGATATTAAACTGAATAACTGAAACGCATCATCCACTAGAACCAGACCTCAGGCACTTTTCAGTTGGTTTGCTAAGGAATTCCATGATATTTAATATTATCCTTAGATATTCTCCTAAAGGAACAATGCGCCAGGGATCAACATGTGTATCACCCATCCAAGAAAATATGCATACAGCACAGCACCATATCATCTCTTTGGTCTTCCTCTTCGTCGTTGTCGTCGTCGTCGTCGTCTTTATATCCATACGTTTTGGCTTAAAATGCAAAGCATATTCTTTCATCTCTCGGCAAAGAAGCGAAGGATATGTATATATTGACAAGTCAATAAAGGACCATAGACCAAGCAGAGCAACAGCGGCAGATAAAAAGCATTTAACAAAAAAAAAAAAAACTGCCATAAAGGCCTCATGTTCTTCTTCAGAAGATCTTGATATACTATCGTATAGTGTGGGCTGTGCTGTGATGGGTGGATATGCGGAGTCCTTCCTTTGCAAGCGAGATTCGAGAGAATGTGCAAATAAAATCCCATCTTTTAGCTTTGGCGCGTCGTCGTCGTTGTCATCGTCGTTGTCATCGTCGGTCGTCGTGTAGTCGTAGTGGCTGACTTTCATTCATTTTTTGAATATTTAAAGCAAAGTCCTTTTGTTTTCTATGCAAATAACGTCACCCATCAGAGAGTGAATGTCCTGATCCTGAATAGGGACAAAGGATGGCGGGAGAGACGGATGCTGATGTGCATGATAATAATGTCAACACTGTAATCCTTTTAAGGCTGAAAGTTTACTTTTTCCCTTGCCTCCACTTTATGGTGTCCCTTTTTTTTTCTTTTCTTTTTTTTATGTATTTTATGACTTTCGTCCTGTGATGTGAAGTTCAGAGGGAGCCTCCTTGATGAATCGGTCAATTTTGTGGAGTCCTTCTTCAGTCCTCATTGCCGAAGTGTCCTTCTCCTTGAAAACTTAATTACTTCGTGGGGACTGCTCAATTTTTGTTTCATGGTGTAATTGTGGAATGGGGCCATTCACAGTGGGTATTATGTACCATAGTAGTCATAGTGTAAACTTGTTTTAGTTAGATCGGCAGGTAGCTACATCTTTCGGTTGGACACCCTCCTTTTCACGCCGCCGCTTCGGCCTTGAAGAGAGCTCATCATGTTGTTCTTTCATTTGGGTGAACGGCAGCGTTGATACAGCGGTCGAGGTGGTGACAACGATATGAAAGGACGCGATTGCAGCGGTGTGGTGTCGGCAGCAACGGTGGCGGCGGCGACGGGAGATGACGTTGGTAGCGGTTATGTGGTGATGATGATGAAGCTGATGATGGCATTTCTATATTGACATTTGGCAAGTGAGTGGAGTTTGGTTGAACGCGTTGACTTTTCTTTTAATGGAAAATTGGATGTTTAATTTTTCATCACTACTCTTGTTGCCTGGTAGTTTGATGATGTTTTTTGCTGCTCTTTTTAAGTCGTTTTCGTTTCGTTGAAGGGAGGTTTCATTTTCTTTTTGGTTTTAATTTTTTTTTTTGAAATTTAACTTATAGAACGAACTGAAAGTGGCTAGGTGGTAGAAAATTGTATTTGCTATTTGGATAAGATGAAAATGCAAAAATCGGGTTTAAAGTGCATTTTCAAATTTAGGTTAAATAGATGCAAATGAATTTGAATTAAATTTATTTATTTTTGTTTTAACGAGAAATAGGTGTAGGTAGGTAGATACACCTACCTAACCTTCCTATAAAAGTTTTATTTGTTTATTAAAATCTTTCTAAAATGTGTGATTTTCTTAAAAGATTTAAAGGATGTGGCGACTCAATGAATAAAAATGATTTTGAAGTGGTGTGTTGTGATGATTTTCAAAGCATCGTTTATCGAAAACCCCTCAATAAGCATTGTTTATTCAAACGTTTATGAATCACAATTACCATTGCCATCTGAAGTTCTGCATATTAAAAGGGCATGAACGAAAAAGCCCTATTCCACATTCGTGTAGAACGGATAAGAAATGAATCTCAGTATTTGACGAAATATCCAAAGTTGAGCATGAGATCAAGAGTAAACAGTGATGACTGATGAGCATTACTGTAAACGAGAGTAATTCAGATGAATTGTTTAAGAATAAGAACGCAACTAGGTAAGTACTTACTTCATCTAAACAATGTTTTCAGTCTTAAGCCCATGAATATTGAGCGTGTAGGTATTTTCAATAAGAGAACTTGATACCAAATTCTATAAAAATGGCTTTAAATTTATAAAGTGTAATTAGTAAACTTACTTTCTCCAAAATTAAGTTTAGAATAGGCTCGAAAAAACAATTTCCATTCTCTTGAAACAAGTCCCTCATAATGGAAATGCTTACGGAATGGTTTGGTTCTTTCAGGCAGGACTCTTTGCAACGATAAAAGTCACTCATTGCCGTTCTAGAGATATTTGTTTGAAGACTCATTTTTTTTAGACACACTCGACGCCGAACAAGCTGGTTTCCGTACTGGTTCATCCTGTGCTTACCACATTAACACCTTGCGTCACGTTTTACATAAAGGAAGGTTGTCGGGATGAATTCGAAGTCCAATGTGGAGTCAGACAGGGTTGTCTACTATTGCTAATACTTTTCCTGTTAGTGATAAATGATGTGCTGCGTGCAGCCGGAAACGAAAATGGTGGAATTCAATGGAGTCTGACATCCCAATTAAAACATCTGGACTATGCGGACTACGTATGCTTACTCTCTCATAGGATCATGGATCTCCACTAAATGACAACATGGGTAGAGGGAGAAGCAAAGTCGTGGTGCTGAAAATTAACACGGCAAAAACAAAAATGATCAGCCTCGGAAGTAATTCATCTGTTCAAGTCAATATTTCTGGACAACCGGTAGGGAAAGTAGAAGACTTTCAATATCTTGGGAGTTTTGTCCCTACCAAAGCCGGAACGAAACAAAACGTCGACAGCCGCATTAAAAATGCAAAGGCTGCTATCGGAATACTGTCCAAAACATGGAAAAAGAATGCTTTAAGCTTAAAGACCAAGCTGACCGAGCTTCTGTATGGGTGCAGCACTTGAAAAATCTTAACAACTGTCACAAGTAAGCTGCAATCGTTCGTGAATAAGGTGTCTACGAAACATCTTAAGAGTTTTTTTGGCCCAACCGTCTAATGAAGAATGAAGAATCCAGCAGTGTATTCGTCAAACGCTTCGAAAAGGCAACGAATCTTCACAGCTGGGGAAAAGTTGAACTACGATATATTTCCAGAAACCGTACATAATGTATTTGACCCCTCTACAAAAATCTGTTATAAATTTGCGTCGATCAAGTTATCGTAATCTCACCGGTTTTTGTGATTCTGGGTTTTCAGGACTCTTGTGATTTTTTGGTTTCGGGATTGTGGGGTTTCTGGATTTTCGGTTTTCTAGATTTTGAATTTCGGGATTTCATCCATCATCTTTAGATTTATTCGAGATAAAATTTCTGAAAAATTGATGCAATCATCTGTGATGATTGTGAAATGATAAGGTTCAGGTTACGAGTACGGAAGAAGTCTACCAAATGATGCTTGGTATCTAACGTGAAACTTTAAAAACTATTCCCAAAAAAAGATGCATTTTTTTTTAATTTTGAATTTAAATTTTGTATTCTTTTCATAAAATGTCTGCTAAGGAAATTTTAATTGGTGTCAATATTAAGAAAAAAGGTCTCCCTGTTACAAAAATGCTAACGCATGACATTTTAAGTATTGCTATTTATATTTTATGTATGTATGTCTTTTTTAATATGTTTTTAAGAAGATATCCTTTTCCTTCCCACTGAAACGGGGGAAAAAATCTTCAATTTTTCTTATCTTCGTTTTCATTAATTAAGGAATCACAAAAAATTCACTCCTTTCAAAAAATATTTGCATAATCTCTAGGGAATTCGTTTTTCCTTTCTTTAATTCCCCGAATCCTTTTATACTTAAAAAAAACTCGAGATAAAAAATAAATTCAAGTAATTTTTCAAATTTCATAAAAACACAATCTAAAATTCAGAACAACAAAAAATTCTGACAATTCCATACCATACAGGATCCCTGTTGAATCTTCAGGTCTAACTCTCCTGTCCACTTTCTAAGCACTCTCAATATCACATATTTTAATGGAGTATTAGGTAAAATGTCAAATGAACTCAATGAAAAAAAAAAAAAATTATTCCTCCTTTAGAGAAGGATTTTGTAGATGTGTGTGTCTGAGTCTGTGAATGGTAGCGGAAAGGATAATAAATAACCCGATTCATCTGTTCGTTATCATTTTGACACGCATCCGGGAAATTCTTCCAACAACACAATTTTATTCACAAACACACATTTATCTCTGACGTAGAACACATCTATATCACTTTGTGCTCTTTGCTTTTTTCATATACTCTCCTGTTATTATTATTATTATTATTCTACTCCCTTCTTAAAGGACCCGAATACAATAAACACATTTAAAGGCCTTAAAAAAGCATAAAGCAAGCTAAGACCCAAGCATGAGTTGTGATATCATTACTCAAAGGAATATGTCAAGATTCAAAGAGATTGTCCTTCACAAAGGGGAAAAATATGAAAAGGAAAAAAAAAAAAAATCCTTAAAAAATATGAATTTTTTGAAAAATGTCTTTCTACGAAAAAAAAAAATAAAAAGAATGTCGTCCATCTAAGGTGGACATTAAAAAAAAAAAAAAACTTAAAACATCATTCCATCTAGTTTAATTGTATCTAACTTTCACTTGAGATGTACAATGTACACTCAGTGTCTTCTAGGATGTCCGTGTCTATGTCTAGTGTCTACCCTTTGTTAAATTGTCAGTTCGTATTGTATCCTTTTCTCTAACCCAATACGATAATTATTTGTTGGAATAATTGGATGGATGGCTGAAAGAAAATCTCCAATTAAGGTCACCATCACTGCAAGAACCAAAGACAGGCAAAAATGTGCGCTCTAAGGATATAATAATGAAAGAAGAGAAACAATTTTGTTACATTTTCAGCGAAAAGGGAAGATATACAATCATCATCATCATGTTCGCTATAACATCTTCATTATTAACATGTTCCTCGTTTTTCTCTTTTTTCCCAGGAACAACGCCAACTTCAACAGTTTTTTGTTTCTAAATTGCTGTTTTTATTGTGAAATCTTAAGGACATTATTAGGTCATACAAAGTTGTTCATTTTAAATGACCTGAGGTTATGAATAACACGCAAATGTGTCGAAATTATATTGAACTATTGGAATATTTCTGAGACTTTGACTACAAATAAATTTCTAAAAACTTTTTCCCTATTAGAAACTTAGAATATACCTGCACAGTGCCAAGTCCAATTTTGCCCATCTTCCCTTCCCTTTTTTGTGTCAAACCTGATCAAAATATTTAGATCGATATTTTTTTCACAAATGCATAACATTGCCTTAAAAAAAAGCAGCATAATTTGAAAGGACTTATGTTACCATAGGAAGCAAACGACAACTACGACGACGACATCTGAAGAGACTCAAATCACTGCCAGTTGGTTGATTTTCAAACAGCAATTATTTTCAATTTTTGTTCCCTTCTTTTGATATTGCAACAGTTTTTCAAAGACTCACCCACGCCACTTTATTCGAAGTCGAGTTATATATTCTTTTAAATATTTTCTTTTACCCATGCGGAAGATGGTGTAATAAGAGAATTAGGTTTCGGAACAATAAAAAAAACCTTTGGTGTGGTTTTTTGTTTTTTTTTTTTTTTTTGGTTAACAGTTTGACATGTTGGTTGAATGTTGAATATTTTTACTTGTGGAAAAGGTAATAAGAAAAAAAACGAGTAAGCTTTGTAGAAAAGAACCTAACTCCAGATTATAATCAAACTTTAAGATTGTGATGATGGATAATACGAAGAAATGGGTCCTTTCTCATATTCTGAGGTTTAATGAGTTATGCTGGCCTTACACGACACAATATTATTGTGCAATACTCAGTATTGTGCAGTAATATTGACCGTTTAAGGGCTGTATTGCACAATATTTTCGGTTTGCACAATATATTGAGTGATATTAAAAAAGTTTAATATTGTATGAAATTTTACTCAATATTTTTCGTTTCCACAACGAGCAGATACAGAAAAAGCAAAGAGACATAGAAATATTGCGTAGTAATATTGAGCCGTGTAAGGACGACCCTTTTTCGCACAATATTTTTGGACAATATTATTGCACAATAATATTGTGTCGTGTAAGGCCCGCATTATACCTTCCAGTATAAATGGATGAGTAATTTTTGTTTAGATTTTGCTGGTACCGAAAATATAAAAATTCATTGCATTAAAATGATTATGACTTCTCTTTAGGTGGGGATCTACAATCGATTGGAGATATCGACTCACGTACGACGACGGACGTACCCTTAGTTTTATTCGATCCAGCATTAAAAAATTGTATTAACATACGTTTTTAAGCTTGATAAACCTTCTTCTTCCCTCAAATCAAGCAATTTGATTGACTTTAGACCCTATCTTTCCTGACCTAAGAAAATACATATAATTCAGGTAAGATAGTACAAAAAATAAAATATGAACAAATATTTATTACGCTCATGAAACTTGGTAAAAACATCACATTTTCAAAAAGAATAGAGAATGAAAAGAGTTCATTAAAATATTTTGGAAGGAGAATATTTATCATACTACTACTACTACTACTTAGGTCCTCGGACCTTAAAAAGTCCGTTGTGATCCCCTTATTGGCATAGGGCCTCCACTTCTCCTACACGCCATCGTGTACGGTTTCTGGAAATATAACGTAGTTCTCTCCAACTCTTTCCCAGCTGTGCAGATTCACTTTCGACTGTCCTGCGCCATGTGCTTCTCGGCCGACCTGACCCTCTACCATGCCTGTGTGAGTGGGTTCCATTGCATCGCTTGGCCAGCAATGCAATCGTTGCCTCTTCGAAGCGTATGACCAATCCACTGCCACTTACGTCTGCGAATAGTACTGTCAATGGATTCTTGACCCGTTCTTCTATAAAGTTCTTCACTGGAAATACGGTTGGGCCAAAAAATCCTTAATATGTTTCGTAGACACCTAATCACGAATGATTGCAGCTTGCTTGTGACAGTTGTTAAGATTTTCCAAGTGCTGCACCCATACAGAAGCACGGATTCAACATTGGAGCGGAACAGTCTCAGCTTGGCCTTTAAGCTTATAGCGTTGTTTCTCCATATTTTGGACAGCATTCCGAAAGCAGCCTTTGCTTTTTTGATACGGCTGTCGACGTTTTGTTCCGTTCAACCTTTGGTAGAGACAAAACTCCCAAGATATTGAAAGTCTTCTACTTTCTCTACCGGTTGTCCAGAAATATTGACTTGAACGGATGAGTTAATTCCGAGGCTGATCATTTTTGCTTTTGCCGTGTTAATTTTCAGCCTAACGATTTCTGCTTCTCCCTCCACGCTTGTTGTCATTTGATGGAGATCCATGATCCTATGAGATAGTAAGCATACGTCGTCCGCGTAACTCTTACATGATTTAAATTTGGTTCCAATTTTGTAGAGGATTTTTAACATTAATTCCGCATATTGCCTCCACATCAAAAAGACACCATAATAATTTTTCTAAACTAAAAATGTGGACCACCTGTCATATATTTTCTGTACGAAACTACAAAATATAAATGATTTTGGTTGGTTTATTCCTAAATACTCTTACTTTGAACAAAAGAAGGTTTTTCCCAGATATAACAGGTTTCTTTTTCTCGGGTTTTACAAAAAAAAAAAAAAATTGAAACTGCAACGTAAAAGAATGGGTAAAAAAATAAAAGAAATAAAAAATGGATAGTTTAAACATTCGGCGTAAAAATTTACCTCAACTAAATTTTATTTTCTATTTCTGTCTATTTGAAATTCAACTGAACAAGTGTTTTAAAAAGATATCATGTAGTTTCAAAATGAAACCCTCTCATATCTTTAAATAATTATAATATAACTGTAAAATTTCTACAAACTTACCATAATTGTTATGCCAAAACTTTATCTTATTTTAATTAAAAAAACACCACTTGATGTCTTTCACCAAATCCAAAACACACCATAAAGTATTCAAATAAATGCCAATAAAACTTTTCAAACATTTTCTGCACCATTTCCTTCTATGATCTACTCTTGTAGACAGCCAATGTCCTCATGAGATAATCATAAAGAGCTGTTGTTGTCGCCAATGAGGATAATGATGATGATGATGATGACCTATATCATTTCTATTCGAGCATTAAAGTTCCTACAAAAACGTGAGCACCTACAAATTGCATTTTACTCGAAATAAAAGCAAAATAAAATAAAAATTAAAAAAAAAAAAAAAAAAAACTAAATAAACAAAAAATGTCTGACATTTCCTCTGTACGTACAAAAGTCGTTTCATAGGCAAGTTTACACACATACATGAATAGTTATACAGAAATGCCAGTTTAAAATTACCCAGCCATGAAAAGCTATAACCAACTCGTGTTCGTGCTTCGATTTTGATGACCAAAAAAAAAAAAAAAAATGAATGGAAAAAAAGTAGAAAATGTTTCTTATAGCTTCCATAGAGATCCAGCTAAAAATTATTCAGGATAGATTTCGGTTTTGCTTTTAGTTTTAGTACTCTCGTATATTTCGTATCAAATTGCTATTATGGTTCAAATGATGAATACTTGTGCTCTTGGTTTTATTCACATTTATTTAGTCTTCCTCTGGCGGAGTCAGCTGAATTTTTTTACATTTTGTTTTTTTGTGGGAAGAGGAAATATAAAAACATTTTTATTTTCAAACGATTAAACTTAAGCAAGTTTTCAGCAAAACCTAACCACATAAAAAGGTTTGCATTCGGATAGAAAAAAAAATAAATAAAAAAAATGAATAAATAGTACGTATACGCCACAGTGAACGTTTGCTTTGCTATGTACATATATGGGAGGATACTTACTTTTATAAAAGATATCTTTCGAGTTTAGATAGTTAAAAAATGGCTTTGAAATCGAGTAAATGTTGTTTTTATTGCTGAAGTTAAAACACAAATTTATTTCTTGTTTGCTTCTATAGTTTTTCTCTTTTGAATGGGTGTTAGAATGAATGTAGATGCAATTAAACTCTGTTTTTTTTTTTGGTCTTAATTCATTCTTTCATTTTATTGATTTTGTATATGAAGTAGAATGTGTAATTGAATGAGACTAGTTATTCTTGTTTGTTTTTAACCCGAGGGAAATGATTTTTCCATAAGCTATTCTAAGATAGATAACATAAATTCTTGTGGTGAAAATAAGTAGCTATTTTCTAATTTTATAGTGATGCTGATTAAAAATACGGTTTTATTTAAATTGTTTCAATAGTCCATCATCATATACTCTGTTTCACTTGGTTACTAAGTTATTCTTGTTTTACGATATTTTTCAAACCCTTTGTTTATACGGATAAAACCCAAATACAAAATTAAAGAAGGATATATTATGTTTATGTTGTAAGCATTTTATTAGGAAAAACTTGGTAAACTATTATTTTATGATGGGTTTTGCAAAAAGGATTATAAAATGTGTAGGGCGAGATTTTTAATGGCTATAACTTTTAATTGAATAAATATTTGAAAAGGTTGAAAATCTTGTGTTCTTCACTCATAATGTTAGTATCTTGAAAAAAAAGAAAAATCAAAATTACAATGGTTTTTTGAATACTTTACTTTTCAATTTGAAAAAAATCGGTTTTCCCTTATTTCATACCATAAAATGGTTGTTTGTTTGACTATGTTTCATCTGCTTTATCCCTATTTCCCTGATTTAAAAGTTCCAATTTTTTAAAACGTAATCTCGATTGTGAAAAAATTACTTTCTTAAGCAATCACCCCTATTACAGAATCCAACGAATACGTTGCGGATGGATTTGCACTTATTTCAGTAATATTTTTTCCTGTAGTAGAACTCGCAGGTGAGTAATTGTGTTAGTAGAAATGGTAAGGTAGTTCCTGAACCCTGCAAATCAGGCTGACTCCCCGGGATTCAAGTATTGTGAATTCCATTATTGGAAAAGATTGAATATAAACACCTACTGTTAGTAGTGGAGTAACTCAAGCTCGAAATTAAGCACAAATTAAGCATTCAAAAATTCTTTAACAGCTAAAAATTGCCGCTCTTATCGATTTTTTTATTAAAACTTAACAATGAGATTTTTGTGAATAAACATTTTTTTATAAAAAAAAAATTGTTAAAATTGTTATGATAAACTATGCCAAAAATTTTCATGGTCTGTTTAAAGAAAACATCGAGTAAAAATAGGGTCTACTTTCATCAGTTTAGATGGGAGGCGGAATTTTCTCGAAAATTGAAATAAAATGGAGTTAATTGAAATATCAAATTATAAGTTTTTATGGCCAGTAAAAATAAATATTTAAAAAAAATAATTCAGAGTTTTGAAAAGAAACTGTTTATTTTAAAAGCTTTTCGTTTAACAATATAATTTTTTTCTTTCAAAAATTCAATGGCCTTAATTTTAACAAAAAAAAAAAAAAATTGATAAAAAATGTTTGTTCACAAAAATCTAATTGTTAAGTTTACGAAAAATCCGATTTACTGGTATCTGTTACGGAACTACTTTCAGATATTGAAGTGCAAAAGCTTCCACTGACTGTAACATCAAAACTTCAAATACATTTTCTTGGAATAAGGAGACACAAGACCTATAAAGAAATTATTTTCTTCGTTATGAAAGTCCGCATGACAAACTCTAGTTTTTAACGAATGAGCAAACACTTACGTAAAAAAAAAACAAAAACAAATTTGAAACATAATTTAAAGTTTGTTGACTTTTCAAATAAAAAACTTGTTCACGTGATAAGAATTTCCCCTTTGAATCGTTTCCAATTCAAATAATGGAAAATCCCTTCAATAAAAAAAAAGAAGAGGAACTCGTACAAAGATAAAACACCATACATTCTCAAATAACCCTTCCTGGCACACAGATTCGTAGCAAAGTGAACATGACCAAAACCACTTTCAAACTAACCCTTCCTTAATATCCTGTGGCATCCTCGTTCTCTTCAACAAGACAAACTCTCTATCAAAAAAATGAATTAGCACATTCCTGGCATCCTACACAAAGTGGATTGAGTTGGAAGTTAAGTGGAACAAAAAAAAAAAAAAAAAAAAGGACAAGCATAACCTACCTACCGCTTTGTCATGGTTACTAAAAAGTATTAAAATTATTTTTCTAAAGAAAAGTTTTTACTATTCAAATTGCCAGTCATTTTCATTTACAATACAACACACTCGTAGTTAAGGCATTTTGTGGAAATTAAATGCGTTTTCAAGATTTTAAGTGACACAACCTATTTCTGGTTTAAACATTTCCAAATCAAATGATTGATCGATGAATTTTTTTTGTTTTTTTTCGAATTTGAGTACAATACACAGAATTGTCTGATATACGAGTAAAGTCTGCTTACGACATGGTATATCCTATCCATGGCAATCGAATGAACAAATTTCGATTCAAATAACGTATCCCATTTCGCTTTGATGGATGCCATGGAAGCGGTAAAGCGGCTAGATATTTTTTGTCTCTAAATGCGTCAGTAAATCCATCTCTGAACTGTTCATTTGTGTGGTCAACTATGAAATTCATTGGGTTTTGTCCTTTTGATTGGACTATGGCATTCCATCGTATGAATTGCATAGTGTGTCAGAGAGGGAACAAAAAAGAGAAGAGAGAGACACACACACATAGACAGACAAAAAAATTGTATTCAGGTTAGAATTGTTTCAAAAACAATAAGCATTTTCGATTTGGTAGTCATTGAGTTTGAGTTATGGTTATAAAAGGTCCTTATGGCTTCTGGAAATTAATGACAGCAACATATATGCAAAACACTTAACCACAAATACAAATCAATGGGTTTTGTTTAAAACGTCAAGTGCATTAAGATGATATTTTCGAAGAACTAAATTGAGTTTTTTTTTCTCTCTGTACCAATTTAATTTATATAAATTGTCCTGTATTTGCTTATGAAAAATCGTATAAAATGTATTTTTGCATTTTTACTGAAGTCTTAACCTTTGATAACTCAAAAGATCAGTTCCGTATTACTAAAGTTTCGAGCAATTTTCTTCACATGAAAAGTTTTAGCGAATCACCTCGAACCTTTCTTGTGATATCGTGGTACTTTCCTACACTGGTGGCTATTCGAGTTCCGACGACCAAAGCAAACATTCTTGCTTTATTTTGATAAAACTAAATTTAAGATTGTGAAACTTTAATAGCATGTACCGTTATGTGTGATATATCATTTGATTGTGATAATAAAGTTCAATAATAATTTTATATGGCTTAAGTAAAAAATTATGATATGTCTTGTAAAACAGACTCTAGTTACTGTTTACTCCGCTCACAGAGTACAAAAAATTTCTGATTTATTTTACAAAAATTACAAGTCTTAAAATAAAAAAATAAAAAAAAACTGATAATAAAAATGGACACACTTAAAAAACTTGGAACCTAAACAACAACATAATTCTCTAAAAGTCATATTGATTGTATATTTTTCCACTACTCATCGATTTTTAAAGTAATAAAAACCTCTCAAGTTAATTTTCAAAAACATATGTAGTTTTCATAACTCAAAAACACCGTTATTGTGCAGTTTAAAAAAAAATCCGTATGAGATCCCTAATTTTTTTTAATTATCTATCAATTGATATAATTAATTATTTAATACAAAATTTATTTTAACCACAAATACATCGTTTTGGAAGGTCTAAGAAAAATTAGTTTTTCGAAAAAAAAAAAATCATATTCACAAAAATGTGATCTTATGATATTTTTTGTTTTAACGATAAACTCAAAAAAATCCCGTTTTCTTGGAACCAAACACTATACCACCTATTTTTTTCTATTTAGTTTTTTTTCTATCACTTATAGTGTAGATTTTTTAATAACAAATGACTTCTATAATATAATAAATTTACTGTGTATAAAAAATAAAAAAAAAAATAAACCCACTATAATATGTAAGTGTTTTGTTAGTGGGCTGAAAAAGTCTGTGTGTTATTACTGGTTGTATTCTTTTTAACAACTTCGGTAGAAGAAGAAGTATAACTTCAAAAAATAAATTTGTATTTTTGAAGTTGTTTCCCTGCACCTTTTTAAAAACTCAAAGCACTAAATACATTGCTCGCTTCGGAGTTAATTCTACTAACATAACTTTGTTGATCCGCAAGGAGTATATGGTCAATTAACCATACCATGTAACAATGCTGACAGAAAATAACCATAACATTTTTGGATTAGCAAAAATAACAGTAATTAATTAGAACAGAGTCGGGTCCAAACATTTTATTTTGGCCTAGCTTCAATCTCATGTCTTTATTGAAGCCAACCCCCATTTCTTCAAATTTTATTAAACATCAGGAACTGCAATAACATCCGAAACATTAAAAACATTATTTCTATTTCCTGCTAAATTGTGTATGTATGTATTTAGTTATTTGCTAGGAGCTAATTTTTCTTTCTTCCAAACTAATAGGTATAAAGTATAATGAATCTATAGAAATACGTTTCCATCATCTAACAAATTCATCATAATTATAGGCTTAATATCTTTGTTGACTCCCATCTAATAATACTGTCAGACTAATTAAAAGAAATTAAACAAGAGAAGTAGGTAATCTTAACCAACAAAAAAAAAAAAAAACCTTTTAATCCAAGTCTTGTCTAATTTGATAAAAAAAAACTCTTTCCACTCCATCGTTCAACTCCAATAACTTATCCCATGCTTCAAGTAAGGAGTCAATTTATCTTCCATTTTCATTTGGCCTGTCTTTGGGTAATTCACTCGACTTAAGTTTGTGTTTTTTTTTCTAATGTTGCCTTCTATTTCTATAACATTTAATTAAAAGAAAATACATATCTGGGAATGCCTGTTTGGGGATTCTGGTGTACTGAAAGAAGCAAGTGGTGGCAGAAAAGCAAGAATCTCTGAAGTATCATTTGCCAAGTCAAAGTCAAAAGTTGCATCGTTAGCAATTCATTAAAATACCAGAATCCATGAGATGTCCGCTGAGATTTAGTTGTCTATATCTACTTTATACGAGCAGGAACACAACATACACAAACACAAAAATACACATATAACGAAATGAAAAGTATAAATCAACAATATATAACATCAGCAAGTACTATATGGCAACAACAACTACTACTGGGATGCAACGAAGGATTTATAAACAAGATTGGAGGCGGCTTGGAACAAAATAAACACTCTTGAAGATTTATGTATTTGCAAATATAAACTAGTTGAGTGGTTTGTGTTAGACTAGTACTCCAACTGACGTATTCAAATTGAGCGAAAACATGTGTTTTCTAAGCTTGATAAGGTTAACTCTACAGCATCTCCATATGCCCATTGCCCATCCCAGTGATGTGTATGTAGATGCGAGTATACATATTACGCAATTAAGGGTGACACAATCATGAAATAAATTTACTTACCTACTGGGACGAAATGATTTCATGAACTTTGTTTAATAGCAGTGTGATGGATTGGTGTTGAATTGGACAACAAATTAAATCCAATCAAGATGGATTGTTTTGAGAATATGTATGTATGTGTTCCGACCAGGAAGCAAGAATTTTGATCAACATGTGTGTCTAGTTTGTGTGGTATTTTGTTCATTTTTTCTTGTTGTTTCTAATTTTTCAACTCCAAACCTTATATTTAAATTTGAAAAATATAACAGAAAAAAAGTAGAAAGGGGGGGAGGGGGTGAATAAAATGCATGCACCACTCAATTGATTTAGGTGTCCACGTGCTTTTTTTTACGTATGTATTTCTGTTCAAATTGTTAAGCATTAAGGTCAAAACTTTGGTTAAATATCGATTTTTGCAAAAAACAAAAAAGCCATGTCATTCCTCCGTCATACTCAATTTTATTTTGTTGAGAGAAAAACTAAAAATGCTTGATTAAAAAAATTGCTTTTAACATTCCGAACATGAGAAATTTTAACAAAAATGCAAACAGTGTTGTTACCAGTTCGTTCTAAACGAAATATTCAAAATTAAAAAAAAAACGAAATTAAGTTAGTAGAAATGTATATTATTTAAAGGAAATATCTGAACATCCCATAAGGTTTTACCTATTCCAAATGCTTGAAGCCAAGATGAACATTCAGACAAACTAAATGAGTGTGAACTTAGCGAAGCAACTTTCGCAAATCAAAATGGAATTAGTTGCTAATTAGTTGCTGCAATTTTGATTTTTTTGCTCTCGCTATTTACCGTTTTATGGGGTGCTTCGCTAAGCTCATGTGGAATTAGCGAAGTAACCCCCTTTGATCAGATTGAAATGTGGTTTATATTTTTTGCTAATTTGTTGATAACACTGGTCTGCAAAAATAAAGTTTTTTTTTGTCCTTCATATAATTTTTTGAAATTATGTAAAATTGGAATTTTCTTAATCTAAATCTGGGTTACCCCGGTTGACCTGGTATACATATATTCAAAACTATAGAGCCGATTCGGCTGAAATTTAGAGGACTTATTCCAAATAGCATAAGAAGAAAACTAATAAAAAAAGGATATTTTGTGCTTTTCAAAAAGACTGATTTTATGGATTTTTCAACATTTTTTTGTGAAGAATCCAAAAGTCGTAAAAAAAATTTGTCAACACAAAAATTTGGTAATTTTGTCTACATAAACGGTCTTAGCAAAAATATTTAGTATTTTGGATTATGCACCAAAATCAATAAAAGATTATTGTTTGTATGTTTTTCAATGATTTCTCATGTTTTCCGTGATAAATTTAGTTGGATATCTTCAGATTCGTACTCAGCATCCCAAAGGCCATTGAAAATGATTACTTCACAACTTTTTACCTCTAAAAGCGCTTTGATTGAACAAAAGAGAGTATTATGGACAAATAATAAATTTCAATTTGTAATATCTTTGCAAATGATTTAAAACGATTTAGATAGATAAAAGGCACTTCATTCACATCCCATTAAAAGTCTATCGATCGATAGAAAAACTGTTGTAGGTATACTTGGCGCTAAGTCTTATTTTTTTTCTTTAATTTCATCTATTAAACATTCAAATTAGTGATTTACATATCCCTGGTTTTTCTTGTTTTTTTTTTTTTGTTGAAATTAATTACAAAATGTTTCTTTATTATCTCAGAAGCTGACCCTTTCAACTCAATGCACTTTCATCAATCATTAATTCAATGTTATTTTTTTCTCAGTATTTTGATGAGTATTCATCCAATTTTCCAACCAAATGAAAACTCCAATCATCCAACTACAAAAGCCTTAAAACCATCCCTTCACTAGCAATCAGTCCCACGTTCTTTTTTTTTTATTATTTTTTTTCCAATCACCATAACCGTAATGCTTTGAACCCCAAGGCTTGGCAATAAGTCATCAAAATTCAACATAGAAAAAAAATAAAACAAAAGGCAACCCTCAAACCGCTCGTCTTCCAGGTGAATTAACATCAAGGCGAATAAATTAATCCTAGGAAACTTTTCTTTTATTACAACAACAACAAAAAAGATGGAAAAATAAAGGAAAAACAAAAGCAAAACATTCATAAAACAAAACCGCAAACGAAAAAAAAACAAAAATAACAAACGAACTTCCTAGTCATGTGATTAACCGACAACCAAACAAAGCAAAACGGAGGAGGCAAAAAACTGGAAGTTAAAGAGAATGCTTAAAAACAAAAAATTGGTAAGACAAAAAAAAAAAAATACAACTTAACCACCATAATGACCCATAAAAAAAGAGTAAAACCTCCTCCGTCGACACCAATTCCCTTGGATGCCACTTCAGCATTTCATTTAACCAAATGCTCTTCCTCCTACCCACACTCTCACAGCTATGCACATACATTGTCCGTTCACATCTATGGTGCTATTAAAGTTCCACTTGGATCGGTCTTCCGGTGCCATAGGAACCATCACCTTTATAGTCCGCCAAACGTAACCCCTAAAACTAGACCAAGTGAAAGTGGAAATCCGTTTCTCTTTTCGAGATTTTCTTTCCTCATTTTTTTTCTACGGACGTTTTCTTTTTTAGCCCTCGGCTTTCAAGTCACAGGATCAGGATGATGATTATGTGCTGACGATTATAATCTAGATACATATGAAGCTACATAAGTTTTGACTTAAATACTTTAGGCCTAACAACTTCAAGGATTGTTGTAGAACTTCCGCAAGTGGATGGTAATTCTCCATGGAAACAAATATCAGATGCAGATGGTTCCACTCACTGGCAGGATTTAAATACAAAAAAAAAAAAAAAAACAAAGACGAAAGAAAAAAAAGAAAAACGGAAACTAAAAGAAAGGAAAATAACAGGAAAAAGATGTTGTTGTTGTGTAAGTCAGAAAAAAGACCCATGGAAGTGTTCTTATCCTGTTCACTCTTCCTGCAGCACGTCGGAATAAATATGAAACCAATGGCACTTACTTTGATGAACAATACGTATCTACCGAAAGGAATACGTACGCAAAAAAAAAAATCCTCATCAAGTTGAAATAATAGGATGAGCTCTATTAAAAGAGTAAAAGATATCTAGAGTTCAGAGCTGTCGACTGAGAAGTAAAATAAGAAGATCGAATTAAAAAAAAAAACTGGCCGTAAAGAACGAAAAAGTAGTGTTATTTGCATTCAAAAGAGTAAAGCATATATCTATTATGAATATATGTAGTGTAGCTAAGGGCTAAAGTCTTAAGTTTAGGTGAAGGCGTTAGTGAAGCGTTAATGTTTAGTACGCGCACTACACTCTTTGATTTTCCATTCAAATTCCACTGGGAACGGTACGTGCGTGGATTCTAAAAGCTCTAAAAAATTGTTACAGGTCATTATTGTTGAGGTTTACTCTTAAAATAGTTATTCATATCAATGAAATAATTTGTTAACTTAGAGGAAATATTATGCAAATGACATATTTCTAAGTTTTTATTTTAGTGGTCTTGATCTTGCATCATATCATCGTCAAAAAATTACAATTCTAATCTTTATTCATACCAAGACAGGCGTTCCCGAAATGACGCTTAATTCATGTACGCTCCTTATATATCAAATTAAATTTCTATTACCACTTTAATTTAATTTATTCATGCAGAAAACTTTTTATGTAACGCTAAATTAATTCAAGGACATACCGAAAAGAAAAGACCATTTGTAAAGCCATCTGCACGTAAAATGAATAAAAAGTTGATATTTTGTCATTGTAATCTAATTACATTTAGACATATTCCTTCAGACAACTTTTATTTAAATAGAATCTTCTCATTTTTTTTTTGTAAGGCACACGAGAAGTTTGGAAAAAAAATTTTGCCTTAGTAATGTAAAAAATAAAGTTAGCTAAATTAAATTGATTTTAGTGCATTTTTGTCACTTGAATTTCAGTTCTTGAGTTATGAAAGCGTTCCCGGAATGATATTTTTGCTATACTAGATGGTATAGCTTCGACAGCCCTGTGAGTACCGTTTTTGTCCATCTATTTACACAACTAACACAGCATAATTTTCATAATGTAAAAGGAATAAGAAAAGGATTTCCTGAACTTGCTATTTGGGATTCAAGTTCCCCAGGGGTTCTGCTCCCTTGGGCTTCTTCGATCATGATGAATGCGTATATTACTAAGCCGTACTCCTACTTTAATGTCAGTTAGTTAATAACAAACTGAAAGGATAGAAGGTATATATTTTTTCTTGCTAAGACGTCATATCCTATTTCTTTTTCTTTTTTTTTTTTGTAATTTGTATAGGGAATTGTTTTGATATGAAAAAAAAGAATAAAGTAATTAATAATTGATGAGGGATAAGGGATGACCATGACCATCTTAAGTTTTTGTATAAGAAAAATTGTTGGCTTGTTAGATGATTTTTAAATGGGTTTTCCGAGATGGAATAAAAGCTATATGCTTTAACAAAGTATATACTGCTGTGCGGCAGCGAGGGGTTTGAAGGCGCTTTATCATTGTTCGAATAGAAGAATCGTTCTAAATATTTATGTACTCGTTTCTAAATAGATATTGATTGAGTATTTTGATTGCAAAGAAATCAAATATGGATGTTCAGCAAGGAGAATGCAATACTTTTAAATTTTATTCAATACAAAAATATCATTAACATTTGCTATGTTTTAACTTTATGATCCTGATGGTTAAGCTTCCCAAAACCACTATAGGTTATGACATCCCATTAATTAGTAGGTAAGTTTTATAAAATTGAAATTCAAAACTTTTATTGACATAATTGTGATGCTCTACTTTAAAAATATTGACATCACATAATACCAATGCAATTAATAATACCATAACGATGGATATTGATTGATTTAAATTTTTTGCTAACCACAAAAATATTATGTTGATTAAAAAATGTGGCTTTAAACTAAATTACATATTGCGGTTCTACACAAATTATATAGGATCATATCATTAATATGTTGCTAATGACAATACAAAATATTTTGGTTGGATTTTAATTAGCTGTCTAAATTTGAATATGGAAATTTCAATGTTTTATAATTATGTACATAAAAAAGGACTACATAATTATCGTATTATCCCAATTGCAATAAAATACAACATTTTAAAACTTATTTTAATAAAATAACGTAAATGACGTATTCCTTTCAAAGAAGCTATGCATACATTTTGCTATGAAAAAAACTAAGCTTACTGGCATATTTTTGGCCTGGATACTAGTAGTAAGCAACTCAGACAAATAAAACAAAATTTTACGTAGACGATTTAGAGTCAAAAATCAAATAATTGCCACACTCATTCATACACAATTTCAATCGTTAGTTCTTCTAAGTTCACTTTAATATTTAAAAAAAAAATTATTCTGCTTTTTTTAGTTTTTACCAAAAAAGGTTAGTAACAAATTCAGATATTAAAAACGGTTTTAAACAAATATTTCACTTCAGAAACTGTTAACATAGCAATATAGCTTCTCGCCAGGGGACTGAACATTGAGGAAATCATTTTAAATGTTGAAAACTTTGAGTAGCTACTAAGTCACACCAGCGGGCAAAGTTGGACCAGTGTGTGGGGTCAGTTGGATCAAGGACTAAAAAATTGAAAAATCGTTTCTTACGCAATACCAACATTTCAAAACATTTTTTTTTACATAACATAACAAAAACCTTTGAGTAAAAAAAAAGACAAAAGAATTTTAATTCGGTTACAAGAAAAAAATAAAATAAATAAAAATCTTATTAGAAAAAAACCGTTAATGACCCAACATTGAATAAATACTTTAAAAACGATTAAAATTAGTGTCTATGTTATTTTGCTAAAGCAAAAACTTTTGGAGGTTAAATACAAAACGGCAAAATTTGTATTTCAGCGTGGAAAATTGGGCAACTGATGCTAAGTGTGGTGCTTTAATATTTCATATTAATGCATATTCCAGCAGAAACCAGGACCAAAAACTATGGAGTTCACTAAAATAAGAACATTTTAGCCCGCAAGATACACACACTTTAGCTTACAGTTTTAGAGTTATTTTAAGGACTTTTACTTTTATTTTTTTGTTTCTCATATCATAAACAATTTTGAGATCTTCGTAATTGATCCTCATTAAAAAAAATTTGAAGTAACAGTGTTGCCAACTAACTTTAATGTCAACGACTGAAAATATCGAAATAATATAAAAAATGTTCAATAAAACCGAGTATAATTTTTTCTGTGACCCCAAAATATACCGTTCTAATGTATTTTGGGCTGTTGAATTGAAATCTGAATCCAGAAAAAAATCTATGAAGCCACTTTTTTAATATTATGTGGTATTTTCGTGTAAAATTATCATGAAAACGTGACGTCATAGATTTTCTCTGACTTCAAATGACTTCCACGCCGACTTTGTTGAACATTTCGTGTCACTAAAACAAAATTGCACGAAACACACATTAAAGATAAAAAAGAAACAATAATTTACTCCTAAAAAAACATAAATATGAGTGCCCTTCTCCTTCCAAAAACAAAACCTAATTGAAAATAATTTGTAGGACTTATAGGTTTTGAGTAATTTACATGGACCAACTTGCCCCGTGTCCCAACTAGCCCCACTCTACCCTACTGTAGATAGCCCTATCTACAATATTGCTTTTGTCAAAAATACCGGTATATGCAAACCACCAATATTAAAAAAATGTCCACTGTGACCATTCTCTCAAAAATGAATGGATTAATTTAGTCGAATCATATGATTAAAGTATGCTTAGATTTCATAGAAAAATAAAAATTCGCGAACGTAATTGTTCCTTTGTTCCCCTCATATTCCGGTATGATCAACAAACTAAAAAACTGTCTATTTTATAACAACAACTTTACTCGCCAATATCATATCTTAATTGTTTAACCATCGCTTATCTATAAAGTCAATGCCATTATTCGTTTTTCCTTTTCAATTTTGTTTTTTTTTCTGAAAAATGTTAAAAAGCAATTTTGACGGTTTCTTTTTTGGCCACAGAATTTAACTTCTTCATTATTTGGTAACTTCATGGATTAAGCCTTACACTTACCACTAAAATTTTAACAGAACATTGCGTTCAGGTATTTAGTACAAATAAAATTTAAAACTATTAAAACGCCACCAACTATTTTTACCTTAACAACACAAAATTAACGGCAATGAATATATATTAATTGTCACTTACCTTTGCCTTTATTTAAACTCTATACTCACATGATAAACTTTAACTTAGGACTCCATGCGGATACGTTTTTTTGTTTTGAATTTTCAAAGCCTATAAATTAATAAGATATGCATCAATCAAGTTGGTGACGGGATAACATGGACCTGTTTTTTCAAGAATTTTTCATTTGAAAATATGAGGAAAACTTTATTCCTCAAGTTTGTTTACTTTATTTGTATTTTGTAGTTTTCTTTTAAATCTGACCACCTACTTACCTCCTTGAAAATAAAATTTTATATTTTGTATACACATTTTAAGATTGCAATAAAGTCCTTAAATCTGGCTTTGTATTAAATCAGTAGCCAAGTACCGTAAAATGTATCATTTATCATATTAAATTTTCACCTGCAAAATCTAACTAAAAAATGTTTCGTTATGCTATTTTTGCCGTTAACAATAAAATTGAAACTTAAAATCAAAAATACTAAAGATTTCAGTTGTTCTCCATGCAGCAACAATTTAAAGAGAAACTTATAACATTAAATTCAATTAAATCTCTAAACTGCAATAAATTAAAAACAACAAAAAAAAAAACGTTTTTCATCTCTATTGAGTTCGTTCAGTAATCTCATCTCTAATCAGAGAAAATTTAAATTTATAAAAATATAAATATTGAACGATTTTAAAATAAAAAGAAAAAAATAATGAAAATTCATAACAAACTTTGTAAAACTATAAAAACAAACAAAACTCAAAATATTTCTATAAACCCAACGAAAATTAACAAACAAAAATATTGTTTAAGATTCCACTTGTAAATATTTATTTTATTTAGTTTTTTTTTTAATTTTTTAAATTTTTTATTTACCACTTTAGTTTAACATCGAATAAATTTAATATGCATTTATTTAATACTTATTGATTAATTTAAATATTTTGTTTTTGGTTTTTTTGTTTTGTTTAATTTTATTGTATGTTTTTTTTTTGTGTTGTGTTTGTTTAGTTGTTAAAAACATACGAATTTAGTTTTAATTTTAATAATATATTTAGCTTACATTCATTAATTAAAAATTTTAATTTAATTATTTTTTGTCGAGTGTATTTAAGTGGGGGTAGATAATTTATTTATTTTTTGGGAGGATTTATGGGGATTCAAACTACTACTTATCCTTTGTTTTTTGGTTTTGTCTTTATTCTATATGGGAGTTATATATGAATATATATATAATATTAATATATAATTATTTATATTTTTTTAAATATATTTTTTTTTTATTTTATTTTGTTTTTAAATAAGAAAATGTTTCATTAATATATATGTATGTATATATTTATTTTAAAAGATTTCTTTTTTATTTTATTTACTTTTTGAAAAATGTTAACAATTTGTTTCATACATTTTAAATAGTTAGTACACATTCATCATGCGAATTTTCTTCTTTTATTTTTTTTTTATTTAAACTTATATCATTCGTGTAATTTAATATTATTTTATTTAAATTATAGTTTTGCTTTATAGAAGAGCATTACTTATAATTTTTATTTTTTGTTTAATGTTGTTTAACGGTGTAAAGTCCGGTTGTTATTTATTAATAAAAATTTAATACAGGGGGAAACAGTTTTTTTTGGGGCAAAGGTTTTCTTTTTTTCTTTTGAACAACCAAGGACATAGATAGATATTTAGAAACAATTTAACAGAATATAAATATTTAGCGTTAAACAAATAATATTTATTCTACTACATTTATATTTAACAACAAACACTGGTCCAGGATAAATCCATTTATTATTTCTTTTTTTTTTTTCTTTTAAATAGTTGATATCCTTTAAGTTTTTTTTTTTTTTGTATCTATTTTTTTTTTTGTTTCGAGTTTATATTTTGGTTTAAGTTTTCTATTTCATGCAATTTATTTGGATTTATTGATATAACATTCAATAAATTTTGTTAATAAACAGCAATCTTTTTTTCGAGTATCCTTCGGTCTATCGTTTGTTTTAAGATTTTATTTCTGCGTTTCGGTTTATTTAATTTACTATTTTGTCTTGTGTATTTAAGTTTTTTTTTTTTTTGTTTTATTATCTTTTTAGACAGATACATGAATTTTTATTTTCTCTAAAGGTACGTTTAGACATAGTTTCATCTTTTTTTGTTTTAATTTTTTTTTTATATTTTATTTAAAACTGACATCTAATGGCTTAACATGAGCGGTTTTGCTTATGTTTTTTTTTTACATGCTTTGTTTTATAAGATTGAAACTGAAACCAATAAAAAGCTCTTTGTCGTTTATGTTTTTTTTTTTTTGTTATTTTGTTGCTGTTTGTGTTTGGTGTTAATTAAGTGTGATTTTTTTTTGCTTTTTATTTACTATAATGCAATTTAAATTGTAACACTTAGCTGGATTATTTTTGGGTAGTATATACAAAATTTTATTTTTGTTGTTGTTTTTTTTTTGTTTTAATTGACATTTATTGATTAAATTTTAATTTTTTTTATTTATTGTTTTTTTAACACATAATATTATTAAAAAAAAAAAATAAATAAATAAAGAGAAAAGTCATAAAATTCGTTGTTAGCGAAAATAAATATTTTGTCAATGACATAAAAATGGCATGAATTTTATTTGCCTTTTTATTGAAACCCATGTGTGTTAGTTAAGAAATATTTAGCTGTGAACTTTTTTTTTATTGAAAATGTAAATCCACTTAATCTAGAAATGTGCTTTTCGTTGGTCTATAATAAATGGAGTTGAAATGTTTTACACAAAAAAAAAAACGCCAAATCTCAAAAGAAGTGGGCAATTTAAGTGAAAATGGTGCCAAGATAAATAATTGTTCAACAAGGTCAAAAAAGAGCAAATGTAGAATAAAATAGAATAAAGTGCTCCATTGTAAGGGTTGAAGTAGCCAAATGAAAACATTGTTATGTATGCAATCTTAGTAAATGTAGTCTCTGGTTTTGTTTCGCATTGAAAAAGAAAGCAAAACACCTTTTCCGTTGGGACGTTTCCTATTTAAAATGCACTTTTAAGACTTTGAGGAAGAAATCAAATATTCAGAAGCAATGCGTTTGCAAAAAGAATTTAAAAAAAATCAGATAAAATAATGGTTTTGGCTCTCAAAAGAACTCATTTAATCAAAAAAATAAACTTGGAAAATATTAAATTCTTAAAAAAAATAATAAAGTTCTTTCCTTTTGTCGTAGAAGTTTATTTTAACTCACCATTCAATCAAATTAATTAAGGTGTATATTCTTGATTCTCATTAATAAATATGACGAAAGTTGATGTATCGTTGATTTATTTAATACTGCAGATTTGTATAGTTGACTTATCTAAACTATTGATTTTACAGCTATATTTTGTGCAACAAATAAATTTCTAAAATAATCTCCAGCATTTGACATAATTTACCAGGTTATTTTTAATAACATCTTTTAGTCAGACCAAAAAATCAAAAATTTGTGGCATAATTTTTGATATTTCAGCATTTTATAAGTAGATGTGAAACAATTTATCCTTTATTGTAATTGAACGACGAATTTGTGTCAGTGTTTTATTTCATCCATTTTCATTAAAATGTGAAATAAAAGTATATTACGTATTTTATTTGTGAAATGTCAACATTTTAAGACCATAAACTTGATAATACTTATAGCATTTTTCAATTGCAAGCACTTAAATAAAACACGGTCCACAAATCGAATGTCTGGATAAAACATTTAAAAAAACTAGTTTTTGATATTTGTCTTTTCTAAATCTGTTAATAATGTGTTTTTTTATTGAAAACACGAAAAGATTGTCTTAGGTTAGAAATATGAAATGGCATACTCACAAGATTTAATCATAATAAGCTATTATAACTTGAGATTTTTAGTAGAAACGGCAATGCTTTCTCCGTTAGCCGTTTTTGAAAACACCTCAATAACTCAAACCCTTTAAATGGGAAGGGGAAATATTTAAAAATAAAAAAAGCACCAACTGTCGAAATTACGTAGAAATTATGTGTTCCAAACTTAAATAAAATCTGTTCACAAACGGCATGACGAACACCAATTTTCAAAAGTAAAGAAAAAAAACATATCATGGTACGGACCGTTAAGTACGGTGTTAAAAAAAATGGAGGAGCTGTTTTTGAAAAATTTTGGGAATTGCTAAACTTAAGTTAAGTTCCAAATTCAGCTAATTTGAATAAAGCTTTCTTGTACTTTTCTACAAAAACCCTCCTCGCAACTAAAAAATAAAAATGTTACTCTTGTATGGGGATTATACCACAAATTTGCATTTGTATTAAATGTTCCAATGAACAATGGTACTTATTTTCAAAAAAAATGGAGGTATCCAAAAACCAGAATTATATAGGTCATATTTTTGATTTAAATAAAAGTGATGCAGAAGTTCAAAATATTGGTTTTTGCCAAAACGGTTGAACAGATTTTCTTGAAATTTGGTAGTTCTTGTTTTTTGAATATTTCACCTTTAATGGCTGTTTCATTCCATACAAATATTTTTAGAGTTTCGAAAACATTTTTGACGATGGTATTATAAAAAAAAGTCCACAATGGAAGTTTGGCTCACTCTTTTATGAACTCATAACCCACCAAGAGGTGATAAAAAGCCAAAACAAATAGTATTCATAAATACCTGATTTCTTAAAAAAAAAGTAGGTTATAACACCACTTATAAATATTGCACATATCAAACATCAAGCTATATTTTAAAATATTTCACACCAATATGCTCAATAACTCAAAATATTTCGTTTAAGATGTAAAATTACTTTTGTTGGTTAATTTTGAAAAAAATTAAATCTAAGATCCTGGATGGTCAAAATGTTCTTTTCAAACTCCAGGGCCATCTTATTTTGCTGTGAATATTTTGACGTATGATCATAAACTTAAGATTTCTATTTTCTATTTCTCAAATATTTTGGTTCAAATAAGGTGGTTGGAGAGCTTGAGAATGTTTTTTTTTAGTTTTGGACATACAAAAAAATTATTTAGAAATTGCGATGTCATACAGGCAGACAAAATTATCGAACCCAATTTTTAGCACATTTTCTATCATTGCTATGTGATGTTTGATTGTTATCTCAACTTTTTTTTTGCAAAATTTCAATTTGAGATTCGTTTTTGTGTCTCACAGGTAAAAAAGTAGGACAAATGGACAAAAATATAAGTGAACTTTTGCCTTGTTTCCTTTTATATTCCTTTTCCTTATAATGTATAACTAAACTAAAATTGTGTATGCAAAATAGTTTTGAACCATCAGACCATCATGATTTTCATTTCTTGTAGATAACCGACATGCAAAGATTCAACTTGAAAATGAATTCACAAAGTTTAAAAGTTTTTATGTTGAAGTGTACAAACCTTAAAATTGTTCGTTTGGTTAAAATTGAACATCTATTTGAGCAAGTAATTGCGACATAGTTTTTTGCTTTTCTTTAATATTCGAAAACAGATATACCAGAGTCCTGCAGTTAGTCCATGTTGTATCCATTTTAAATGCACATTTTCATTTGCATATATTTTTAAAAGAATTTTTACATATAAAAGGCGAAACACCAGGAGGTGGGGAATATTAATATTATATGTAAACTCAATTTGTTGGTCGTTTGCATATGGATTTTTGTTTTACATGTATTGTTTTCTTTATCATTGCGTGTTAAAGCTTAACCTTTTACATATATACAAAAAAAAAAAACACAAATGGCCAAAGGTAAATGCAAATGGGATATTTACCTGAGTTTTAAAAAATTGTGGGAAAAAGGTAGCACGTATTTTTTTAAAACTATTTAACAATTCCACGTGATGAAAAAATAAAATATTTAAAAAAAACTTTCCGCGTTTTTATCATTCTTTTTTTTTTTTGTTTTTCTTAATAAAAAAAAACACATTCTGACTCTCTATATTTGAATAATGGTGAAAAAGTGACAAGTTCTTTTATTTTCAATTTCTTCTGACTTCGACAACGTCAACAAACTAAAAAAAAGCTAGAAAAGAAAAATGAACTCGCATAAAATGTATCCTCATTAAATATCCTTTCAAATATTTCCCATTTAGACAGACACGAGTATCTATATAATTTTGTATTTCTTGCAATGTCCTCTTCACCAGCAAATACTTTTGGTTTCAAGACCTCTCTGAACCCAATTCGGTATTTTCTGTTTATTCAGATTGTCCAACGTGTACCTACATATATGCCATAATCTCGTTCAAATTCAAAACGATGTGAGTTAGCACGTACCTAGTTGTAGCAGTGGAGTAATAGTTCAATGCAAGAACCACATCAATTGAGTGAACAATTTCGATTAAGTGCTCCTATATAAAGGATATACACCACGACGACGACGGCGACGCATATAAACCTCTTCCCAATCTGCAAAAGTATAACACTATGCTGCAGTCTAGAACTTGATCCTTTGATGGAAAATATACATACATATATGCATTTCTATACGCCCCCCCCCCCAGTGCCCCCACAAAACCAGCACATGTTATTGAGAATCCTTATATGAAGCAGAAAGATGTATAGAGTCTGCCCTGCAAAGGTAGTTAAACACTTTTACGGTTCACCGAAAAAGGACCATCATCTCTCTTTTGCAATATCGCAGTCATCCTCATCTTTTTTACAATACGAATGCGAGTACATCGAGTCACAAGCTTACACGACTGTATAGGTATACTCGTCTACCCATCGCTTTGTATTTGAGGGAAGAAAATTTCCATTGTCCCTTTGCAATACTTTGCATAAAATCTGCGTATGCAGAATAGAAATCCGACAAAAGTGGAGAGAGATACACAATTGCATCTATGGAGTAGTTTTCAGTTTTTTTTTTGGATGTCCTGACTCTTTGCCGGTTGGTTAGTATGTCATGGTTACCACTTTTTTAGTTTTCTTTTTTCTTTTGAACGATTTAGTAAAAAAGAGTATGCCTGTAGGATCTGAGGTTTTTTTAATGCAACTTGCATGACACTATTAAGAAATATTAGAGATATGAAAGAACTTTTCTGATACAGTAGTTTCTAACTCAGATGGCTACAATTGACATCCAGCCAAACCTGGAGAAGAAATACAAAATAGCTGCCTAGAGTGGGGCCCAAATCTGGTCCCTGTACTATTGCTGACCAAAACACAAAACAAAATTAATAAGTTCTCCACTCTGAGACTTAAACTTTTCTCCTGTTTTTAGAATTTGAAATCAAAATATCACAAAATGTTTAAAAAACAGAATTCAAGAAAACTAACCCACATCAAAAATCTTTACAAGTAAATCATCATTATTTCGTTTTTATGGGTATTTGAATTTTTTGCTTTGTGGTTTATCGGGAATCAAAGGGCTCCTTCGCTGAGTACTTATGTTCATTATTTTTCATCTATTCCGTCAAAATGAAAAATAAATCAATACGGAGGTCTCAAAAACTCGAACTGGACTTAAAATTTTGTTTTCAAATTTACCACGAAAAGTTAAATAAAAGCTTGAAAGAAGCCTACTAGAACTCTTGTATTTATAAATTAAGGTTTTTTTATACATTTTTTAAATTCAAAAATTTTAGTTTTGAGAGTTTTTTTTAAACTTCTTTGGCAGCCTAGTCAAGTCATATCTTGGTGCTTGATATTTTGTGAATGCTATTCCAATACCTTCACAAGGATTTGTTGCTCTTCGTTCCTGGTGCGGTTCAAGGACTATGTAACTTTATCTGAAAATCGTGTCAATGATATACACAAGCTGACATTGTGTGGGAAGAGAAGTTGGTGCACTCTCTTATAGTGTATGTGTATGTGGAATGAGTTAAAGTATGAGTATGCATATCCAGCAGGTGTTTTCTGGTTGTGTTTGTACACATGTACGTTGTATTTAATTTGAATATGTTTTTTTTTCTTTCTGTTTTTATTCGCATTCCCAGTGATTGCATGAGCAAATTTACTCCCTCCATTTTTGTTGTTGTTGTTGTTGTTATTATTTTTGCAACACTCATTGTTCGGGTTAATGTAACTTTGATGATATTTTGCTGAGGTGGGCAAATTTATGAGAAGTTATTAAAATGGAATTGGAGTGTCACTCTGGGTTTTATAAATGAAATGCCAAGGCGTATACAATGTAGAACACATACATGAATATAACTAGATGGATGGACAGTGCTGGAATTAAAGTTCATGAGGTGAGTTATTGGTAGCTGCAACCTGGTAGGTGATAAAGCGAGTTTTTGAGAAAATTACATTGTTTCAGTTTACTTTTACCTATATAAAACTTTCATTCTCTTCCGTATTTCTGATTCACTGATAGTTCTAGAAAATACAAAAACCCTATAGTTTTTGATTAATAGTTTGTTGTTTATGGTGTTTTACAACACCTCTTACCAATTTCCCCTGAAGAAATAACACCGGACTTTATTTGTTTTCGAAGCAAAGCAAAAAACCGTTTTCCAAAAAAAAATGATTTACGTTATGTTTTTACGTTTAGGGTCTTGAAAAGAAGGATCTAAAAATGAAATAAGACTTTACTAAAAAAATTAAAAAGAAATCCTAAATAAAACCCTAGTACAAAAATGACAAGAGGTCAAAACAAATAATAAAAGGACCATAAATACAAAAAAAAAAAATTCCTTGTTTGTAAATTGTGATGTAAATTTTCGGGACCTTATTTAATTTTTTTTTAAGCTTATTTCATGGGGCAGAGTACAAAAATTGGTTTAGAAAAATTACAGAATTACATTTTTGTGTGAAATTCAGGCATTCATTTGTCATGTTCATTCATCGCCAACTTGCACACTTTGGTCGAATAGTAAGTAAGTGAATAAGTAATTCATATGTCTTTGAAGCAGTATAGTGCAAAAGGAATGTAAATTTGGTTCAGAGTGCAGCGTGCACTTTTTAGAGGAGCTACTATCTGTTTCCGCATTTAATTACCCTTAAACCATGTTGTTTAAAAGTAATATGGTATTTTTTTTTTTCAAAATTAGTAAGATTATTGTCTGAACTCTGGCTTATCTTCAACTCCTGACTGACACAATTCCTCGCACAGTTCAATTTTTAGTATTATTTCTAGTAGTTATTTTTTTTTTTAATGTAATTGTTGGGAACTGTTTATTTTTAATTTTTAATTCTGGCCTTTTTTCAAAATACATCGAGTTATTTCTAATATTTCATCTCGTTGTCTTTTTTTTTCCGTCCTTAGATTTCGGAATATTCAAACGTTTCTTTGGGTTGTTTTTTTTTAGTTATCATTTTTTGCAAATCAAATTTTTGGAATAATTTCTTGCAAGCTAAGGCTGAGGCGTGAAATAAGGCCCCAGGAAATTAGCAAAAAAAAAATAAAACAAAAATTAAACAAGGCCCCAAAAAAGCACTTTAAACAAGAACAACAATTTTTTTTAAATTTTGGGGTGTTATTGAATTTATAAGGGCTGTATTTCATTTAGTTTTTTAAGGCATAATTTCTTAATAAAATCAAGCCCCAGTGAAATAAAACCATTACTCTAGTTTTGGAACTTATTCTTATTCTATTTTAAAAAAAATTTGGGGCCTTATTTAATTTTTTAAAATTAACATGAAAATGCTAAAAATGGAGTGATTTTTTTGCAGTTATTCTGTTACTCCCTGATGGATTGCAGCAAATCGGTATAATGGCTTTTCAATGTAAGGCAAAGCACCCTCGAGGAACAATTTTAAAATGGGAACTTGTGTGGTCAGTATGAAAATAAAAAATTGGGGCTTTATTAAATTTTTCCAAAAAAAAAGTCACAACAAGTTGGAGTCTTGTTTCATTAATTTTTGGGACATTTTTTCATTTTGGGCCGCTTTTAATTCGGGGCATAGTTACAAAACAAAAAAATACAATTTGGGGCTTCCTTATTTTTTCTTTTAGAGCCTTATATCCTGGGGCCTAATTTCGCGGAGCCTTTTGTGAAATCCCCTTGTTAATGGTCTTACATGCTAACATCTCCTTGGATTCTTCTGATAGGTTCAAATTCTAACTACGATGGGTGAGAAACAACGATTTTTCAGTGATGTTATTCATCAATTGGCTGTGTCTATAGGGGCAAAAGGCATGCACAATAGTTTTTTGTGATAGAAGAATATTTTATGAAATATATTTATGGCTTATAAGATTTCCTAAACTTACTTACTTACTTGACCAATATGCCTCTTCAGCCTAAGCTAGCCTCCTCCAGTTACGTACGCCAAGTTGGTTGAGGTCATTCTCCACTTGTGTGCGCCACCTGTTACGCTGCTACCTCTGCTGCGTACACAATTAGGGTGGGATTCGAAAACTCGTCGAGCTGATGCGTTATTGTACATACGCTCAACGTGCCCCAGCCATCTCAGCCAATGTATTTTCAACTTCTTGACCAGGTCAACGTCATTGTACAGCCTGTAATACTCTTCTTCTCCATACTCCTTCGATACACACAGGACCAAAAAACACTCGAAGAAGCTTTTTCTCAAAGCAACCAACCAGATTTTCATCCGAATCTTTTAAAGCCCATGCTTCTGTCCCATCAGCAGGACCAGGATCATTACGATCTTGTGTAGCGTTTCCTTAGTTCCATGAGAGAGGGCTTCACTACTTAAATGCCTTCTCAGCCCGAAGAAACAGCGAGCAGCGAGATTTCTCCATTGTCATCCTGCACACGCGGACGAGTTTGGCAGGAATGCCAAGACATGACATGGCTATGTATAACTCGTCTCTAATAAAGATATCATACGCGACTTTAAAATCAATAAAGAGGTGGTGTGTATCGACCTAGAATTCCCGGATTATTTCCAAAATCTGTTCAAACCAAACCAGCAGCCTAAAACCTTTCGTTATTTTCCAAATTTAGTGCAATGTAAACTTTGGATTATTATTTGGCAGTAGATTGATGATATTCCACGTCTGAAGTAGCACGTTATGGTATATTTGCCTATCCTTCTGTGCATGGACTAAAAATATTGACGGTCCATTATTGTCAGGCATACTTTCCTCCTGTCATCAATGTTTGCTTTGTTTCGATTTATTCTACTGTTCATGAATCTATCTGGTTGGAATAAGTTATTAAAAGGGACCTAGCGCTGTAGCGCCATCTATTAACGTTCTTATTGGATGGTGAAATTAAATTTTTGGTCGGAATTTAACAATTGGTTAAATTTGAATACTACTTGTACAACATAGTAATCCCTTTTATGTGCATTTTCAGGCCTGATGGCAGTTATAAAATTCTTTTGTATAAAATACTATTTACTCTTAAAAGTAAACCCACCCTTATAAATATTATCGGTCGGAAATCTACGAAGAAATTTGCTGGTAAAGCTCCTATTACAGCTAAGAAGAATATAAAAATCAAAGGGAATATTTCTGTCATGGGGCCTCTGAACAAAGCATTACGGCCGTTTAATTAAAATACAAAAGTTCGTACGTTCATCGGTAGTTACACTCAACGACATAATCTAGACATATGAATGTAACTTTGTATGTATGCGGATACAATAATACTGCAAGAGAAATATAAAATATGAATCAGTGTGTTTTTTTCAGTTTTCTTGCATTGATAGATGAGAGGATCAAGTACGTAATTTATTTTAAGAGAGGTCTTTTATACGTTGTCGGTTTTTTTTTTTGTTTTGTCTGTCTGTCTGCCTGTTGTACCTATTACGTTTGAACATTTTTTTTTTTGTTTAATAGTAATTTTTTATTTGTGAATGTATAAACAGTTGTTCTTAATTGGTATTTCCAGGATTCAGGAGTTATAATACAATTTTTTGTATAGTAATAAATGGTTTTTTTTTTTTAATTATGAAATATGGAAATTTATATTTTTTTACGAATTTGGTTATGTTCAGCAATAAAATAAAATTTTGTTAAAGTTAAGGCCATAAGAAAAAGGATTTATCAATAGATAATTTTCATTTTGTTTGTCAGCACTTCTTTGAAAAAAAGGGTTTTACCCAACAGAGTTATGAACTACGAAAACAAATTCTTATTTAACAAAAGAATGTAAGTCTACAAACAAGGGATCGTCGTCCTTTTGGTTAAATAATTCTTTTGAATGTGTTTTGTTTGTTGTTCTTTTTATTTAAACTTTTATTTAAATACAAAAATTTAATACTCTCCAAAATTGATTTCAGTTCTTGAAGGATTTCATATGAAAAGTTTATGCTGTATTTATTGAGTGTACACATATCGCAAACAATAAAAAAAAGAAAGGAATTATTTACAAAACAAATATAGGAGCTTGTAAATCCTTTCACATTACAATTGAAAAAAAAAAAAATAAAATAATATTTGAGAAGAATTCAGGCGGAATTTATTGAACGCTTTCGTTGTTATTTTATGAATGAATGAATTTTGTTTTGATTTAAGAATTTTCTTTCATAAAATGCCATCATGGGTCTGAATATTGAATCAGATTTTCAAAAAAAAGGACATTTTTTTTTATTGTAGGTATTATTAATTAAATAAAGATAATCTGTTGAAAAGATTATTGTTTATTTGTTTATTTTTTTTTTTTTTTTATATTTTACAGTTTTGTATGTTTTTATTATAGCCACAAGTTTAATCTTGTATAGTATCGTTTTATTGATTCAATTATTTAATTTTGAAAACCTGTGGGTTTTTTATTAGCGTTTTTTTGTTTCTGAATTTTTTGTAAGCTTATGGAAAGCATTATTCATTGACAAATAACAGAGATTGAAATGCACACAAAAACTGTCATCAGTGATGCCATCTTAGTTTTTGTTTTTAAAGTTTATTTTTTTGTTCTTAATGTTGTGTATTTCTTTTCTAAAAAATCGTTGAATTAAAGATAATAAATCAAAATGGCGCCCGAGAAAGTTATATCAATTGATTTAGTATAACTAGTATAAAAGTAGTGTTTTCGTTCTGTTACTGTAACTTTTGCATCAAGTTAAATTGTCGAAAAATACCCTGAGAATTACAGAAATCTAAGGCCAATTTGGGTATGATTGGATTCGTATTTTCAAGCGCTTTCCAATGAGTCTATCGGTATGCACTTTTATTCTTCATTATAGAGCAAAAAACCAAGATTTCATGATGCATAATGAAGTTTTCGTTTTGAATTGTAATGTTCTATGTAAAAAATAAATGTAAGATAGAACTTTGTGGCCTAGTCAAACAGAATAACACGCTTTTTAATTGATATACAACTTAGTTTTCCTTTTTTTTTTTTGTGAAGGAACCATTGTAATTGTTATCAGATTCACAAAAATATAATATAAAGTTCTTTAATTAGCTGGATTTATTTTATGTTTTTCCATTGTTTTTACAAAGTTTGCTAGTTATCAGTGTTTCCTGAGCGTACACAAATTCATTATTTGACAGAAAAATTTTTTATAACATTGAAAATTTGTTAAAACCATGGATGATAGCATACAAAATAGTGCATTTGTGGAAAATATTACGCAAAATTTTGAAAACTTTATCATAATCAGCATTTCAGAATTACAAAGTCCTATTCAGTACAGAAAACCGTCATTGAAATCTTATCTACATAAGTTTGACACATAGAACTTTGTCAACAACAAAATTAAAATGTCTCAAGAAATTACTTAATGAATAAACAAATAACGGACCGTCAACAATACCCATGCTCCAAAAATTAAATTTCAATTCAAATGAAAAAAACTGCGTTAACTATTTCAAATACACAAAAATTCTACATTTTCAATGAAGAACTACGTTGAAACACTACTGTCTCCACATCGCCCTGTCGATGCTCGTCTTTAGCTCTGGGACTTAGAAAACGTGTAACTTGTTTTTTTTTTTTCTGGAATTTGTAGTTCATTCAATACACCTGATAACAATTTAGCAGAAATCCACAAACAAATCTGTCTCAAAAAATTGACACATTTTCTTAGCAAACAACATTATCCACTCTCAAGTTGTTGTCAGTATCAATTACATTAAGCAAATTTTGTTATGCATATCTCAACAATGTTGTCAGTTTGATATCATTTTTATTTTTGTCATGGTATTTGTCTAACAGCTTGGATTGTGTCATGTCTTTTCAAATCAACATCATTTTGGCATTTTTGTGTTTCAATTATTTTTGTTGACAGAAAGGTTATGTCAGTTAATGAATTCACATGTTATTTTGGTTATTTAAAAAAAAAAAAAAAAAAAAAAACCCCAAACCAAATGTCACAAAAATATTCCATTTTAATAAACCTACCAACAAAATGTCAATCACAATTTCCTTGACAAAAAAATTTACGAAAAAATATATGCTCTCAAACAGTGAAAAAATATCAAAAAAAAACAGACTAAATTACCATAATTTTTTTTGTTTTTTTTTTTTTTTTTAATTAAAATGACATCATATTGATCAAGTATTTATTTTTCACTTAATCTGCAATTATAGCAAAAATTATTTTTGTTTTTTACCCCACAAGGAGCCAATTTCTCCTGATCAGAAATAAAAAAAATAAAAAAAAAAAATAAATATGCTTTTAAAACAATTTTCCATATTCTCCGCGTATAATTAATAATCTGTGAGATCAGGGAACTCTGTGAACCTAGAAAATAAACACAAAAAAAGTTCCAAAAATAAATTAAGTTCAGTATTTTTTTTCTTTTTGTTTTTATTATTTTTGTTTGCTCTGACGACAACGACGAGGACGACGACGACGACAACGGATGTAATGTACGTACTTATAGACTTTGTGGAGGCAATTAATTCGAACCAATTTTAATTAAAAAGTCTGGCTTCTGCCAAGTACACGATATTATGATGACTTAACTATAACGTTTGCCATCACAGGAAATTAAGAATATAACGATAGTAGGTATAAGAGAGAGAGAGAGTATCTCTTTCGCTGAGATAAAAAATGGAAAAAAAAAACAAAAATTGCATAGTAATTTCCTGGAATAATGCAATTTTCTCCAATCCGAATTAATATGATGCTTCCTCGAACAGAATATAATTGCAAGAACAAAAAAATACAAAATAAAATTAACATATTTTCCAGGATATAAGTTGAGAGAGTGGATTAAAAAGGAAAACTGCAACATCCCTTGCCCTGGTGTAGAAAACAAAAAATATAACTAGGCCAGTTATTTGAAAGATAAATTACAATTAATATGTATTTTTCAATATAATGAAAAATGGTTTATTTTGTATGGGGAGTGTACTGAAAAGTCTTGAAAAATCTTTGAGGTCGTGTATTATTTTAGTGTTTTTTTTATTTCTCCATTGAGTGGGAAGCCTTCAATACACATGATATTAAACACAGGAAAATTATTCGTCCAAAATTCTCAACAACAACAAAAAAAAAAATACCCTAAGCTTTCACCTGATATTCCAATTATGCCAGCTGTTTACAATATTACAGTTCTTTGATTTTTACAAATATGTACAGCAACTATGAATGTGCAGTTTTCTTTTCAAAACTAAGAAACATTCAAGCTTTGCAAAGGACAAGAGAAAGAATTGTTTCTTTTTTTGGAGTCACATCGTTAGTGGAAGTAGACCATTTCAAAATATAGGTGACCAACAAATTTTCCAAAATGGTATCAATGGAATCGTTAACTGACTTTGATTTTCTTTTAAGTTTCGTCAGAAAAATGGGAATACAATAATGAAAGATTCAAAAAGTAGACTTTTTGAATTTTTAGATGCTAGATGTTTTTTGTGAAATAAGTTTTTTTTTTTAAACTGATTTTGTATAGACTTTGTTGTATTTTGAAATCGTTTTTGCCTTTCGGTTATGCATATGAAGCCGATTTAAAATGTTGACTAATTTTTGTATACAGGCTTTCAAGTTGAACTTTAAAGAGATTTTAATTATGTGAAAATATTTGTAAGTGAAAAATAATTACGTTTGTGATAAAAGTTTTGTATAGCATACTCTTCCATCTGAAAACTCTGAGATGTAACCACCCAAATGAGCAATAAAGTATGCTTAAAAGAGGTAAATTTGTATTTACATATAATGCATATAAATAAAATCAGTAACACTGTGCATTAATCAATTTTCAATTGTAATAAAAATAAATGTTACGTATACGCCACAGTGACCAACTTTGAACAATAATTTCTTTGCCATGAAACATTATTTTTCTTGTTATTCCTTTTAAACGTTGATTTTTAAAGTGATTAGAAAATTGTCAGTAATACGATTTTACTGTTGTTGTGTGGAATATTTTATACTTTACAAAATTTTCAATGACTAGGATAGATTTTCAAATGATTGATTAAATAATGAAAACATTTTTACTAACCATTCTATAACTATTATGAAACTATACATGAGTTATATGAGTTATTGCTTAAATTTTGGGGCCTAATGTACGACCCAGAGTCTATGATACTGTATGTCTGTGAGTTCATCTGTACATCAATCGATGTGACAGGTAAACAAAAAACACCGATTTAAATTTTGTATTTTTAGTGGTAATTTTTTGTACTTAATATTTTACTAACCACTAACACATGTACTTGTGATGGGCCTTTGATTGTAGTTTGAAATCATCAAAAAATCTGGAGTGTAAAAAATAGGGCTATTTTAGCTATTTATATGGATTAAAAATATTTTTTTTTAAACTTAACACTAAAGTTTTTGGAAGAAAATATTTCTTTTTAGAAAATATTTTGGTTTTATGATAAACTATGCCAAAAATGTAAAATTGTTGTTTGAGGAAAATAAATGTTAAACGATAGAGGTCTGTTATTCCATATGTTTGCGTAGGAGGGAAAATTTTCTCAAAACTTGACTCTTTAGAGATAGGCCATACTGCCATGTTTAGATAAATTGCCGTAACTATCCTATCTACAAGAAGCATGCTTTTATTAAAATTAAAAAGGCTACCTATCGTTACTTTTTGAAAAAAAAAAATATAACTTTGTGAAGAAAAATAAATATTTTTATTTAAAAGAAATTATAATTTGATTACGTATAATTTTTTGAAATACGAGTATGACAAACTTTCTACCAAAAACAAAACACAAAATTTCAAAATGCTCAAAATAAATATTATGTACGTCAATTTGTCTTAAAACGGCAGCATATATAATGTTGACGATGTTCAAATCTCGGTAATTATCGTAGGCACTTTATTTAGCCGTCAAATTGACGGATTTTGACTAGATTATACTTTTTTGAGTTGTTAGTTTAAATTCTTTAATTTGACACAAAACAAATTTGTCTTGGTAATTACCAAAATTTTCCAAGATATAGCTAAGACCTGTTAAAATTGAAATGTCAGTGTAATGCATAAAAAAAAACACCCTTTTACTCGTGATACGCATATTGTCTTTTATAATCTTTATTTAATCTAACATTATTCTTACAGAGTGTTTAGGCTCTTGTTGCACAATGTTCTTTGCCACTAAAAAAACACCTTTTTACCAAAAATATTTAACTGTTTTGTTCTAAAATTATCATGTCAATTGAAAGTTTCATAACAAATTTTATTCAAGAAGGTACTATTATTTGAAAGATGGTAAATCCTAATATTTTACTTGTTGCCCCGATAATACATTCATCATTGCATACAAGTGATAATAAATTTTTTTAACGTTATTGTATCGATTTATTTTTGGTTTTATTTCATTCACCGAAATAATATCTCATGAAGCCGAATTGTATTAAAATCAATTCTTCAGCTTGATAAGCTTTCACATCTCTCACTACTCCCACTTTTTAAATTCAGTTTAAAGAAAAGTCAATAGCGAGATTTTTTGGGACTTTGAAACGGTTATAGTGGGTGACATTCTGCTCGATATCAATCAACAAAAATACGTCCGATTTAAGAATTTTAAAACAATTTAATTTTATCTAAAATAATTTTTGTGCAAATAACGGTTTTTCAGCAATGTTTTATCAAACCCAATTTTGATTGTGTTATCTTAAGCTGTTTTCTCACTTTTATATCAAGTCGGAAGTCGTTTGGCAAAAATCATAAAAACCATTATACTTTGAAAACGAAGCGAAAACGAGAAAATTACCTCTCAAGTTTTTTCGACTTATAGAAAGACCTCAGAAACCCATAGTTATCGCATGTGGTGGTAAATGCGGGCTCTTTGTGGGAATATAATTGCTCAATCAAATACTTTCCAAGCAAATACCTATGCCAACCAAGCCATATAATGTTCAGTGAAAATTACATAATCTAATAATTGTATATATTAGTATCTTACCTAACTCCATAACCTGGGTTTTTGTTATAATCGTAATTTCCTATAATTCTATAACAGCATTATGGGACACCAAGTTATGAGACTCCTCTCTAAGGTTTAATTATTATTCCTAATTGCTTCACAGGTATTTCGATCTATCATCTACTTGTGTGCTTCAGTGGAGTGTTCCTTTTAATCATCTATCTCCGGACCAGGCTTCAAAGTGAAATCTAAAATATTACCCATCATTATTAAAATTCCGCTAAATTGCATAAACTATCACATAATACCTTCGTTCGTATTGTATAGGTATATAGCTCTGCTTCACCACTCACACACAACAACCATAAATCGACTTGTGTGTCTATAAGAAAAAGGAATATCAAAACATGTGTTTTTGCTTCATAGTTTTGGAATGCATACTGATCGTCGTAGTCAACGACGACGATGACGACGTTCGTGGCGTAATTACAAATTCAAAATATTGCAACAATTTGCTGATAACATGCAAGCTGTTTCACCATCTCCTCAGAATTTTCCATTCATTTGGTTCAAAACAAGGAATACCTACAACAATACGGCAGAGAGCAATTGAATGCTCCTTTAACAGAGAAGACATCACCCAACCCAATCCTCGATATACCGAAACCGACTCCTCTTGAAGCCCTTTATGCCTTTACTCGTATTTCAATGAGTGTTGCTCTGTGCATTTGTAATGTTGTTGTTGTTGGTATTGACTATTTTTATTTTTGTTCTTCTTCTTCTTCTGAATATTGTGTGTGTGTGTGTGGATCTTTAATATGTTCCGTGCACATTCCTGAGGGTTAACACTTTATTGTTGTGCACAACATGAAAGCACAAGTGGTGCCTGATTGGCAGACAGCATATATTTGAATGTGATATGGAAGCTTCTGGAGGATATCACTATTATGAAGGAAATAGCATCTCTTCAAACTTGCTTGCTCTATTCATTTTCTCTCTGTCCTTCTTCCCTTCCTTCTGATGATATTTCTTTATGGAAATTCTCATACTCATACTCGTGTAGCAGATAGTCATTTTAAAATATTTTGCATTTAAGTTTTCAGTTCATTTTGAAAGGAATATCTGACTTATGGATGATCTGCTATAGTTGGTAGTATAGTGCCAGATACTAGAAAAATATCCATACCATTATTTCAAAGCATAGAAGTTTTGCATAAAATATGTTCTAGAGCAAATCTTGGAATATACGAGAAGACGAACATGATGATGGATGTAGAAATCGCAAGTTTACAAATACAATTTTAAAGGTTGCGCAAAGCTATTCCCATGCCAATACCAAACCTTCTTCATATAATAAACAAATATGAAGGAGAGAGACAGGGTGTTTGTGTGTGTGTGTTAGAGAAAGAGAGAAAGATAGAAGTTATAGAAGTGAAGTGGAAATTTAGTTCATTTCATTTAACATGCATGCATATTTTTCCAAAGTGGTAAACAGAATTATAAACTATTCAAAGGAGCATTTGAGGAGGAAGCCTTGAGAGCAATATAAATTACCAAGTGGAATTCTTTTAATGAATTATAATTGCTTTTTAGAAATTGTATGTATGTATATACATTCGTTTGACGGTATGCATAGCATAATGTTTAGTTGTCAATTTTTCTTTCAAGAAAACCAATAAGCGGGAACTAAAAACGTCGAGTACCTCTACCTATAGAACACACATCTATTATAAATTTATTCAATACTTACCTTGAAAATTGAAAGTTCTTCCATTCAAAATGGAGTATTTACTTCAAAATGCGTGGTTGTAGTTATATCATGATAGAAGCCGTAAAATAAGGCCATTGCAAAATTATGACCGTGTTTCGCAGCACCTGGATCACAATATATTTGAAGTGCCAGACTTTTCAATTCTTTTCGAACTTACTATATGAAAAAGGGGATCACGTCCAGTTTTTATTTTTTAAAGGTTTAAGAAACTCAGCTATTTTACTTGCACCAGCTATAGGACAAGTATAGTATTGGTTAAGGTTGAAAACCGAATACAAAATAATCTATTAAGATCAAAGCTTTGTTTTGGCTGGGTGATAAAAAAAAAACGCATTTTGAAAATAAAAGAAATGTGTAGGTATTTTTTTTAGTGACTCAGCCATGTGAACGTCTAAAGCCGTTGTTTGATGATCTAATAGGTCCTTATCAATGCGGCTTCAGACCTGGAAAATCTACCACCGACCAAATATTCACATTACGCCAGATCCTGGAGAAAACCCAAGAATATAATATTGACACCCACCACCTGTTCGTCGATTTTAAAGCAGCCTACGACAGTGTTAACAGAGAGGAACTGTATCGCGCTATGTCTAACTTTAGAATCCCTGCTAAACTGATACGCCTTATCAGAATAACGTTGGAGAATGCTCGCTGTTCCGTCAAAGTTGGTAGGGACTTTTACTGAAACCTTCGAAACCACCAGAGGGCTTAGACAAGGCGACGCGATTCACTGTCATGTAGCGGTTTTAACATTGTGCTTGAAAATGTAATACGGGACACCCATGCCAGTACATCGGGCACCATTTTCAATAAATCAACACAATTACTTGGGTTTGCAGACGACATAGATGTGATAGGAAGAACAAAGCGAGCAGTAACCGGTGCCTTCACCACTATGGAGTCAGCAGCAAGCAGAATGGGGTTGAAAATAAACGAGGACAAGACGAAGTATATGCTCTCATCAACAAAAGCCTAATCCCAGCACCGACTTGGTCAAAATGTGACCGTTGATAGGTATAACATTAAGGTAGTCAGTGAATTTGTCTATCTGGGCACTGCTGTCAACTCAGCCAATGCTGAAATCAAACGCAGACTAACTCTTGCTAATAGCTGTTTTTTTTGGGCTAAATAAGCAATTGAGGAATATAGCCCTATCGAGAAGAACCCAGGAGACACTTTATAGAACACTCATCATCCCGGTCCTGCTATATGGTGCAGAAGCATGGACCTTCTCCCAATCGGATGAAATGTCACTTGGAGTCTTTGAGAGAAAAGTCCTGCGTAGGATTTATGGCACTGTTTGCGTTAATCGAAAAGACAACATTTGGCGGAGAAGATATAACGATAAACTATACGAGCTGTACAGCGACATGAGCTTAGTCAGAAAAAATCGCATTCAACGACTAAGATGGCTGGGTCATGTAGAGCAAATGGACACAAACGCTTCAGCGAGTAAAGTCTTCAAAGCCAAACCAGAGGGAGTCAGAAGTCAAGGTAGACCTCATCTCCGATGGAGCGACCAGGTAGAGGGAGACATCCGCCAGCTGGGAGTGCGAAACTGGAGACAGCAGGCTAGGGATCGAGCCAGCTGGAGGGGCGTATTGAGCAAGGAGCACACGCTCTAGTTGAGCCATCATTAGTAAGTAAGTAAGCCAAAAACAAAGCTTAAATCTGAAATTTGGTCGACACGTGTAAAATATTTTGTATTTTATTTTCAACAACATACAATTCCTTTAAAATTAAATTGAAAACTAATTTATGGTGAATTATTTATCAAACATCTATTTACTAATTTTTCATTTTTATGCATTCATATGTGGAGTTGTAGATTTTATTTTTTGTTAGAACATATAATTTTTATGTTTTCGTTCCTATAGAAAAGTCAAAGACAGCATAGAAAAACCCCCACAGCAGCACATCCTCAAACACCAGTCCCGGATAGTTGCAGATATGTACTCTATGCTTCAATTGGCATCCAAGCTTATGGTTACTTATCAACTGTCACATCTGACGTTTCTGGTGGACAGCACAGTAGGACCCGCAAGAGTGCAATACAGTTCAAACCACTTAAGTGGATACATTTTTGTTTGATTGCTTTAATAGCACAATTTTTGTTTAGAAAACAAAAAAATAAACCCGTACAACACGTACCACAGGTACCGATTGCACCACAGTAAAATTAGCTTAAGTGAATCAATTTGTTTTGTATTGCTTTGATAACACACATTGTTTTTTAAGATTCAATATTCTACAATATTTACGTAATATTTTTGTTTTCTATATCTGTAAGGCTTGCCTAATTAACTGTTTTAAAAAATCTGTTTCTATAAACCAAAGCTTAAATTTAAAATCAAATTATTTTTAAATTTTCTTTCCGACCAATATAAAATTTATTTGAACAAAATTGTTCTCTGATTTTGGTGAACTATTCCTAAAACATTTATTGAATTTTATGATTTATGATGATCTCTAGATTTCAATATCAATCATGTTTCTTTCACAAAAAGCAAAATTAGTTTTGTATGTTTTTTTATAGTTTACTCTTATTTACCCTACTGGAAATCCAAAACACGCTAGGTGGGATATTTAAAAAAAAATCAAAAAATTGAACTTTAAAGTGTGGCAGTCCTAAGCCTTACAGAAATTGTTAGGCAATATCATTGTGACGCATATTGTAAAATCGATTGTCAATCTATAGATTGTCTATGACAATAGCGATTTTTTGCCACGGTTTTTTTATTCTAGAAATATGAATAACTAGACTAATTTTCTTAACGCAAAGAGAAATTGATAAAAAAAACTAAGAAAATTAAGTGTTAAACGCAATAATATAAATAACGACCTTATGTTTTATTTATTAAAACATTTCATGTTCCACAAAAGAACAAAAAAAAAACACTATTATGAGTTTTGATATTACTCGTACGTCAACGGGTTAATTCCTGCAACTTATTCGTCACATTCTATTGAGTCTAGGAGTACACTACCAAATACTAGTATATTTCTAAACTAAGCTAATGCTTGGAAGTTTCCGAAGAAATGTTCTGGGATAGGGGGCCAGTTATAGCGAACAGGAAAAATTTAATGGATTTATTAGGTTGTTTTCAATTGATTTGAAACACAAATACTGTTCTAATCGATGACAAAAAACACAAAGAATTTTTAGTGATACTAAATTTAACAGCTGACGGACGTTTCAAACAAAATGGAACAAATCGTTCTAATGATTTGATTTCAAAGTCACTTGTTCCACTGACAGATTTGCATACGAAAAACTGTTTCGTGTCCATTTCAATCAGGAGAAAGAGGAAGGCTGGCTCTTTTACCTGACATAATTTTCCTGATCGCTATAAACGACCACAGTTTTAACTTTTCCTGATGCGTTTTCCTGATCGATATAACTGGTTCCTTAGGGTCAATTTCGTCTGTCTAGATATAGCTACCCTTAGACCTCTTTTTGTCGTGAGTTTATGTATGTTATTTCCAACTATTGTCTGCTTAACATGAAACATCTCCTATTTCCAATACTAACTAGAATTTTTAAAAATAATAAACACCTTCACTTTATTTTTCTGAGCGCCCTAAGTTACATGGCCCATTACAGTCAATGAGTAAGACCCTGTGCTAAAAAGGCTTAAATCCAAACAGATAACTGTCAGCATACGAAATAATAGCAAATTTATTCAAATATCTAATGTCAACCAGGTTCCAGCTGCATCTTTATTTGTTTTCCACTCAGGAGATAGCATCTTTTACCCTTAAGGGATTGTTAAAGAACAAATACAGGTGTTGCCGAAAAAATCAACTTTGTCTTCGAATCGATATCTTAACGACTTTATATTCTTGGGTTTGAGGTTAAAGAAATAAAAATGTACTTAAGAAAAATGTTTTATAGCCTAACAAATAAAATAAGCTCTGTATTTGAACGTCTATAGTAATCGAATGGGTTCCTTTAAACAGATTACCCTATATATTGTGATAGAGTCGATCCAGGTGAAGTGGTCCATGGCTATTATAAATTTTGTTAGAGAAACTTTTTTGTTTCTTTTGTGGTACTTTAATTATCGTGAATTCGATACTTTCACATGCAGTGTAATATCCTTAACATAGTACTCCCTAATGGGTAATATAATCTTCGAGGAAAGAGGTCAGAATTAGAACTCACCTGATATAGAGGATACGGGATTTATTACAGCTGGTAGTTTTTTTTTTTGGTTTTCCCTTCATCTTCGGCTTCGTTTTCGTTTTCGTTTCATGTTCAAGGATAAAAGTATCCTTTAGAAATTTTATATACGAGTAAGTATATGCGTTATCTCTAACAACTTATTCCTTTTCTAGGCCTTTTTATTTGCCAACGTTACACTTTTGACTCCTTGGACCAGAGATTATGGTTCATTTAACAGCAAATCTATTGATTTTTGCATGCCCCACTACCACCGCCACAATTTATTTATATAAAAAAAAAAAAGATGTGCGCTCCTGAGATGGAAACAAGAAGGAGTGAGAATGGTCCAACGACGGAGCACTTTTGGTGTTCATGATAATAAAGTTTGGTATTTTCATTATTTATTTGAGAGGATGTAGACGATGACTATGGTTTAACAATGAGAAGGAGTAGGATGAGAGCTGCAGGAACCACTTGAAGAGACTAATGGGCATATCGTAAGAGGGTCGTTAGTTATGTTAAATGAATTCGAAAAGGGATCATTTTATTTTTATGACTAGCAAGGGATAATTATATCAAAATTTTTTCGAGTTGATTTTTGTAGAACTACAAAAAAGAAGAAGAAAAAAAAAAACATTAAACAGGGTTAATTGATGCAAAAGATGTGAAACACGAGTATTAAGAGGCTTTAAAAGGTTATTTTTCTCTTTAGAACCATTTTTTTTTTTTGTGAAGTGGTGGAAACGGATTTGGTAGTTTTAAGTTGATTAAAACATTTTCGGACAAAAAGGGTTGAAGTTTATTAATTAAATTGACCAACAAAATGTATCATGGGTATTTAAAAATAAAACGAAAGGTTGCCTAATTTGGTGGAAAGAAATTTTTAAGAATATTTAACGACCTATAAATTATATCAAGTTTTTGATTTAAAAAGATTTGTCAACATGGTCTTAGAACTTTTATAAATATATTGCATGACTGGATCGTACGTACTTGCTCTTATAAATAAATTTACTATGTAGTCCAGTCAACGTTTACTATGAACCTCGATGCTATACTTGCCGAATTATTCGAAAGTTGATTTCAACAGTAGATTCCACCTACACGAAAAATCTAATGTCAGTTCAAGGTTTTTAAATCTCCTTAATATAAAAAACGGAGAAGTTGGCATTTCTAGAGCTTTTCAATTTTCGTTTGTTGCGAAATTACAGAGATGCGATTTTGCGAATTTGGACGCTTTTATGTGTAGAATTGGATTACCTGGTCTTTTTTTGTTCGTAGCTGCAGGCTGCTCTTTCAGCGGCTCAAGTTCTTGTTTGCAGCATTGCCTGGTAATCCTTGTTCTTAGCTGCATTCTTTGTCGAACCAGCAGTTTCGATGTGGTTGCACTTTTGATGGCTTGTTGACAATATCTTTACTGGTCGTCTATGATTAAGAGAAACGTGGGAAGCAAAAGTTTTGGTGGTCTCATGCGATTTTAATTTGCTCGTTGTTGTGGCGTCATAGATATCTGCACCCTCACTCGGAACACTACTAAATAGTGGTCTGATTCAATGTTTGCTCCCCAAAACATATTCGTCCTTCATGCCGATCGTGGCCAGGCACTCGATTATCGCATTAAGGCTCAAGACTTGTTGGATAAGTCTTTTCCTTGTCACAAAACCACACCCAAACAGCCGCTGACCCTGATCCATGAAGCACTTTGCATGGTAGATGTCACACGATTTCATCCTCTGAAACTCTTTGATAGCTGGTACGTCAGCCCTTTGCTTTTGCAGGTTCTCCACTAAGGTTTTTTTTAATCAAAATTGTATGAAATATTTTTGAGAAAAATGAGTTTTTCTAGAACCGGTATATGACAGGTACCGTAATTTTTGGTTAAAAAAAAAAATAATAATTCAAAATTCGTCTGGGGATATTCTTCGAAAAACGCTACATACCAAGTTTGAAGTTTATCGACTCATCAGTTCAGGCTGTGGCTTCTGATAGGCAGACAGGCAGAATTGTCAGACCCACTTTTTTCTCATTCTCTATCATCGTAATGTCATGTTTGATTGTTATCAAAACTTTTTTTTTGTACGAATGCATAACTTGATATAAAGTACCTGCGCAAGTAAGAAAATTTATTTTACGTACGGCTAGTATATTTTAGCTCGAGTGGCATACAAAAATTATTTTTTTTTGTGTTTCGAAATTAAAAAAGCAGTCAATAAAATCATTCAACTAAACGAAACTTCGCAGCTTTGTTACTCTCAAATTTTGCATTGAATTATGATTGGTAAGGGGTACCTACATTTTTTTCGTGAATTCAATAAATTGATTTGATCCAAAAACTTTATTCTGCTTCGGGACTTTTAACTGGAAACAAAATCACCCAAGGCTCTTAAGTTTCGCATAGGATTGCCTCCACCTCCCTTAAAAATATAAGTAAAACCAAATATTCCTTCATGAATTTCTTTTTTTTTTATTGGTAAAACTCCCTATTTTATTTCGTGTATCAAACATATTTCTCCTGGAGACATTTATGTGGGTCTTTATATGCAATTCAATTTGAAAATGTTGTGTTTTTACTCCTTAGCTATAGTCACAAAATCTTATTGTTCCTTCTTATAAACGAACTACAAGAAAACCTTTTTCAGATAGAAATGTTAAGTCCTATTTTATTTGTCATTAAATTTTAAAGCTTCAAAGTATTTTTTTCAGTTTATAGGCACTTGCTTTTCTATAGTAGTATAGTTTGCGAAGGAGTTCTGTTCTATGAACAATTTATTTTTACACCAGGAGATAAAACGTTTTTTTTTCTTTTCTTGTTGTTGTAAAGTTAAATGTTTTTTGGATTATTTTGAAAGATCTGAAGAAACATTTTTTCGTAGGTATTGAAATTTAAGTTGTTTGGCAGTCTCTTATATTCAGATTGAAAGAGAAGGGTTGGATTTTTATTGAATTTGCCAAATGAATATTTTATGACAAGTCAATTTTTTTTTTTTGGGTTGTTAAAGTATATTTAGATTTTTGAATTTTGTTTGGTATATGTGACAGATTGGTACATGACAATGTAATGTTAAAGAAAATCAATAAAGGGTTGTACCACCTAACTTAAGTATAGAAAATGTATATTAAAACATGCAAATTCAATTTTATAGAAGTTTGATAGGCTATGGAATAAAATTTATTTCAAAATATACATTTATGTACTTTTTGTGTAAGCAGCTTAAAGGGGTTTCTATTTTGTATCTATTTTAAATTTTATTTTTAACATTTTAAGCTTTTAATCGTTTCTGTAAAAATGGATCTGATTGCACAAATTAATTTAAAACTACACAGTTAAGAAGGCCATGGTTTCAGTGCTGCTCTGAATATTAAAATAATTGTGCAGAAGATTTTTTTTTTTACTGAGGCATAATTTTCTTTAAAAAAAATTCTGTTAAATTATAAAAAAAAATTAAAATAAAAAGGACGAACCTTCGGATAACAACACATTTAAAATTCTACAAACGACAACAATTTAATAATTAATTTTTAAAATCTTCGAGCAAAATAGAATACAATTTTTTTTTAGAAACTGAAATGCAGAACAGGCCATGAGAGCCATGGTGGCTTAACTGATTTTTCAACTTCTTTTTTGTAAAGATGAAAAATTATATTGACTCTTTTGAAAAAGAAGTGCCATAATGTGTTAGGCCACTATGGTTGTCACAGCCTGAAATATAGTTGTATACAGATCACCTAAAATAGAAGCACAACATTAAGATTTCTTTATGGCTTTTATCCAAAAATTAATTTTGTTAAATTAAGCATGAACATTTAATTGAAAAAAAAGGTTCATGCCGGGAATCGAACCTAATTTTCGAGACTGGAACTTTTTTTTTTTATCTGTGAATGATTATTTAGGCCCTTTCATACCTAGTTGTTTTTTAAATTATATTTTTTGGTATCATTTTTATTTGAAAACATGTGGGTTTTTGAAGATTTGTTTGCATTTAAACAGGGCATAAGTATTTATTATGGCATCCAAGATTTTCCATTTTAGAAAAAGCATCAGCTATAAAATTGGTGTTTAAATAAAGCAATTAACCTGAACCGGCGGCGCTAACAGCTGTGATTTGAATGATTTTTTAAGATTTTTATGAAAAAAAATATGTTTGGTAAAAATATTTTGTTTATAAAAAAAGAAAAAAAAAAAAATATGGAATTCAGATTCAGACTTTTGGAAAAAAAATCAGCAACAATTTTACGGTATAAGATACACTTTGTTCTTACAAAATGCAAAGGTCTTATATTTATTCAACCGAATGCAAAAAAAAACAATCGATTCGCTCTCGAAATTTAGGAAAAAAATAATATACAGGATGTCCCACAGTCACTATCGCAGACGAAAGCCATGGGTTCCTGAGGTCATTCTAAGAAAAACCTAAAAGGCAATTTTCTTGTTTTCGCTTCGTTTTCGAGTTATGACGGTTTTAATGATTTTGGCTCTATTTTCCTTTTTCTAGTCGTATCTTTGCCAAACAACATCTGATTTGTAAGATTTTTCTTGCATTCAATCAATAATTTATATTTTTTTTTTAGTTTGAGCAACAATTTTTTCCGTGCGAATAACGGTTTTCCTAAAATAATTTATCAAACATAATTTTAATGGTTTTTAAGTTGTTTTCTCACTTTGACATCATTCTAATAAATAATTAATAAATGAAAAAAAAAAAAAAATAAATATGGGTACAACATACGCATAAAGAAAGCAAATTCAGGATAGAGAATTTAAAATTGACTAAATTATTTGTAGAATTTGAGGAAAAAAATGAAATTTACATCGACGACGTTTTAGTTAAACGTATCAATTGATTAGCCTGAATCTTAATTTAAAAAAAGTAAAAATAAAAAAATAAAAAAGTTTTTTCATCTTCATCAATTCTTTATTCAATTTTTTATTCTTTCACTCAGTTTGTTTCTTTTATGTTTATTTAAAAAGTTGGTCTGTTTTATTCATTAAAATGAATGTTTGATTTAAGAATATAAACTGAACTTTCTAACTAATAAGCTACAAGAATTATTAATTATTAATGTGTTTTTTTTTAATTAAATGATATCAAAGTGAGAAAACAACTTAAAAACCATTAAAATTGGGTTTGATATAAAATTCGGCGAAAACCACTATTCGCACAGAAAAAAATATGATTCAACATTTATAAATTTTTTATTGAATGAAAGAAAAATTTTACAAAGCGGAGGTCGTTTGGCAAAGATACGACTGGTAAAATTAAAATAGAGCCAAAATCATAAGAACCGTTATAACTCGAAGACGAAGCGAAAATGAGAAAATTGCCTCATGAGTTTTTTTACTTAGAATGATCTCAGGATACCATGGTTTTCGACTGTGGCGGTGAAAATGGGACACCCAGTATAATATAATGATAGAAAATCTAACTGATTACTTTATGAGGTTTATTTTCTACTACAACTTGATAGTTTCATTTAATTTTAGTGGAATACAAAAAGGTAGATATTTATATGAATATTTGGAGAAAACTGAACACTGTTTTTCTTGAAAATTTTCGTTAAAAACGAATTAGCTTTTTGCTATTCTGCATTTGGTTGACGTGAAATTGAAGAAAAATGCAATTTTTTGACTTAAATTATAAAAAAAAATTGCTATAAGTTTTGGTTGATATTTTACTGTCTTCAAAGTTCTGAGCTTGAAAGTATTTTTTTTAACGGTTCACTGAAACAACTTGATTTAAATTTAAATTAAAAAAGAGGGGTTAATAGCTATAGCTTGAATTCCTTGGTAACTCCGTTACCTCAGACCCTGAAAACTTTTGGCATATCTAGTTTATTTAATAAAATTTTAACAAAAAAATTTATCAAAAATGGTTCTTAATTTCTTAAAATCTTAATTTTAATTTAAAAACAAAAAAGATCCGAGGAGAACGGCAATTTTTAATCCAAAGCGTCTTAAGTATTTTTGAATACCAACATTTGAAAATATAAAAATCATTAAAATCGGAGCTTGTCGGTTTTGAGAAAATACCTCATGCGAAACTTTTTTACCGATTTCTTCGTTTTCAGTATCAACTTATGTACATTTATTTCATTTGAAAGCAGTTTTTTTCTCTTTGCTAACCATAGTAGCTAGGTAATCCAATGGTAAGCTCTTCAATTATGAGTTAAAACAGTTTTCATGTTGTTAATTAAATAACTAAAATCTCAAAAGTCACTGTTGTTAATACGAGGCGCTATGTAATTTTTAACAAGCTAAAAAAAAAAGTTCTACAAAGTGAAACCCATAACTCAGTTTATGATGCCATTTCTTTTCATTTCAAAAGAAATAAACTAAACTAAAGAAAAGTTCATATGCGACTAAATCCTAAATTCAGTACTTTTTCAAGAGACCAAAGAAAACACAAAAAAATATTCATAAAAATGTATAAATTTATGGTTCACAATTTAAAACAGAGATCAAATTCAGCAGCAACCTAGCACTAAAGTTGCTTTTATATGTTTGCCTCCTTAAAACACTTTCACTCCCCTTTATGTCAAAAAAACAAGCATCCAGGTCCAGAATGAATAGAGAATGAAATCAGAGTCCTTAAAACAGGGTGTTTCGGCACGAGATACGACCCAAGAAAAAGAAGCAGATTTGGTAAAATAAAAAAAAAAACAAAATGGTCACATTGAAGCTTTCGTCAAATTGACGGTTTAACTCATTAAGTTTATTGAAATATACTGATTATTTAAGAGTTTCATATCAGATACTTTGTTTTGCTTTTTTGTTTTTTTTTGTTTGTTAAACATAAATTTTATCAACACTGGGTGCAACAAAATTGTGCTTAATTAAGTTTTTGTTTTTAAGTATTTAATTCGCTAACTAATGCTCGAAACGTTTGTGTATTCGAAACACTGTAAAGCAGTTTTTTGTTTAAAATTTTTGTTTTTACTATAAATGAATTTTTTTTTTGTGTTTAAATAATTTGTTTTATTTATTAATTTTTCTATAATGTGTTTTTTTTTGTTTTATTATTTTAATGTAATTAAATTTAATTTAATTGTAGTTGCATTTAAATTTTGTATATTAATCTCTTAATTGCTAGTGTTTAATTTTTTGTTTTTAATTTTATTTAATTTTTTGTTTTGTTTTGTTTTGTTTATCAATTCAAATAGACATTTAGATTAATGTGTTTATATAATAATATATAAATGTATTATTTTTTTTAAGTATTTTTTTAAATTAGTTTTCATTTTGTTTTTTTCTTTTTATATGGTTTGGGGTTGTTATGTTTTGTTTGCAATGCAGGGGATTTTGTTTACGATTAAAGGGATTTTGGTTTAAGTTAATTTTTTTCCATCTTGTAAGTATAAAAAAAAGAAAATCACAAAAATTATGTAAATATAAATATTTTTTTTTTTATTGTTTTATCAATTTTTTTTTTGTTTCTCATTTTTATTTAATTTTAAATATAAAAAATGTTCGTGTCCATCGTTTGGGAAATTAATGATGTTCATATATATTTTTATTTATTTTTTTAAATATATATATTTCTTTTTTTTTTTCCATCTTATTAAATTAATTTAAAAATATACTTTTTTTTGTTTTTTTTCTTTTATATTTTTTAAAGTTTTTTTTTTTTTGTGATTTGTGTTCAAGTCCCTAAAAGTATGTTAAATATATGTTTCTTGTTTTTTTTTTTTACTTATTAATTTTATCGTGGCATCGTTTGGGATTTTTCGGTTGTGTTTTTGTTTTTTTTTTTTTTTGTATTAAATAGAAAGAGTGGTGTTTTTTGTTGTTGTTGGTGGTAGTTAATTTAAAAAATGTGTTAATTTTTTTTTTTGGTTTACTACTACACTGTGTGGTTTGTGTGGGTTTGGTTGGTTTTTTGGTTGTTTGTTATTTTAAACACCCTGTGCCAGACTCTCCTTTTGTAGAGCAACCATTGACTGATCCATTGGTTGTGGCAGAATAAAAGGTGAGGCTAACATCTGAAGTGGACTGCTTGACAGAATGGAGAATTGGGGTGACGTTCTGTGTGAGTCAAAGGGACGGTAGTTCTAGAGAGTAATTGCAAATGAAAATAATTTCGATGGTACTTACTCAGCAAAGCCGGCAGCCGCTGCTGGATTTCGTACAGAGTGTATGGCTTGTGAGTTTTTGGCACGGGCTAGGAGGGTCATCACTGTGCGTTTGGTGGGATTCATTCCGGAACGTGGTACACCAAGGAGAGGTCGTTTACGTCCAAGTTGACCAGCTGCAATTTTTTGTTGGATTTTTTTTTTTAAGGATAACACGATAAGGACATGTTGGTTTTACATATTGTGTGTGTGTGTGTGCTCGTTTTTTTTGTTTTAGAGACTTTCTTGTTGAGATTGTATAGAGAATGAAAAATTGGAAACTTACCAATATTGATTGACTTGACACCGCGCAACGCTGGATGCAATAAAGCACCAGGTGGGTCGAGCAATGCCAGTGTGGATGTTGTCGTTTCAGCCTCGCTGGGCATGGCTAATGTGGACTGAGTTTGTGGTAGACCAGTGACTGCTGCAACACCTGTTGATGGTTTGAGAATTCCAGCCATTCCGACAGCTGTGAGTTGTTGTTGAATTGCTACAGCCATTGCTGATGGGTGAACTAAAAAAATTGAAATAAAAGTAAAAACAATGCAATTAAGAAAATAAAAATATTGGAATTGGTGCATACAAAATAATTGTTTGGTTTAAATTTTTGAACAAAATTTAAATATTGTTTATTTTTTTTTTATGGGACACAACCACACTGTAACTATTTATTGTGTATTGGAGTTTGACATTGGTCTTGAATACATTTTTACTTTTGATATAAAAACCAAAGGGTTCGTAAGAAAATTTTAAATATTGAACGAGACAAAAGTAAATTCAGTACCTACGCTGTATTGTTACCGAAATAGGTTAAGGTTTTGAGAAAAAAGTAGAAAAGAAGAAAAACTTCGGTTCACCTTCGACAGTACGTGGGGCACATTCAAAAGTAACGCAAATTATTGCAAATAATTTTTTAATATGCAACTTTTTTAATAATAAAAGTCATGTGGGCATGTGAGCTTTTTAAAAAGATCAATATTCACATATAAAATGCCTTTCATTCTGTGATTTCCAAAATCGTGCTTCTGTTATGCTGTTAACATTTGGCGTTTATAAACATTAGGTGTGTTTTTTTGTACGTGATTAACAAAATGTTACAAAGACTAATCATCAAAACTAATCGAAATAATTTAATTCACTTGGCAGCACTGACTGAAAAGCCAGTAACTAAAAACATATTCAGTCACCCTCGTATTTTTGTGTTTGTGGTATTTTTGTGTTTGGTACAACATAGGCATAAAGAAAGCAAATTCAGGATAGAGAATTTAAAATTGATTAAATCATTTGTAGAATTTGAGGAAAAAACATCGACGACGTTTAATAAAACTAACCGCATCGATTGATTCACCTGAATCTTAGTGGAAAACTTCCGCTACACTCGGTAAGGTCAAAGACTTTTATATTATTATAAATTTTCTAAAAGACTGGTTTTAATTGAAAAAAAAATGTTCACAATCATTCAGTACTTGAAGAAAATTTAAAGTATTTTTCATTAAAATAGTTATTTCGAAGTTCCTATGTTATGTTCTGTTGTTTTATGTAGTTTTTAGGTTTTCTTTGTAATAACAGTATGAACAGTGTAGCTCACGTTTTGACGTGTAGTGTAGCTCACGAATTATATTATTAATAAAACAAATCTTTTAAAACAATTTTACCATTTTGCATTAAACTATTTCATGTTCTTTGACTGCAGATACAATTTTAATAATAAAGCCTCCATAGAGGAAGATTTTTGAATGACTTCTTTCGGCATGTAGTCTAGTTCACATTTACTTTTCATTAAACATTGCAAGAGCGCACCCTTATAACATGTGGATAATTGAAAAATCTTACAGATAATAATACTTTAGATGAAACTCTAAACATGGTAGTATTCGTAACATAAGAAAAAATAGAACCCCCGGTCATGTGAAATGTAGTGTAGATCACATATGAAATCGCCTTTGTAATAAAAAAAAAAAAAACAAAACAAATGGCATACCTGTTTTGTTTGAAGATCAAAGCAATTGAAGAATTCGTTTCAGTTAGTTGAAGAACGATTTTTTTTTACGCTTCTTAAGAATAATAAATTCTTTCTATTAATATCCAATAAAAATGTTTGATTTATTAATTTTGAAAAACCTTTAATTATACTTAATCAAACAAGAATAAGTCCGTTAGTACATACAAGCATGTCTTCACTTTTATTTATCTCCCAACTAATCCATGACTACACAAATAAGAATTTTATTCCACAATACTGAACCCTTTGTAAAATATTTAATATGTGTCAACATGGAACTTATTATTCTTTCTAATATTATAAAAACAGCTTTTTAACGGCAATAAATTATTTCAATAAGAGAGGCATATAAGTTAAGTGCCACTCGTACGACTATAATTTATTCTTTCATTTCCTCTTCAACAAGTTTGTCGTTGGTATGTTTGTGACAGCTTAAATAAATAGCTACGTACAAGTATTAGTAAGTGACAAAACCAATCATCATGCATTCTCTCTCTCTCTCTCTCTCTCTCTTCCCGTTCAATAATTATAATTGAAAGCACTAAATCAAATAACAGCATCGATTTTCTATGCCAATAAAGCCACATAAATTTACCCCAGCTCTAGCAGTGGGGCACTTAATTAAGTCCAGCCAAATACCCTCTGGAGACAAGTTGTTTTCAGTCCTTTCCCAAGCATCATTTATGGGTTCATATTCATTTTCGCACTTACCTGACGTTGTGTTAGTCGCCGATATGCTATCTGCACTCGATACTGTTGTCTGATGGTGACTGTCATTGTTTGTACTCGATTGGTTGCTATCACTTTTGTCGGCTGTTCCCGAGCAATCCATGCCCAGTGCTTCTAGATCCGTTCGCTCATCGTTGGATGTGTCCATATCTGTGACGCCATTCGGACTGTTTTGATCTCCCGCTGGGCCTTGTGTTGGTGTTGATGTGAGGGCTTGCATTTCCCACATTTGTTCCTGTCTAATATCATCGTGATAGTCCTGGAAGAAAAATAAAAAAATATACTCATAATTTTATAAATTCAATAACATTCCTCTACTATCAACTATCTAAAATGATGGAATCTCATGTTTCAAATCCAATTTTAATCACAGTCACTCATACATGCACAGTGTATAGACTTGCTATTAGTCCCCGGTGGAAAAAAGAAAAACATTTTCCAAATAAACAAAGCTGCCCGAAGGACCAAACAGTACCAGAACTACCCCATACGAAAGATAAACAAATTTCCACAAGTGCCTTCATCACTCTCTCTCTCTCTCTGCGTCTGGTGCCACCTCCTTACCTCCCAATTTGCAGAACTTTGTATGTGTTTCATAAAAAAAGAAAGAGAACATCCTGCGAAAACATTTTTGTTTGTCCAAGTGCACATCGCATCGCGTGTGTGGGAAATTGGCATTGTGCATCGCATGTGCATATGTTATTATTCACTGGATCCACATTGGGATTCAGTTGGGAAAACCTCAATAATGGGTACACCTGCCAGGGGTGTATTCAATCATGGAGGGATATGGTATGGCACAAAAATGGTTTAATTTAATATTTACTTAAAGCATGCTCGAAATGAAAGTTTGTGTTTTTTTTTGTGCAGAGATGAAACATGAGATCAAGGAGATAAACAAAAATATTATGAGTAACTCGCAGGAATATGCAAATATTATTTCGAGCTTATAACGAATAATGCCATTGGATTTCTTCTTAAAGATGAAAGGTGAACATAACGAACACAATTATGTGTGTAGGTAGGTGTACTTTTTTGTTATTATCATTTGGAAACAAAATTTCAAAACAATAGTTGAGGACCTTGCAGCCAAAAGAAAGGCGAGTTCAATTTATTAAAAGTTGTGGTAGTAACGATAAATGTAATTTGAAAAAAATTCGTTGGTTGTATGTGAATTGTAGATTGAGTGTCAAGGTAAGGTTTCCTTAATTTTTGTTTTACTTGACTTAGTTTTACATCAAACGAATGTAGTTTTAAATTACTTGGAGTCCTTCTTAAAGATAAAAAGTGAAAAGAAGAAAAATGAAATGCACTACTGGATCGCACGTACTTGCTTTTGTAGATAAAGTTACTATTTATGCTAAGCCTTTTTAACTAAAAATTTTAAAATGCAGTTTTAGAAAAAATAAACAGGTATTTATCTATTATTTATTTATTATTTATAAAATGTACAACTGGGTCTTCTTACACAGAAATTTGGTAAATGTAGGTACGTATTTAAAAAAAAAACATAAAATTCGTTTTTTTTTTTTAAATTAAAACAAAATCTGAAATCAAATTTCCCTCTAAAACAAGTATGCAGTTCTGATTGATATATTAAGATGCATTTTTAGAAACAAAATTTTCAAAATCGTTAAAGCCGTTTTTTAAAAAACTAATTTTTTATAAATAATTTTTTGGAAAAAAAGTTTTAAAATAAAATTGGTATGCCATTTTGTAGAAACTACTAATCAACATCTAAAAACGAAATTTCAAAAAAATTCAATGTCCCGTTTTCGAAAATTTGATTTTTCAAAAAAAAAAAAAAATTTCAAATTTTTTTTAAAAATCCAAAAATTATTTTTTTTTTTAATTTTATTTTTGCTTATATTTAAATTATATAAGTGCTTCTTCACAAAAAGTTTCGTTGAAATCGAATAAGCAGTTTCGGAGCAAATCAGATTAAAAAAAAAACGGTTCTATGGCAGGTACCGTTAATAATGATTTTCATTCAAAAATAGACCTTGTCTTAAAACTTATACTTGATTTTTTTAAACAAAATCGTTGGAGCTGTTTTTGAGCAATTTCAGCTTTACTAAAATCGTTATATGGTCTCAATTTTAATTGGCTTTATTTCTGACAATGGAATCCATTAAAAAATATCAAAAGTCTAAAATTTAGAGTCGGTTGTTTTTCTTTGAAAGGTATTATTTTTTTCATTATCATTTAGTAACAAAATTGCAAATTGCAGCAAAAAAAGTCAAATATAAACAAAATTATAACTTGGACACGAAAATTACAGGGATGAACAGAAATTGAAATAATACCTTTCAAAAGAAAAACAACAGACTTTAAATTTAAGGCTTTTTATATTTTCTCATAGGTGCCGTTATAAAAACTGAACCAATTTAAAAAGAGACCCAATAGAGACCAACCAGCTTTAAAATACAAAAAAGAATTATCAAAATCGATCCACCCAGTCAAAAGTTCTGAGCTAACAAACATATAAAAAAAACATTCAGACGAATTGATAGTCCTACTTTTTTGAAGTCGGTTAAAAAAGAAACAAACACTTCTAACTTTCCTTGCAGAATAGCCATAGCTGTCAAATAACAATGCAGATGGAAGTGATCTGCATTTAAATAATGGGTTTACACACAAACATTAATAGTAAAAACGGCAATGATGAATGTACCCCAAGAACGAAAGTGACTCTGTCTCGGCTTACTAAAAAAGTTTTTACTACCCAAATGGATGGACCGACTTTCTTCAAATTTAGTACAGATGATATTTTTACGAAATTTCTTAAGTTTTTTTTTTATATATTCCAAAATAGTAGAGGTGGAAAATTTGATGTCCAGGATTTTTTGTTTTTAAATCAGAATTGTCTTGTATTGAAATTCACATCTGACGAACCGATTAATACAGGAGGAGTGTATAATTGAGATGAATCTCGGAATGTATTAACTTTCTTTGAAACAGATTTAGTTTTTGTTTTATTCGAAATATACCCGAAAAATCGATACTCAAAACCTGAAATTCTATAGGCAAAAAAAAAAAAAGTCAAATTAATTTAGCTATCTGTATACCTTTAGCATTACTAAGGCAAAATGTTCTTAAAGAATTCTCAAGTGCCGTAAAAAACTGAGAAGAATCGTAGTTTCTATTTAAATAAAAGTTGTCTGAAGTAATGATGTTACAGTGGCAAAATACTAATTTTTTATTCATTTAACGTTCAGATGGCGCTACAAATGGCCTTTTCGGAATGGCATGGAATTGGTTAATGGTTCCATAAATAAATCTTTTGCATAAATAAATCAAATTAAAGTTATAATTGAAGTTCAATTTGATATATAAGGAGCGTAAATCAATTAAGAGTCATTCCGGGAACACCTGTTTTTGGATGAATAGAGATTAAAATTTAAAATTTTGTGTCAATATATATCGAGACGACTACAACAAAACGTCAAAAATATTTGGTTTAATTTTGTTAGAAAGAAAGTAAAAGATAATAATGATCAAACGTCATTTTCGGGTACGCTTTTAGGCTTTGAATAAGAAATGAAATACATGAATGAGTTGCTGCAACAAAAATTTATGTTATTTTTTTCTAAAAGAACTAGCATAACGGAGAAACAGAGTTGCCGTTTTTGCAAAAATGTCTTTTTGTTTGTTATTCGAGCATATCTCTCAAGCATTAAGCGATATTGATTAAAACTTGTTAACAAATAAAAATTATTTCTAGAATCAGATATTAAACTCAAAAATATAAACACAAAAACATTTTTGAAAAGATCATCAATCAAGAAACTACGAGTTCAAAACTCTTGCTATTGTTTTGTTTATTTCGGTTATTATTATCAAAAACAAGTGCTTTCATTGAAGACTCCTTCTTCTTGATTCATATACTTTTACTGATTAATGGTCAGTTTACCCATTTATCACCTTTTTAATAGTCCGTCCCCGAAGTTCTTCTGGCTTCCGTGCCAAAAAACAAGTTTGTTACTCTATTGTTGTTATACCTATTCCACCAAAACACCAAACAAATCACGAAAAGGACATGAAATAGGAAACAGATGAATTATTACGACATGTTCGTTTATTTTGTCCATTGTGTTTCTTTCTGGGGCAGTATTGGTCAAGGTATACCATCACATCACCAAAAAGGGAGTATTTTTAATATATACGAGAACAGAGAAGAATAAACCTATACCTTTTGTTCATGTCTAAAAAATAGTTATTTGTTTATTCAATTTTTTTTGTTGTTTCCTTTTTTTATGAATTTTTATGAATGTGAAAGAGGAATCTATGTATCCTTCCACGAACACACACTGGCAAACAAATAAAACACCAGTGTAGGGTGGCCATGATAGAATGGAATTGCATCGTTAATAGGTCAGAACAGTAACAGTTACAAAGTATACGTTATAGAGTGTATCTGAACATCCATTAATTTGTCAGCTTTGAAGTTTTATTATAATAAAAGACTAAATTGAACAACCCTAATGCATGGGATTGCATGACATGAAAATGATGACGTGTAGAACATATAGAGATAAAGTTTTGATATTCAGAAAGGTTGTATATTTTAAATGAAAAATAAGATGTATTTAGGTTTAGGCTTCTTTTATAATTACAAGGAAAGATAAATGGTGATTGCTGAGTTTAAAGGATAATCACTAGTCATGGGAGATTACATTTTCATGTGTGAAATAGACATATAATTTATATGAAAGAATAATACGTTACAATGCAACTTTGTTGCCTGAAGAAGATTAGAGAATTTTATTGCAGTTGGAGCTGCTACAAAAGCTGTGTGGTGTAATTAAAAATGTCCCTTTCTTTTTATACAAAATAGTTTTTCAACATTTATGAAGTTAATTTTTCTTTCGAAAATTATAGGGGTATTCATGCAACGATGTAAACCACAGAGTGAGTTTATCATTTGTGTAATCTTCCCATTTGGTTAATGAACTGTTAAAAACAATATCGAGCGATTTTTTCAGCTATTCTGTTACTCCCTGATCGTGCTGCAAATCCTCAGGAAGTAATAGAATAGCTGCCAGAAAATCACGCGATCTTAGCATTTTCAATTATAAATTATAAAAAATGAAATGAGGCCCCAAATTGTTTTTAAATTAGAATAAAATTAATAGCCCCAAAACTAGAGATGTGGTTTTATTTCATCGGTGTCCGATTTCATAGTGAAGTTATACTTCAAAAAGTATACAGCCCAAAAAAAATGAAATAACACCACAAAATTTGAGAAATTTGGTTTTAGTTATTTTGTGTGCTATTTTTTGAGGACGTATTTCATTTTTTTGGGGCCTTATTTCCTGGGGCCTAATTTTGTGGAACCTTTTCATATGCCCCATACATAAGAAGGGAGATGTCGTTGAGTACCGCCTATAAGATACTCTCCTCTATCCTACAAGACCGGATAACCCCATACGCTAAAACCATCATCGGACACTATCAGTGTGGTTTCATTCCAGGCAAATCAACAACTGATCAGATTTTTACCCTTAGGCAGGCGATGGAAAAATGTCTAGAATTTAACATCCCAACATACCATCTGTTTATAGACTTTAAAGCCGCCTATGATAGCATAGCCAGGGTAGAACTTTACAAAGCCATGAGAGAATTCGGCATCCCAAATAAATGGACACGACTATGTAGGTTGACTATGACCAACGTAACAAGCCAAGTTAAAATAGCCGGATGGCTATCCAGACCAATCAACATCTTTAATGGACTCCGACAAGGGGATGGTTTGGCCTGCCTCCTCTTCAACCTGGCGTTGGAGAAAGCAATCCGTGACTCTGGCACGGCAACAAGAGGGACCATCGTCAACAGGTTAAGCCAGATACTGGCTTACGCAGACGACATCGACATCATCGGAAGAACCGAACAAGCTGTACACGATTCCTTCATCCAGATCGAGCAGGCGGCACAAAATCTGGGGCTGCACATTAGTGAAGGTAAAACAAAGTACATGGTGGCGTCAAATGCGAGAAGAACAGTTGGCCAAACAATCAAGGTAGCGGAGCACGAATTTGAAGTGGTGCAATCCTTTAAATACCTTGGGTCAACAGTAGCAGCCGATAACAACATAGAAGAAGAAATACGCGGGCGGCTTCTCAAATCCAACAGAGCCTACTACAGTCTGTCAAAGCTATTCAAATCCAGAAATCTAACCATAACTTCAAAACTGCTGCTATACAGGACCATGGTCCTGCCAGTACTCATGTATGGATCCGAGACTTGGGTGCTTAGCAAAAGGCACTGTGACCTCTTAGCCGCGTTCGAGAGAAAAGTCTAACGGAGAATTGTTGGCCCCATATGTGAGGAAGGACGATTCCGGAGACGGTACAATCATGAGTTGTACGCAATCTACCTTGAAGCAGACATAGTGACAAAAATTAAGCTCGGTAGACTCCGGTGGGGAGGGCACCTAGCTCGTATGAGCGAAGAGGAACCTGCTCGGAAAGTCTTTTGCGGTACATTCTATGGTAGACGGCAGCGTGGTAGACCATGCTTGCGCTGGAGAGATGGCGTAGACCAGGACGCCCAAAGCCTTGGGGTGCGCAACTGCATGGCGTTGGCTCGAGACCGGGATAGGTGGAGAGACTTGTTGAAAGAGGCCAGGACCGGACCCCGGTTGTCGAGCCGATGATGATGATTATTTGCTTTTGTTTTCTATACATAATATTTGGATCCCACCAATTTATATTTATGTTAATTAAAAAAAAAATGTCTACCAATTTTGTATTTAAGCTCATAAACATCATCAAAAATAACCATATAGCAGCAATTGTGGTTAGCGATACAATAAAACTAAATTAACTGTATTACTATTTCTGCACAAAAAATAATGTTACGCATACGCCACAGTGACCCACTTTTAAAAATAAAATAATAAGTTTTGGAAATGATGATAAGATAAGGTAAAATGTTAAAAAAAATGTGAAACATTCAGCAATATTACAAAGTGCTTATTGCATTCATAAAGCTTTCGTTTGATGAATTAAGAAATCAAAAAAAGTCTGGTAACTCCCTGGTGTCCTTGAAATCTTAATACTCTACGTTATTTTGGTTTTTAGGATATCACACAGCATTAAATGAAGAAAGGATATGATCTGGGCAGTTTCTTGTTGAGGTATTTGAGTTCTGAATAATTTTTAATAGATGTATTTATTAAAAAAAAAAATAAAATGTCAGTTTGTGTTTGTGTTAACTGTTGGGAGTCATTTACTAATTTATTTTATGTAGAATAAAATAATCCTGCAGTCAGAATTAGTATTTTTTATCGAGATATTTGATACGAAAGACACGTACCTACAAGAATTTTACTAGCCTTTCTTTAAGCAGTTTTTTTTCGCTTGAAAAAAAATTTATCAATTGAATTTTATTTATAATCTCGACAGTTTTTAACTTCGGCTTTGCCTACAGAACAACATTACTAGAAATGCAAAATGAAAATTCACAAAATTGAATTATTTTATTTTTTTTAAATTTTATTCGAGTCCTAAGTTTTGCTAAGTAAAAATGCTCAATCAAATTCTTGCAACTTCCTTGAGCTATTATCGTAGCGTGTGTGTGTTGAAAAAGAAAACAAGAAATCATGATTGCATGAAATTCTTAGTAAAATATATTAACACTCAATGGACCATAAATTACATTAAAAGCTTTCATCCACCTTCTTCATTGCAACTCCAAGGAATTGCATTACAAATTCATACTCATTTCTAATACAGAATTATATACTATTTGTTACACCCCACTCCCTATTTTCCCTGTATTCCATTAAACATTCAGAAAAAAAGTCCTTTTCATTATTTACTGTCTCTCTACAGCATGTCGAAGTCGGTGTCATTGGTTGTGGGTCGTCTTGAGTGGAAAAGCGACCAATACTGATTTCCATTTTTATTAACTTAAGCAAAAACCCACATCAGAAGTGTTTCTGATTAGAAATCAATTTGCTTGCCAATGGTCGATAAGAAAAATGTCTAAGAAGGACTATAAAGACCACACATAACTTGCATGTGAATATATAGGTAGTTGTTATAGCTGCAGGAGAAAAATGTGCATGTCTTCCTATAGCGCATGAATGAGGATATGTAAAAAAAAAAAGTAATAAACGAACATACATGATGCAGTCCCTTGATGGTATACGTGATACATTTAGTTTATGTCCTGCACTCCTGATGCAGGCAGGAATTGCCATCAGCACTTTCGTGTTGTTACTGCCCACTGCAAGTTCTCCGTTCCTCAATGTTGTCATCGTCCTCGTCGTTCGTCCCTTGCGTGCCCTGTCCCATTTTGAGATATTTTTTTTTTTTTTTGTAGGTATGTGTGTCATTCCTTCTCTTCTATCTCCACTCTAAGTGCAGTAAAATCATTTGAAACTGTTGCAGCCCCAAGGACATTTTCTACACTGTGAACATTCAAACATGCTGATGGTGGGGGAGACACTGAATTGCAATTGCAGTACACAACACCGACAACCAGCATCATCGCACTCATCAGCAGTTGTTTTTCTAAAACGCCCCTCATGCAGGATGCACCAGGAAAGAAATAAAAAAATAAAAAAAGGACGAACACCGCTGCCACAGAGTCCCTGTATATGCCGGACGATAGAAAACAAATCACGAAAGTGTGTGTGGGTGGATATTTGTCGTTGGTCCCATGTCCCGACAATATTGGGTCGTTGTACAAAACAGTGTCCTGGCTCATGTGATTTGGTGGAGAACTGGGTAACGACTAACGGTGCTTCAAGCACTTGGACGGCATAATCATATATTTATTGAGAAAAATTACACTTGAAGCTGTGTGTGAGATTTTATTTTTGCCTTTTTCTATATATTTTCGGTCCAGCTACCTTGTTGCAGGACTAATGTCCTGCAGCAATTCATATTAAATTTTTTCTAAGTGGATGTTTTATTTGCACATGAGTGAGTGTGTGTATGTATGAAGGAATAGTACGAAAAAATTAATTTTACGCTTTGCTCAACAGCCAAAAGGCTTAAACGAAGTTTGCAACGTGAAGATAGAAATAAATAGAGCTGGGCGTAGGTAGGTATTTCGTTTTTGTTTTTTGTTAGCGGATTTATATGAACAAAAGAAATTTTTTTTTCATGGTTCCATCACCATTGTGCAACCTATTTTACATGGTTAGACTTATTAAAAGATTACTTTTATAAAACTAATCCATGATTTTACTAGGACAACTTGTCAGCCATACCGTGGCTGTTTTTAAACGTAGGCAATTGGCTTTGAGTCTACATAGGAACCAGTCGTGTTTTTGCGTATGAAGAGATAAGAAAAAGTACATGCAACTTAGTCGTGTATTTTATTAAGCTATGAAACCGTATTTTTCAATAAACATTATTTTTCCGACACTTTTTCACTCTACTGGGAAGCTACAAATCAGTAGTGGAGGCATCAGAGCCGGAGCTGTTTGAAGCCCAAAACTGGGACTACGGTATAGAACTTCTGTACAGCATTCTGACCAGCCTAAGGAGTCTTTCTTAGTTGGATACGCAGCTGGTTTAGTCGTGGTGATAACAGCAGTAGGCACCGAACGTTCGGAAAAAAAACTGTACCAAGTCATGCGAAGAACATATTCCTGGATTGAGAAACATGGGTTGTCTCTGGTTACTGAGAAAACCGAAATAGTGCTTCTTACAAGGAAACGAATCGCCACAATAATCGACTTCTTCATCGATACCGAGATAATAACAAGTAAAAATGCAGTAAAATACCTGTTAAAAGAACTTGAGCTTCTGGGAACAGATACAATCTGCAGCCAAACTGATAGAAAATATATATTTCCATCATCCGCAAGTAAACAGAAACTCATACTCTGCTCTACGAAATCGAGATTTAGGCTGATGTACTAAAATTAATACCATAGGAGATGGTATCGGTACAGAGAAGCGGTGCGTTACGGATAGCTACTGCGTACTGCACACGGAGTGGCAGGAACGGTGGGAGTCTGAAAGCAGATTGCGCTGGATTGGGAGGATCATCAGAAATGTGTTCGAAAGGATGAGCCGAAAACGCGCCAAAGCGAACTATTCCGTCAACTTAGTTCAGTTCCTCACCGGAGAGGATAACATAATCTAGAAGATGCTTGAGAATCGAGAGCAATGGATGCCGTATTTTACCCAGGTCCTAAGAGGTTTACCCGGTATGCTAAGGTTAAGCTGGTATGCTAAGGTTGAAGCTCCTAGAAGAACCCAGCATACGGGGAGGAACAAATACCTCGTTGCGTAACGCATTTCTCCAAAAATTAAAAACAAGAAAGCGAAATCCGTAGTCCAGTCTACTATTTTAAATGACATATTTAAATTCCTTTTTGAAGTGCTAATTACGAATCTAAAGTTGTTCAATACAATTTCTCACACAAAATATTTTTTTGTTGTTTTTATGTAATAAGAACTTAAGGAAAATCTGCCAACCACTTTTAACACGGGCATGAGACCAATAACACAACGTGACCATTGACAAGTACTACTGTCGATCGTCGTTTGTCTTCAAATTTAGTAGAGATGATTTGTATGTAATTTCAAAACTTGGTTTTTTTTTGTTTTTAGATATCTCGATTAAAACGAATACCTCCCATACAACAGTTTCGAGTTATTGAATTTTTCTCGAAAATGGCTCTAACGATTTTGATTAAACTTTCTTCAATTTTTTCGAGTAATTCATTTAACAAAAAATACAAAACCATACCTGGAAAAAGTAATGTTTATACCTTTTATCGATTCTACAGAGGAAGGCCGTGCAAAATTCTGGTCAAATGAAGCTTTTTTTTTTTTAAGTTTAATTTAATCAAACTAAGAAAACAAAATTAAACATGAACTTTCAATTGACCTCTTTTTAATTGCCCTCGGTAATGTCAAGCTAAACTATCATCCAGATCTGTCATGCAGCATATTTATGTGGAAATTATAATGTACCTACTATTTTTTTTTTATAAACACTCTCCTTAAATTGTTTCTCTATTTTTTGCCATAAATAACAAAAAAAAGTAGAAAATTCATGTGAATTTCCTGCCAAATTTGCGCTCCTACTAAGTTATACCAGACGTACTACTCTCAAAGTATACTTGTCTTACATATCTCATTGAAAATATCCTTCAACTCCATTCAGTATGTTGTGGAAGTAGAACAACTACCATAACATCCAGTCTTATTTGCCTTCTGGCAAGAAAACTATTCTCAGGAAATAAATGCGCATATGAATGAGCTTCAAGGCTTTTACACAAAATGATACAACATCCAACTTTAACTTGGATTGCGAAGGGCAGGAAAAACAGAGGACATTCGTGCATATTGAGGAAACACATTCTCATATCTCCAATCTCTTTCCCTACATAATATCTACCTCTCTTTCTCCAACTCTCTTAGTTTGTATTTGACACATCCCTTTAGGCAATTGGGATGGGATACATTTCGAGGACCTTAACAGGAAGTCTCAAAGTATAACTACATCCGTAATCGAGTCGCAGACAGTTCAGTCGAGCGAGCATGAAGATAACTACGATTTTCTGGCTGTCCTGTCCGTGTAATTTGGTTTTCACTTCATTGCTTCGCTAATATGCTAATGGAACGAACAAGAATTGAAATGGACGGGGGTATTACTTTTTCCCCGGTTTGCTATATTTCGGAATTCTATGGGTACCTTTGAAGTAGATACAATATTGCTTTTATATGGTTTGTCGATATTTCGAGTGCTGATGGTGCTGGGGGTTATTTAGATATCTTCTTCTTCTTTTATTTCTCTCTCTCTCTCTCCCTCTTTTTCCCTGTATCATTATTGTTGGCATCGCTACCATTTCCACATCGTTGAGATGTGAATTGTTATGTTCTGGTCTCGAATTCAATTACATTTTTGTTGATGGCTGATGTTGTGTAGGAGGTAAGGACCCTGGGGTGATAATCTTCGATTTCAATTTGAATTGCTATTATTTTTTCAGATAAAATCCATATTTCCCAAATGATTATCCAAAATTATTCTTACCAAAAACATATGAATCGTAAAATTTTGTTAATGTGCATGTCTCAAGGACTACTTTTGATCATTTTTATGTTCATTCGTGTTATATTAATTTTCTTATTCACATATTAATACAAAAAATATACAACAAACAAAACATGCTTGTAGCTTGGGTAATAAAACATATCTTCTCATTATTTGCCAACATTGTAAGCTCTGCAGCTAGAAGGAGCCAACATCTCGGAAAAGCTTATTAAGGTTTGGTTTAGGCTAAAAATTGAGTCTTGCAAAACCTCAGCTCTTAAAACTAATGTTTAGTGTACTTGCGCAATGCACTTCTCGTTTTTCCACTCCACTTTCGTTTTGTTGCACTCCGATTTTTTTTTTGTTTTACTCTAAAAGTCAAAATGATGTTACTCACAACAACGGTACGTTTGTGCAGTAAAGTTTTTAATACAACTTTTTTTCGATTTTTTTACTCCTCTACTCCAGAAAATTACTTATATTATATATAAAAAGCCCTTATACTATTTGGTCTCGATAATATTTGTTAATATTTCATTTGGAAATAGGGTAAACTGGAGTGATGGAGACATAAATTATGTATTATTTTAAAGAGAAATTTACGGATTCTCGTGATTTTGAGAGTTACGGAAATCAAGACCATCGTCGCTACGATATCGTTTGGCTATAATCGAATAACGGAATGACCCCCAGGTAAAACTTTTTGGAAAAAATAATGACTTTGAAGATCTTAGAGATTTTGGTTTAATAAATTTAAATTTCGAATATCATTATGTTCTATGTACAATTAAAATTTTAAAAATTCTACATTTTTAACATTGCCAAAGAAAAAACCTTTAATGTTTTCCTAAATAAAATATAACAGTAAAACTGATTGTGATTCATTTGTGCAGGACACTATAGACATCAGAAACCAAAATTTTGAAAAACAAATTAACAACACGTTTTCGAAAATCGTTTTGTCACAAAAAAAAAATTCAAAACTTTAAAAAAATTTTGATATGACATAATTTGAATATTGCATATACAAATATTAATAAATAGCTAGAGTCGTTTTTGAAAAAAATACTTTTTTTTTCATTTTCGTCACATGGCAGGTAGGTACCGTTAATTTTGGTCCTTAAAAAAAATTTCAATTTCACCTCAGGGGATAACCAAGACCCCATAACTACCAAGTTTAATGAAAATCGCTTCAGTGCTTCATTTAAACAAAATAGCTTTTAACTGTATAAAACCTAACCAATTTTTAAAGTTGAGGTATAAATTGAAAGATTGAAGCCTCCGTAATAAATACAAAAATAAAATCTTACACCATTGTTTATTAAATTGTGTAAATATAGTAATATAGTGTCCCTTCTAGAACTCTTCACTACATTTCTTAAATTATTTCCAAAAAAAACTGTACAAAAATAAATAATGACAGGAAGTATAACTTTCTTCCATAACTTTTTTTTTTTTTAATGAATACAAAAATTATTTGGTCATAATTTTGTTTTTAATTCCTACAGAAGAACACCAAGAAATATTCGGAATAAACACTTGATTTTCTTTTAAGTTAAACAAAAATTGATTTTTGTTTACCTTTCTCAAGCTAAACCAATAAATGTTGAATTATTTCAAGCTTAATGATTCTAAGACTTCTATGGGTATTGATATAATTTTTGTTTTTTTTTATCATCCCTTATTCCTTACCTCTTAGACCCTATAAGCATCTACCCATAAAGTAACCTTAGTGAGATATTTAATTTAGAAAAATACCTTATTGACGAAAAATACGGATTATATACGTATATTTTGCTCCAAGAAATCATCAACCAATCATAAAATTTTAAAGACCTTATATTCAATTTCCAACATCTCTCTATGCAGTCTCCCCACCCCCCCCCCCTATACAAAACAAAAACATAATAACAAACAATAAGAATAATTTCCTAATAAATTCTTGAAATTGGCACAAGCAATTATTATTATCCCCAATGTCCTTGTGTATTTTATATTTTTTTTTTTTGAATGAATGATATTTTGCAAACACACATACACAACACATAAACACAATTTCATACTTAAGAGTCCTTGTTTCGTTGATTTTAATGATGAGCAATAAATTTATCGCTTAATCCTCACACATACAGATACACATAAACTGAGACATCCACCTACCTCCATCATCACCCACAAAACACACAATCATTAAAAAAGGACATAAAACATGAGCAAAAAAAAAAAGGAATTTTTTTTTTATTTACGATTAGCTAAGCATAAAATTGTCGAATTGTAGAAAATTTTGAATTATCTCGTTTGTATTATTAATGGAAATGTGAATTGGAGAGAGACCGAGAAATAGAACAAGGAGAGAAAGTCCTTCTTTTGCCTTGAAGCTTATATATAATTTTTTTTTTTAAAGAAATATTTCACTTTAATCCATAGGGAACTGAAACAGATGTGGAATTCAGAAGTTTTTATGTTTTTTTTTGTTTGATTCTTTCGTGAAATATTATTATCGAACGAGTTTTAAAGTTTCTAACCTCTTTAGCCACCACCCATCACATCATTCACATCCACACTGTTCGTACAGTGTAGACCCAAACCCAATTCATCTCATCCCAAAGGATTTAATAATACAAAAAGGATTGCGGAGCAAAATATAGTTCTGTTTCGAATTGCCAATGGCAGTGACATGGTGTATATAGTAGGAGTTGATTATTTGTTTCTTTGTATTCTTTTTTTTTTTTTTTTTTGTTGTTGTCTTGGAGAATCAGTGTAGCTGGAGAAAATGTTAACTCAACGATGAACAAGAGAAGGTAAAATTGTTTTATTGATTGGTTATGTCATTATACTGAGAATTTCACACCATGTTAACCGAGAGTGTCCTTGACGACGATTTTCTGCCTTTTGTTAAATTGGTAATTGGTTTTTCTTTGTTGTCAATAAATTTATTGGAGGTACGCTTTATCTAACCTGTAACCTGTAGACTACATACAAATATGTTTTATGAACATTCGCATTTTGAGTTTAATAACTTGGGGAGGTGGGTAGTATAAAACATAAAATTGCTGCGTAATCAAAGGGGTAAACATCTGGGAAGGACGAAATACTGGAGATGATGGACAGTTACATAGATTTTGGTATTGTTATAAGTAGATAGAATGTTTTGATATAAAGAAGATTAAAATCTTTCTTATTTTCAATATACGTATGTACCTACACACATATCCATACTTATGTGCTTAATTTTCTATAAACAAAACAGGACTTTTACAATCCGGTAACAACAAAATAATAGATTATCATAATATTAAAGAGGCTTTGTTAAAGAATTAAGGAAAAGGCATATTAAGCAATGCATTTGGATTATCAACTTAACGGGATTATTTTTTCACTTTCTAAGTAATAAATTGAAAAAACAAAAAAAAATGCGTTCGCCCTTAGGATTATTCCCTGATACAGTAGAGTGAGGCGGGGCTAGTTGGGACAATTTTTGCTTGACGTTTCATAACTTCCAAAATATTTATCATACAGCAATGACACCAAGGTCATTAGAAAGGATTACATTTCGGCTCTTCAATGCACAAGTTTTAGTCAAAATCACTTAAAACGTTTACGAGATATTCACAAAAAAAAAAAAAATAAATAATAAAAAAAATTGCAAAAAAACGGCAACGCTGTTTCTCCGTTGTTCGAGTTTTTTTTTGCACTGTTATATTGTTATAGCACTATTGTAAGAGGGTTTTCAGAAAAATTTCCTTGTTCCACTGAAAATAGGAACTTACATTTAGAGAACTATTGTAAGCACTTAAAGTAGTCGTATTGTCTCGGTTTAGACCTCAAACATGGCATTCAACATACAAATAAGATTTTTTTGACATTTAAATGATCTCCCAAGGACAAATCAGCTTAGTAGTTATAGCTTATCCAAAAATTGCATTATTGATGCAGTTTTTTCAATATGGGGGCCAAACCCCAAATGGGATTCGTTGGTTTTTTTGGGATATGACCAATGTGACCAAGGACATTACTCCTAAAAATTTCCACCAGTAAAAATGCAAACTTGTTATGTGGCGTTTTTTGGAGACTATCCCCAGTAATTTTTTGGATTAATTTTTTTTACCAAAAATAACGGTACCTGTCATATACCGGTTTAACAAAAAAACTCAAAAATGGTTCATACAATTTTGATAAAAATAATGGTAATTTTTTTTGGAAAAGGTCCATTTTAAAATGAAAACCGTTTTTTTTTTTAAACTGGTATACGGGAGTACCTGCCACAGAACCGTTTTTTTTTAATTATGATGTTCTCCTTCATGACTCAATCAATTTCAACCTTTTTTTTACATAAAGGCTTTTAAGTTGCAGTTATAATGTTTAGTACAAAAAAATTCGAAAAATATTTTCTTGGATTAAAAAAAAAAAATTTTTTTTGAAAAATAATTTTTCCGAAAACTACTGAATATTTTTTTTCTAAATTTAATTTTTAGATGTTGATAAAAAAATGTCTTAAAAATAGCGTACCAATTTTTTTTTATAAAAGTATTTGCTAAATTTTTGTTCCTTGCTGGATGGATTTTCACTCAAATTTGGATTAACTCAAATAATGCTGATATTAAAGACTTTATTTCGCTCGGCATCATTCCTCAGTACTAATAGATACGATATTCATAGCCACCTTATTATTTTTAACTTTCTGAAAGCTTAATTAAAATTTCACTGTAGGTATAGCTAGTTTCTAAGGAACAAAATTTATTTGAAAACCAAATTTTTCCATTACTTGAAACTGTGGAAAAGCTAACAAAGGACATTACTTATTTTGCCAACAACCACATCTAATGAAATTCCTTTAATATCAAAGGCTCAAATCCATTACGTTTAGTGTTGGTGTGCGCCTTCTCGTTGAATATACAAGTCAAGCGAGGTATTAAAACCACTCAACTGTTATTAATTCACCGAATAAATAATACCACAAACTGTTTCGTTTCTCAATGGAAGTTGTGCCTCTGAGAACAAGTGAATCCTTTAAGTTATTTTTTTTTGTTTAAAAAATATAATACAACAAAGAGCAGTTCCATAGCACAACTTATACCCAAGCAAAATTGGGCTAAAACTCTGGCTGGATCAATTTAGTAAAAGCTTAGTACAGACACATAAAACACACATTTTCATTTTCATTTTCAATTATTACAATACGAGACGCTCATAAGGATTTTATTCAAAATTATTCTTCAGCCTCAATGCGCGTCTTCATAAAGATTTACAGCCCTTTTGGTTATAGGGACTAGCCAAAGCCTATAAACATTTTATCGCGCCTGTATATACGTGTGCGTTGTAGGTATATGTAATGGCAGAAAATGGCATTTTGTATATTATTATTTTTTAGCATCCTTCTTAAGAATGCACATAAATTCCTTGAAGGATCCTGTTCATTTAGTTTCAATCAGAAATATCCTACCTAAAAAAAAACAAAGATAAAGATATGTATAGGATAACTACTCCCGACTGCTGGATACTACATATATTGTACTGACCAAAAAGACCAATCGAAGAATTACTCTTTTACTATCCGAACTTTGGCTTTATATTTGAAGAAGAAAAAGACCAAACACAAATAAAAATGATACATGATCATAAATTCACCGAACCAAATTGAATTGCCAATATGTATTACCAGAACTATATAGTCGAGTCAATGGAGGCTATAAAGCTATTTATCCTATAGGGAGCCCAGTCAGTAGGTACATTATATAGCTGCGGGGGCGGATTGCTTTTTGTCGAAGGACATTCTAGCAACCCTACCCAAGAGATTTTATTTCATTATCATCTCATTTAGGGTCCTTTGGAATAACATATCTCATTCGATCTAAAGGAGGCTGATTCTTTTTCTGTTCTTTCTTTTATTTTCCTATTTTTTTCCCCCGTTTCGATGGAATTGGATACGAATATTTGATTATTATTATTTTTGTGACCAGTCGAGCGAAAGTAACTAGAAAAATAAATAAATCTAAGAATTGAAATGGAAGAGGGAACAAAGTCAGGAAATGAAATATACCTCAGCCAGCTGTATATCCTGTTTTTCTTTATTTTTTCGTTTTTTTTGTGGAAATGTGTTTTAGTTGAATTTATGTAAACGATTGCATATCGACTGCCAATTTGTATTAACTCATTGGCCGGATGACGATACATTGATGCATGCTTTTGATAGGGTCCTTATAACAACCATTGCGAAAAGAATGTGTAACTGGAGTATGACTGTGAAGGATTTATTCTGTGATGTTGTTTTTGGCAGGGTTAGGGTAAATTCGTTATGTTTCAGAGTCAGAATAGTAGAAACATGGAATAGGTAGAAATAAATCTATTCTACTTATCAGTTTAAAAATAAGCTTTATATTGGTTTTATGGTTAAAAACAACTTCTATAGAGATATCCTGACACTAACCAATAGTTTCTAATTAGCTCTAAAAAGCAAAACCATAGCCTTCTGAATGTTTCAAATGTGAATTTAAAAGTTTACAACATATTTCTACCTGCTAGTTATTTTCTTGCTAAATGATAGTGTGAATCATAAGAAAACAAAAAAATAAAATTAATGAAATAGTATTAAAATCTCTTTATTTTCATCAAGGTTTCTAATACTCTGAATTCGAAATACACCATTTGTAAGGCTTTTGAGTTCTATACTCAATGAAACTGTGACACTTAAGATTTCTTGTCAGGTAGTAGAGCCAAAGGTAATGATATCGCTCTGAAGAACCAGTTTCCCAAAAGATCTCAATATCTTGCTGGGGGTTCTCAAGCCGGCAATGAAAGGAAAATTTTGCAATCCCTATAGTTAAGAGCGTCACTATAGACCTTGGTTCTTTGTGAGCTGGTAGTGTTACAATATTTATATTAAGATGTCAATGCCAAGATTGGGATGGAAGACCGCTTTGACAGTCGTGAGTAGACTCCAGGCTTATTCACTCAAAAGATGGGAAGAATTAATGGTCTTTAGATTAACACTTTTTGACGTCTAAAAACTAGAACTAGCAGCCAAATCGATCATATTACAGTCGAGGGAAAGCATTCTTCCCTCCTTGTGGTAACTACCGGATTTTTCTGGTCTCGTCCAACCGGACTTCACCTGCTAAACTTATAAGCACGAGTTTTGAAAGAAAGGAACTAAGACCACTATAACAAAAAAGCTCCTAGCTATCTAGGATAGGTTACGGAAGCTAGCATTATTCGTAACTGACTCAAATTCAGCTAACGAAACGGATAAGGCCTGATCACACGATTAATATTTGTTGCTATTGTAACCGAACGAAGATTGGTTTCTGATATGTATGTACCCTTCTCGACAACTGTTACGAAGGGTCTCAAACCGCAAGATTCCTCCAACTTGAACGAAAGTTCGTGCGATAAGAATTGGACATCGTAGGATTAAGCGAAGTTCGATGGTTGGGCTCGGGGAAATATAAATTCCCAAACCGTAACTCTGTGCAACTCTACTCCGCCAGAAAAGAGCCTGGAAGTATTAGTAAATCAGGCGTTGAGTTTCTTCTTATTTTCTTGATTTCATGGGAGCGATGGCGTTGGCATTGCAATGAAAATGGTGAACGTTTCGTGAATTTCTGCAATGTCAAACGTCTTGTAATCTGTGGCACAATGTTATTTTGGCACGTCTTGTAATCAAGACGTGCCTTAAAGTTAGCTGTGTGTCCAACGATAGGCAAGCAAGCTCAGACGAAGTTTTAGAAGTAGTCTCTTGGACTTCAGCAACAGACATGGGAATGGCCCAAGACCGCAATTCTCCAACAACTACGGAACAATCTTTCCCAAGGACTGAGAATAATCAGTATCAGTGAACCTTCATCCATCGAAGATCAATGGTGTGGTGTGAAAATTTTTTGTATGAAAGAAAAGTCATGATAAGTGATGTGCTGCGTGCAGCCCTATCAAACGGAAATGGTGGAATTCAATGAAGTCTGGCATCCGAACTAAAACATCTGGAAGACGTATGCTTAGTCTCTCATAGGCTGATGGATCTCCATCAAATGACAACAAGGGTGGAGGGAGAAACAGAAATCGTTGAACTGAAAATTAACAAGGCAAAAAAAAAATTAACAGCTTCCTAAGTAACTCATACATTCAAGTCAATTTTTGCAGACAACCGGTAGAGAAAGTAGAAGACTTTCACTATCCTAGGAGTTTTTTATCTATCAAAGGCGGAACCAAAGGCAAAGGCTGCTTTCGGAATGCTGTCGTAAATATGGAGAAATAATTCTATCAGCTTAAAGACCAAGTTAAGACTGTTCCGCTACAATGTTGAATCCGTGCTTCATAACCGCATATTTTGGTTGAAAATATCAATTGATTGACCCGAAACCAGCTGAGGCAAACCAATACATCACGAAGGTTTATATTTTGTGGTTCCCAAAGAAAATCAGAATGTCTCACTTTGGATTATTCAAACAAACACTTTTGATGTCATATTTTTCATTTTTGTATACTCCTGCGCATGCAAAAACATTTTATTGACTTAGCATGGCTGAAATTAATTTGCAGGATTAACAACTAACTCTAAGCAAACTTGGTACTGCAAAACTGACCCTAAGAGTAAATATTTAAATTAATTCTTAAAAAAATCTGAAGGTCCAAGTAATATAAGGCTAATGTTAAAAACTAATTTAGTACAAAAAACCTGTATCACATTTCGTTTCGTGATTGTAATTTATAGTTGCTTATAAGTATTGTTTAACCTTTTAAATTCTTGTTTGCCTTGGTTGTCAAGTTTTTGTTTTGGGATCACAAGTGCTATTAAATTTTCAACACAAAAACTACATTTGACCCTTTTCAAAAACTTAAAACTTTGATTTTTCTTTTCATTTAGAAAAGTAAACAAAAATAGTAACCCCAAATGAATACAAAACAGTTAAAAATGGGGAAAAAAATGTAAATATAACAAAAACCTACTACAAGCACTATATGTACCATTTATACAATATTGTGTACCTCAAGCTGACGACTATGGTGTATGCTTTTCTAGCTAAATATTATCCCAAAGCAAATATGAAATCATCATCAAACATAGACACACCATTACAGACCACTTTATCGCCTCCATTCCAGAGGAGTGTGTTTGCATATAAGCAGTTTGCCTGGTGGTATTTTCGAGTTGGAAAGGGGAATTTTTACAAATAATAATAAAATGATACAAGCAAAACATTGAATGTGGCACAAAAAAGGAACTGATTGAAATCTGTTCTACTCCCCACCCCTTGTCATTGAAACTCTTTAGCCATAAAAGTTTATGCCTAGGAACATTTTTTTTGTTTTGAAAGTTATTTTGACAGTTGAAAAACTCTTGCTTACGATAGTCAAGGCATGACATAAAAATTTAATTAAAGATATTATTTTTTATGAACTTTCAAACACCTGAATCTACTCTGTTTAATTAATCAGACTAATTCAAAAATAGAAAGTTCCATCATTTAATAGGCGGCGGCGTTTGGAATGTCAGAAAAGTAGAATTAATAATAAAAAAAAAAATAACAAGTAATTTAACATTTGATGGAAAAGTAGATGTTTTCTCATTGTTGTTCTCCTCAGTCCTCAGGCAATCAAATACCCAAAGAGATAACAGACACGACATTTGCACAAAATTAAATTAATAATTAAAATTCATTAGAACTTGTATTACCTTTCCGATTGTTATTTTCAATCAAAGCAGCAACAGCATTAATCACGAATCTATCGAACAAGCAAAATAAGACCAGAAGCTATATCCACAGAGAGTGTAGATAATAATAAATTATATTGCGTATACGCCCGAGTGTTTCTGTTTTTGAAGTTATTATTATGAAAATGCCAAAAACATAAATTTCTCTTCTCATTTTTTTTTTTCATTTTCATTTTCATTGAATAAAATCTATGAATAAGGCATATTATGCTTTGAAATATTTTTATAGTCTATACATCTCCCCTAGCGATTTAGAAAACTTTATCTTTAACACGAAAATCCTCTCAAAGAATTTACCAATATTTAATGAACACACCATGACGATGAGGCCAAAGCATATTTTCAAGTATATATATAATATTATAAATCTGACATCATCACATCATCATAATCATCATCATCATCGTGAACCACATAGTACATACCTAGTAGAGATATTTTATATGGCCACAACATCCTCTCATTTTCTATCCCTAAGCACCTTGACACTAATGGATGGGGGGTGAAAGTCGAAAAAAATAAAAAAAAAAATAAACTACAGTCCCCTCTCTAAATTTAATGGGAAACTTTAACAGGATCCAATATTAAAGTTTAGTGTGTTTTTTTTTTTGTTCGTTGTTGTTGTTGTTGTTGTTGTCGTTTTGAACTCACTGCATTTGACTCAATTCAAACTAAAATAGTCAGAGACGTTAAACGGGTTTTTTAACTTTTGTACGAATAAGTTCAATTCTATGAGTGATATCCTTGGCCATTGTTGAGAAATTTAAGTAAAGTGCATAAATGAGGCAAAATGTATAAAGTTATTTAGTTTTATAAGTATTTTAATGATATTTTGTCAGATATTTTTTTTATTTAAAAAAACGACACGAAAAAAAGGTAAAACTATTGAAATAATAAGATCAGCAACATGCAATAATTCAAGTTAAAGCAAGGGCGTACGCAGGATTATGATCAGAGGAGGGAAAGACTCATTCAAGCACGAGTTTTAAAGAACAAAAATAAAATAAAAAGCACGACTGGATCTCACGAACTTGCTTTTGTAGCTCAAAGTTATTTATGTATTTTATATTAAAAATAAATGTATAAAAAAATCATGTTTTTTTTTCAAACTTTTCTTTTGAAAAACTAAATGCACAAAACTTTTTGAAATGATGAGAAAAACCTGGTGACGTGTTTTAAACGAAATTAGTTGAGTCAGTAATAATATACGTACGGAAAAAACTAAAAATTTCCTGAAAAGCGTGTTCATCATTGTATCGAACCGGTATGCAATCGTGTGAAATCCTATAGTGTTGGTAAAAGAAAACCAGTTATAAGTCTACAACTTGTAATGGTATTTGTATAAGCTAAAAAGCTCGAGAGCTTCTTTCCATTCTTTCTTTCTTATATGACACTTCTTGTCTGACTCCTGCCAGAGCAATACAGATTGCATATCGGTCGAGTGTTTCGTTTTTTAAAAACCCAATATTAAAAATACAGACAGTACAGTCGGTATAGAGTTGTACAGAATATTAAAGATTAAATGTAAAGTGTATAGTTAGTATAGTCGGTATAGAGTTGTACAGAATGTTAAAGATTAAAAATAAAGTGTATAGTTCGTATAGTCGGTACAGAGTTCGCAAAGAACACGAAAGATGTAAAGCGTACAGTCGGTATAGAATAAGATAATCAATAAAAGAATAATAATAGTCGGGTTTTTGTTATGAGTTTCCCGACTCTAAATAATAAATGCGTTTTATTTATCCTTTAATACAGTCCAAGAATATACAATCATATTTCCGATATTCGATTTTTCTGAGAAAAACTAAAAACGTAGTATTGTTACAATCACCTTTATCATATCATGCAATAAGTTTAATCGAAATCGATAAAGCCGTTTTCGAGAAAAATCTAATCTAATCGAGATATTCAAAAATAAAATAAAAAATCAACCTTGGAAATTACAAAAAAGTAATCTCTACCATATTTAATGCAAATCCGTCAACCCTGTTCAGAATGACGCCCAGATCGACGGACGGCATGACGAAAACCACTTTTTTGGACTTCTCCATCAAAATGCCATCTAAATCAAAATGCTTTTTGTAATGATAAGAACAAACTGGTGACAAGATTTGAACGAAATCGCAAATAACTAACAATATTATGGAAAATTTCCCGAAAAAGCGTATTTATCATATATCCGCTATTCGCATTTTTCGAGAAAAACTAAAAATGCAGTATTGTTACAATCGCTTATTACATAATTTGCACTAAGTTTAATCGAAATCGTAAGAGCCGTTTAAGAGAAAAATCCAAAAACTCGAATCCGATGAGGTATTCAAAAACAAAAAATAGCATCCTTAGAAATTATAAAAAAGTAATCTGTACCAAATTTTAGCAAATTCGTCAACCCGCTTAGGCTGTGGCTCTCTGTACAGATGGAATGCACAGACGAACAGACGAACAGACGAACACAAGAACAGACGTACAGACCGACGGACTTCTTTTTCATCATCGTAATGTTGGTTTTGATTAAAACCTTGATTTTTTATGTCATGAAACCAATACTTGCCCTAGAGAGCAAGTACAAATTGTTTACGTAGTTTTTAAAGTATCAAATTGATATTTTTGTTGTTAAGCTGTAATTCTACTGAAAAACACATATATTTGATCAATTAACATGGATATAAATTCCAGTAACACCAAATTATGGTGAGGATTATCTTTGATTTCTGGCTTTAAACAAAAAACTTCAAAGGCGAAAATCTTTCTTATTTGACCAATATCAAAATATCCGATTATCTTTAATAGATATAAGAGTCGTCTGTTAGTTTTTTGAACCGGACAGTGAAGTTCTAAAACTATTTGTAGGAAAATCACTGTTAAGTTTTTATTTATTATTTTTTTTTTTTAATTTAATTTTCTGATGAGGGGAACCTAAAATCAAAGTTTGGAGACCTCTTCAGGCTATCAGCCAAAAATATTTTCAACTCTTAAAAAAATATTTATTTAGGGATAGTTTTGAGGGTTAATGTATCCATTTTAACAATAAGATAATTTTCAAAAATTTAAGAAAAACACTATCAATTTAAAACTTTATTGATGAACAAATACTGCTATTTATTATGTAACAGTTTCTCTGTAGATTATTCTGATATAAGTAAACAACATTTCTTAAAACCCATTATATTCCATAAAATCGATGCTCGCGACCTCTTGATATAATTTTAAAAATCTGAAAAAAACTAACAATATTCTTGAGCCAAGAGGACCTTAGTTCCAAGAGAAAAGAAGAGAAGAGAAGAAATTGTGGCGTCCACCCTAATATATTTATGTACCTATCTAACACAAATAATAACAATAGATTCCTATCCCCTTTGCCATTTTTACTAATTGTGATGGATTTTGAGTATTCAGGTAAAAACTAATAATATTTCTCTTGATATATTTCAATATTTAATAACGGTTTATACTTTTTAACTTTAAACTTAAGGCCATTTCACAAAAAAGAAATTGGTTTAGGTAATTAAAAAAAAAGCGGAAATATGTTTAATACCCAAAATAGATTAACTAAAAAAAAAAAAACAGTTGGCGAAACTGAACCAACCTACTTATGATCGAAAAGGTTGTCTCACCTCTAATCTCTTCTAATTTAATCCTTATGTCTTTATTTAAATAATATAACATCCCTGATATTAAAAAAAAAAACTGTGTTGCTCTGCTGTAGTGTATAAGGGGTGGCAATAAAACTAAAGTGAGTTTGGTTATGTACTCATTTTATTTCCCCTACTTCGGGGGGAGCACTACAGCGAAGCATCATCATCCTCCTCATGGCACATTTACTTCCTGGAACTACATAATTAAAGAATCGTGTTTGACTTTCAACCCAAGGCAATACACAGTTCACTGTTTTTTTTGGTCGGTGCTTAATGGAAGCTGAATTTTTTTTCAGCTCATCGTTCCTTTTTTCCAACTTTCCAACACTCTTGATGTCTTTTTATTTTTTGCAAGTGAAAAAAAATCGCTATTTTTAATATTTTTAGATTTTAACGGTACTCAGCTGCAGCAGGTGTGAAGCGTAAAATAAAATTATAACGCTTCTGTCGTTAGCACTTGTGGGGATATAAAATAAGGAGCAAAAAAAAAAAAGAGATTACAATTGAGACGAAAATATTATACAAAGAAAATGTTAAATGAAACAGGATAACTCTAAGACCTTTGTGAAATAAATGTATAATAATAATTTAAGGGTTCTTTTAATTGGCAAAACAGAATTATGATGGTGCCAGAAAATTGACTTGATGTCATTTTTATTGATGCAACATGCAACCATTTTCTTTTACCAAAGAAACCATATTGGAATCCTTTAAGGGTGTCACAGGATTATCGTAATTGAAAGTAACGTATGCGGAAGGAAATCTCAAATCGAGCAATTTCTTGGGGATTAGGATTATATTTGACGGCACAACAAGTGTGACACCATAATGCGATCGATTTAGTTTAGTTTCTTCATTTTAAATAAGTTTGAAGTTATCAACGTTAAAGTGGAAGTGGATTTAGAGAAGAAAAAAACTGAACTAGCAACATGCGAACATTCCACTGAAATAATAAAGTGTCAGGGATTTAATTGTGCTATTTAGCTGAAATATAATACTTGTTTCATAAAAAAAGAGGCCAGATAAGTGAAAATTTTAATACTTTAATGATGATATCTTATATTATGTAGGTATGGGTTTTTAAATTAAAGTAGCGATGGACTGTGACGTTAAACTGAAAGAAGAACAAGGTTATACAGGCTTGGACTTAAATAGTCTATCACACATACTTGTGTAATTTTTGAGACCCTATAAGCCCACAGACAAAGCGCTAATTCCGTTGCGAACTGCAGATATCTGGTTCTTCTTTATCGGCGCTTATAGAAATACTCAACCAGTAGACTTTTTCATTTCATTATTACTGTATTTTTCACAGAGACACTACTAGTAGGCAAAGAGTAAAAACACACTTACATTTTATACTGGGTTTATTTTTTTTTACTGAGAACACACAAAAAATTTATTAAAATATAGAAGTCAGCCATTTTGTTATCAAATTGACTGATTTATTTTCTACGCTATAAGAAATAGAAAAAAACTAAATACACCAACAGAAATGTGAGATTTTTGGAAATTCCACCGGGAAGTAAGGGTAAAATGGGGTAAAAGCCAAAAAAACTTTTTGTACACTTCGAAAAGAATTAGGATTAGAATTATGAAATAAATTTACTTGAATAGACAAATTGAAATGATAATAAGTTTTGGTTAAGAAAAAAATTCTAAAAATCAATTTTTCATGTTAAAAATTATTTTCCAACATCAAATATTTTTTTAGACCTTTGAAAATGATGTTGGAGTGGGTAAAGTTTATGTTTTATTGGTAAACTAATTATGCACATTGATATTATAATGAAAAAATAAAATTCATCGAAATCTGCTTTGGTCCTCGGAACTCGACCAGCAACCAGTGGAGAACGGTACCGTTGGCGAAAAACGTAATGAAAGTAAAAATCAATTTTTTGTTTCTTTTTCTTTTTACAAAATGGTATGCCAATATTTTTGAATTTCATAAAATAATGTACTAAAATATTGTCGGTACAAGTGTCCAAGTGGCAATAAATAGTTTTGAACATACAAATGCAAATTTACAGAATTGAGAGAGAAAAATTAAAGAAAAACACAAGAGAATTTATTTAATTGGATATTAAAATTAGTTACTTTAGTTTTAGGAAAGGATTTTAATAAATTGAACTTATTCTATTAGATCAAATGTTTGACTATAATTCTGCATAAAAATATTGGACAGTTATTTTATTAAAAATTGGCCGTTAAGTGAAAATATAATTTTAATGAAAATTTAATGAAAAATTTGATAATTTTGAGAATATTTTTTTGCTCAATTTCAAGATGTATCTGTTCTTTTATTAAGCAATATGATATTTAATTTATTTCAATAAGACACTCACAAAATACGAGCTTAAAAAAGACGATTTGGAACTGACCGAACGCAAAAATAAACCAAATTACAGGAGTTTGGTCGATAAAATTGAATTTATGTGATAATGTTTGAACTAATTTGCAGTTGCAGTGTACTTATATTCATTTTGGAGTTAGCACCCGACAGTTTTAAGTTAGAAGAGAGCCCGATCTAAACTTTGTATGTTCTTAGCTTTTAACATTGTCAAATATGAAATATTTTGTTTTAAAAAGAATTATTAGGTATACTGTGTTTTTCTGTTGAATAGTGTTACCACATTCTGAACTTTACAATCTTAACTTTATTTTTAATTTTTTTTTCCATATTTTTGACTTTTGTTTGGCAATAATAATATTTTTTGTTTTTTAATAAACCAAAAAGAAGTTATGATGCATAAAGTGAAGTAGTTTTTGTTACTTCAAACAGGGTTACCGCGTTGATGTACCCATTTTTAAAATGACAACCCTATATTTTTGGTTAGAGTACCAGCTTATCTTTCAATTGACACCAATTTTAATCTCTAACTCTATGAGCTAAGTAATTCGACGGTTGCCCTTTGGACTATATGTAAAACAGACAGAAATCTTTAATTTGGATTGGGTAACTTTGAATTGAAATATCTCGACTCTACTAATGATGACTTTTAATATATTTAATTTATTAGAACAAGCTCAATGTCACCTTTCATTTGATACCAAATACACGTTTGTTGATCAAAAATGGACAATATTCTTGGAATTACATTTGATTGAAACAACAAAAAAAAATTAAATTAAAAGCTTCATACAAGGAATCTGTAAATAACCTACTCTGTTTATTTTGTTTTTTTTTTCAAATAAAATTAATCAAAATGAATAATTTAATTCACTCTTTTTAAAAATAAAATACAATGTTGTCTTTGTACATTTATCTTAGATCAAATTGAGTACCTATACCTACCTCCTTAAGGGAAGGCTTCTTACAAATTTGTTCTAAGTACTTTTTTTTTTGTTGAATTTCATTCATATCCATCCACACGGTTGTAGATTGTATTCTTTTCTAACATCCTTTTCAATCAAAAAGAAAATAATCAGGAAATTGTCTGTGCGAAAACATTTATTAGAGGAGAAGAAAAATAAAAAGAAAAATATCTTCCCCCCACCTGAAACAACAGAAGACGTGAGGTAAATTGAAATCACTTCAAAAGAACCTCCTCGCTTTGCCAAAACGAAGTATCTTTACAAATATTTACTCTGTCTACACATCTTATATACATAAAGAGTTCCTTTTAACAAAAAGACATTTAAGCTCTTTAAGAGCCATTTAATATTTTGGCTCTTAAAGCAATATTATATTTGGGGGAGTGATATAAAAAAAACAAAATCTCAAAAGATCACTTGTGTCTTGAAAAAGTATCAAATATATTTTTAATGTAAGGAAAAAATGAACAAAAAAAAAAACACATCACAGCTAACCCTCCTCTGACAGTTCCTGATAAACTCATTTGTGGCTGGAGCTGGAGGAGTTAGAAGCTCTTAAATAAAAATGAAAAAAAAAAAAAAAAACTCCCAAAACATCTGCAATCATCCTCATAAAATGAATCATTCTCCCCTTCTTTGCAAAAAATTGCTTCTGCCAGAGACATCCTCGAGTTTCTCCACAAATATCGTCACGCAATTGCTTTTGGTTTTAGGGAGCATTATATTTGTCAACCACACACTCCCAATTCCACCTGGCACACATCCTTAATTGACATTTCACAACAACGATAGACACAATTTGAAGTTGATTGGATTTTTTTCTCACTCATGTCAGGGACGGATATACACTCAAGGGAAAATAGTGGAGTGAGTTGCCACAACTTTGAACCCAATATGAAAAGGACAAAATTTTGTTTGTGAAAGGCAACACTTCATTAATAAAACAATTATTATGTACCTAATGGGAAAGGGGTTTGATTTTTTTTTTTTGTATATTTGTTCAAAAAATTTCAAAGTTTTTAACAAACTAGATTATGTTTTAACAATTTAAGCCATCTGAAGTACTGAGTTAAAAATTCACCACATCCGGACCTGGTTTACGCACACATTGATTCAAATTCAAAAGTATATTAAACAGAAAATACAAAAAAAAAAAAAAAAACAACAACAACTGCAAAAACAAATTTCTCCACTCACCGGAACCAAAAACCGTCGTACCTCTGCCAACGCATAGGCAATTCTAGCATGTGCTTCAGCAGGGGCTGCAAATGTTGATATTTCGACATGGAGGTCCTCAAAAAGATGTGCATAGCGACTATCGCCACTGGCACGAAGTTCTTCTTCTTTTTTTCGATCCCGCATCGAGCCCCGACCAAGGACTGCCATTTTGCACATTGTGTCTTCCTGGAGGCGTTTCATAGAATTGCCTTTAGGACCGAGTAGTTTTCCAACGAAATTGAACTGAATATTCAAAAAAAAAAAAAGAAAACATAAAAAATGATTTTTGTTTTGTTGGTAGCTGATATCAAATAAATGCTATAAAAAGATATTTGATTTGATGTTGGAATTTTGTTTTTATGTACAGTTAAAGGCTATTTGGTTTTAAGGTGAATTGAAAAAAAAATTTGATTTACCTTTGGATGATCACGAACAGGAACGGCAACTTTGACTGCAATTTTAACGGGCTTATCACGTGTTATGTCGAGCATTTTTAGTTTTTCTGAAAGAACACAAAATAAACAAATAAAATTAATCACTGATTTTATTAATTTTTATTTATACTAAAATCTTATAGTCGAAAAGCTTGGAATTTTGATTTGGGGACAGCAGGGATTTGTTTTTAGATATTGGTTAGCTTGGATAGTAGATCTAAAAAATCATCATTTGGGAGTTGTCACAAGAGGTCAGGAGCGTAGATACCATTGGGGGCTCCGACTGTGACTATCTGGTACCTACAGGGGAAAGTGCAGAGAAAATGCCTTTTTATACAAAAAAAATAACAAAGTGTACAGATTCTATCACAATATAGCTGGCAAGCAAGAATCTATGGGTCTTTCTTTAAGGGGCCCCAAAAAAAAATTATTACATTGTGTTGAGGACAAACTAATTTTTCTTGCAAGGGCCCCAAAAAGGTGTGGTAATGTTAAACAGGTAATATTTTAGTGAGTAACTAATACATGATGGCTGGCAGCTGATTTTCTATGAAAAATTTCATTCAGGGGTCCCAAATTAATTCATTGGAGTGGTGAAGTTAGCAAACATATATATTTATGGGTCCCAAAAAATATTCATAGACATGAATCAGTTATTCTAAAGCCGATTCCACCAATCTTTCATCACCATTTTGTATTCTTATGACCTCTAAGTTACAGGAGTCTTATACCTTGCTTTTTTTCACTAACTAAACATTATTTTTCACTAGCCATTTCTTTCATGTAAACATTTTGAATTAGGTACACCTAATGAATAATTTCCAAAGTACTTATAAAAGCCCCAAGTAAAAGGCAAAGAAAAATACAGAAAAGGGCTCTTGGCTCCGGCAGCATAAGGTACCACTTTGCCCAGGGTAGTGAAACAGGTTCCCAAAATTATACAAACATTGATGCACTAACGATATCGTTGCAAAACTATTTTTTTTTTAATGGAAGGTTGTAGAACATGGCAAATAAAATGAAAATATTGAATAAGGGTCAACCCATAAAATCTATGGAGTGTGTTACGTCAACGTTTTTAACTGACAGCTCGATAAAATACACACGTTCTTATGAAAAATGAGCAATAAGCGACGGATCGAACGAAAGCGACGGAAAAAGTAGTCGAACTTTCAACTTCATCATCAACGAGTACGTTGTCGGAGCCGGACGCGACGGATTAAATAGGTTGGGCCTTTTAAAGTGGAGTCTACGAAGACAAGGTACTTAGGTTCTCTAAAGTTAAACCTGCCCATAGTGTCACATTCCGTAGAAGATGTCGTGGATGTTAGCTGTTCTTTCTTAGCGACAGTTTATTTACATATGTACCTGCTAAACAATGAGAGAACAAATCGATTGCGGCAAACGAAAAAATTGCCCAAACTACTTTACGTTTGCTAGACAATTTTTCGGCTTCATTTGTAGCAAATTGGTTAATTCGATTGTGTTAAACTTTTGTTTGCTAACGATTAAAACCATGGAAAAACGATGGAACAGCATGTTTTTTCCATCGGTATCGATGAGTTTGAGAGCGATGCCCCAACGAATCATTGTTTTGTAAAGTTTGTTTCTATAGATGCTGTCATATGAGTCCTTGAAGTCGATGTATAGATCGTTAAAATGGGTATTATTTTGACGGTTTTACGTTTTATCTAAGATCATCCGTAATGTCTATGTTTCGTAGATGGTGGAATTTCGTTTACTAAGGCTAAGGTCGGAGAAACAGTGCTGACTTTTCATTTTGTGGACATATAGTAGGTATATTCCGATCGCGTTTTTTTTCTGCTGCTTCGGATAGTTCAGCAACTCTTTTGGACTCCAGCTGTTTTTCTGTACTTCAGTTAGGAAATTATTTTATTCAATTACGGGATAATTTTTGAGTGTACATTTTCAAAGTTGAATGGTGCAGTCTGCCTATGGCAGCAGGATTTCAGGATTGATTTCTCCAAGTTCACAACATTTCGCAGAACGATGTTCTTTTTGGTCGTATTTCGAGCTTTCAATTTGGGGTAAAACATCGTTTCTGCTATAACATTCCTCTATTTTTACAATCTCGCTTTTCACACGTTGTCTTTTTTGACTTCTGAAAAGATGGTATTCCTCCTAGTACAACTTATTGGCGATTCTGGTATTTTCGGTATAGTTTTCTGATTACCATGCATGTTATAATTTGGATAGAAATTTTCCAATGTATTGTTTGCATTATCTAGTTTAATGAAACTTGTTGTACAAAACTATTCGCCTGTCAACGTGCTCAGATCTAATAAATTTTAAACAAAAGCCCTTAAATCTGTCCGAACTAAGATAAAAGAAAATTAAACAAAAAAGAAACCTCCTCTGCACCACGTTCATAAATTCCATCTTTTCAAAACGCATATCATGCTCGAAATTATTTTAATTAGCTTACCAAGCGTGATGGAAGGCTTTAACTTAAACATTCTATGCATGACAGCTTGTATATAAAACAACAAAACAACACTTGTTCGCTCCTGTGATTATCCTTCAACACAAACATAAACATTAAACAATATCGCTTAAACCATCCCACATATTATAGCCTCCATAAATCGCTACAACAATCTCCGAAACAACGAAGGAAGTTATTATTTTAGATAGGGAAACCGGGGAAACGGAACATACGCGGGGGCTCATAAACAGCAGCACATCAGCCAACATTTTAACTTAACATCGAAACAAAACAACTAAACTTTTTCCCCCCAACTCGTACACTCCATAATTTCGGATCCCTTTTGCCTTTTTAATTTGCGATTAATTCTATGCAAGTGGGTTAAGCCTAACACACGTAGATTCCTCTGTGGCAGTGGCTACCCCTGCCATCACTTCCAGTACTTAGGTAAAGTAACGAACAAACCATCATCCGGATGGCCTTGACTAGAAATAACAAAAAAAAATTAAGAACATAGTTAAGGACCAGATGTTTGCTGCATTATGATTATCTGGATATACTCGCACATACATTGCCTTTACACGCATAAAGCTCATCATTACACATACATATATACAAAAAGGATGTTAGCGCAAGCACAACATGGAGGCATGTAGAACGTCAACAAGTGAACCGGAACCAAGAGGAATGTAAAACGGAAATAAAAATTGAGAAGAAAAAAAAAATAGCAAAATGGATCCACTTAAAGGGCTCATTAATGTTTCATTATGAAAGCTTATTAAAGCTTCAGATAGAGCGAAAGGCGAATCTAATTAAAAATTGAGTACGCGCTCAGGATGTATAATTTCTCATTATGATTCGTTTTAGTTTGTTGCATAGAGGGGAGCTAACAAAAAAAAAAAAAAAAAAATCACGAGAGGTCTGCAAAAAATATAAAAAAGGAAAAAATGAAAGAAAATCTTATGGTCTTTGTTAAGTTGAGATTAGGGTTAATCTAAGAAGATAAATGTTGCTACTTGTTTTTTCCTTTTATCTTGAATAAAAAGAAGAAAAAAAAAACACACTAAAACCATAAAGACTTAACTCGTTACTATTACAAGAGTAATAAGACCGAGTTCATATTTCAAAGGATTTTCTTATTTGTTGTAGCTACGAGTACATACATATTTTGTTTGGAGAAAATGATGACTTTTTTATTCTTCTATACTTCTAGTCGTTGAAGCTATACCTTTGCTTTGACATAAGGACTTTTGTGAGTATTATTATGAACGTACTTATAAATTTCAAGATTAACCTGGTTACTGGGATTTTCAGAGAATTAAAGGCTTAGGGTTAAATTGTTCCACTCTATTCCCTTGAGTGATAATGAGCACATGAATAAAAGGATTAAGATACTTTGTGCAGCTGATTTAGGGGAAAAATAGTTTTATTTGTTTCGAAGAGATTTGGATAAATGAGTAAGTAAAGCTCTAAAGCTTGATTGTACATAATTTAATATGACCATTTTTAAATGTCACATTTAGTACTTTTTTAAGCTTAAGATTGTTAAAACTTTTGATTAAAATTTTTTAAAATACAATATTTGAGCAAAGAAGTAAAAAGAAAAAATCCTTTGGGTTTTCAATGACTAAAGCAGTTTGTTAAAAGAATTTGACCTCCAAACAAAGCTTAAAAAAACTAAATTTACCGTTCGTTATTTTTTTAATCAAGCTGAAATGGGGAAAAAACTATTTCCAAATATGTAATTCAAATCAAAATTCACATTTTTTTCAGATTTTTATTTTGAGCTTAAATTTTCTCATGGGAAATACATAGCATCTTCTGTATGTTTCAGAGTTTTATTCATCTCTTTGCTCATATGTACTCCAAAACGAAAATGGTTAAAAGTTACCCTAAATGTCATCTTTTGAGGGAAAAAATATTTTTGTTTGTAAATATTTAGAGATTTTTCAGATATTAATTGTTAAAACAATTTAAGCACCGTTTTACTCATAAAATTTTGGAGTCAATGGAGTAGGCTACTTTATGTCTACTCTGAAGCCGGAAATAACAAGGGTAAGTACTCAAAATATGTATACTGTCTAGTTTAGTACATTTTTGTACTTACTTTACGGTTATGAATTACACGACTGGAAATTCTTTTGCCGCAATTTTTTTATATAATTAGAAAACTTTTATACCTCTTGGAGTTTTTTTTTATTAAAAAAAAATAAATTTGAAAAAACTGAAGAATTTTACCAAATTACCAAACACAATTAAAAAATTGTATTTGTATTTGTGTTTTTTTTTTTTAAATACATTTTTGTAATTTTTTTCAACGAATTCAAACTTTGGCTCAACAGAATTCACTAATTTTATTACTATTTTACTGAAAAATTGCTTATAAATTATAATTTGGTATTTTGGTACCCTGGGATACATAAAATAAAGTAGATTTCAAAAATAATATTTTTTATACTTTATCTAGAGTAAATAGATATTAAACCACAATTTGTGGACTTATGGCGCTTCGGCTCAAAATATGTTTGAAAAATATTTGAAAATCAGTTTAAAAATCAGATATTGTTAGAAATTTCTTTTTCAAAATCATTTTGACACACACAACAAAAAGTCTCAAAATGAAAAAAAAAAGATCGGACATTTTGTACAAGTCGTTCCAAAGTGTGCCGCACCAACTTATTACTAATTACACTGGTGTGCAACGAAAATTGCCATCAAACCAAACTGTATTTTTCTAAAAGATTTTGAGTTTTGACACGTTGAATCCGTACCTGAAGTCAAAACTACCCTTACACGTCACGTTTTTGAGATATGCTAATATGAACATGCAAAAAACCGGTTTAATTAATACATTTAACGTCGGATTTCTTTAGCAGTAAATACTTTATTACAAAACTATTAATGGGATGTGAATGAAGTGCATCTCATCTCTCTAAATCATTTTAGATCATTCAAAAATTCGGTTTCGGCGCAAAATATTGCAAATTGAAATTAATGATTTGTCCGAAATACTCTCTTTAGCCCAAAGGTTTTTAAGGGTTAAAATTCTGAAATAATACATTTCACGGGCTAACTTTATGTTTTTTTTGGAATGCTGAGCACGCATCTGAAGTTATGCAACCAAATTTATCACGGAAAACATAAGAATCATTGAAAAACTTACAAAAAATGCTTTTTTTTATTGTTTTTTATGCATAATCCAAAATATGAACATTTTTCGCTTAAGCCGTTTATGTAGAATAAATGTAGAAAAATTTACCAAATTGAAGTCTAGACCAATTTTTTGTACGACTTCTGGATTCTTTTACAAAAAAATGTTGAAAAAATGTCACAACAAATGCAAAGCATGAAATATCATTTTTAATTGGTTTTCCCCTGATGGCTGCCTTCTTTATACCATAATGAACTATCAATAGTGTAGAAATTCCATACTATCCTCTTAGTTAGAGTTTTTTTTTGTAGTGTACATCACAAAAACTACGTAATTTGGAAATTTGTCGTGATTTTTTTTAAATACAGTTTAAAATGTGACTATACTTTGATGCATAAAGAAAAAACTGGTTTCGAATCTTAGCTCATGGTATGTGGAATAAGTCTACCAAATTTAAGCCAAATCAACTCAATAGTTTTGAATATATACCAGGTCAACCGAATCTAAGAGAGCTCTATTCTGCAACACAATTACATTTTTATAAATTCAGATAGTACACTTTTTGGCTTTTTCGGTCCGCTATTTAGAGCGAAAATAATGATGACAAATTTCATGATTTCTGTAGCTGTACGCTACGCTGGTACCAGCTTAAAAGTTAAATGTTGACATCTGCAACAACCCAGTTTACGTCAAAGAAAGAATGATTCCTTAAATGCTTCCAAATCCTTTTAAGGAGTTTATTAATCTGTTGCAATTTTTCTTGATTTTTTGGATCCAACGGAGCTAAATAAATTTTGAGTTTGACACGAAAATTTAAAAAAAAGAACAATAATGAATCCAAATTATCATATCTGGGCGGGATCAACGTGGTAGCTTAAGCTTCCACTCCACCAATCATGTAATTCCAAGACCCTTAAACACTTCTAATCAGTAAAATAAACTTACCTACTCCTACTGCGTCCTACACAAATCAAAAATCAATAACAAAAACGTTTCTCAAAGTATTAATTTTTTGACACCAAATTCCTTCAATTAAATAGATCTCCCTTAAGAAAAATACAAAAACTAATCCTGATCTGTCACAAACATTCTACCAATTTCATCTGTTCTCATATAATAAATGTCAATGTTATTATGCCAAAAAACCAAGGGTTAATTCATTTAAATAATCTCACCATTATTCTTCCATCAAAAATTTCAACCCCGTTTTGCCAGTTTAATGAATTCATATTACAAGCCTTAACAAGATGGACATTTTTCGTCGTTGGAACATCCCCCCACATTCTCATTGTTGTTGGCGGCAAAACCACAGACTTATAATTAAACGATCCTTTCAGACTGACACAGAAATGGTGTCGTTGGTCGTCATGTTGAAAGTGGCATATAGCTCAGCATGGGGGAGGGGGAGAAAAGAGAACCTGCAACTTGGCAGAAACTTAGAATGCTGCCTTTTCCAATTAGTTTGCTATTATGCGCGCTTTGGGATGTCAGCTCTAACTGTGTTTTCTCTCCATTCACATTTTCTAGATTCATGTTTTCTGTATAAAATTTCTATAAAGAAGCCAAACGTCTTCAATGACCATCACAAGGCTATAAAATTGCGAAGCCTAAAATGTCATGTAGAGTGAAATTGTTGGTTTTTTTTTTTTGTGTTGAAATCAGAATTCTTTCTTTCTTCATCATCATCGTTGGTATACACGGATTGGTTGAACGGAGGGCAAAACTCATTAATCTTGACCTTTCTACGACATCATGAGGAAATTTCAATACCAAAGGCAGAGGACTTAAAATAATGTTTGCTAGCAATATACCCGATGCACAAAGTGGGGCAGTATACGTGGAATGTTGGAATAAATACAAAATTTAACTGAAAATTTATATTACGGCCAATTTCTTGACAAAGTTCTAGTTCTTAAAACTCGGTTTAAATAAAAATTAGAACTCAAATTGTTTCATTTTTATTTTTTTTCCATAAGAAAAACTGAGAGCTAAGAATAATAGTTTTAAACAGATTTTAGAAATTTGTCAAGAAATTGGCCGTTAAAGTATCAAACAATTTATTTTTAAACAGAATTGTTGTTAGAAGGTTTAAGCTGGGGCCATCTCAAAGTAGTGCTCATTTACGGGCTAGAGTTTCTGGGTTAAAAAAAGACTCCTGATCCAAGTTGCCTGAAATTACGAACTTTTGTTGTCTAAAAAAAGAAAGAAATGGAAAATAATTTCCAGTTCCAATTTATTCCAATTTTTGTAGACAATCTTTCCCACCATGTGATAGCACTCGCTTGGCATGTTGGAGGTTAATGATTTTAATTGGAATCATGGCACCCACCAACGAGCTTGATTTATTATTTTGTATTTTTTGTATAAATTGTGTCAACCAGCATCGTGTTTGGTTGGGGACTTAAACGGTTAGTCTAGACCTAATTAAAACAGCGTGGTGCGAAAGAATATTTTGTAATTAAATTTAATTAAAAATTTCTATGCTTCTTGTTTACTTTTCATGTTTGTCCTCAATTCGGCTGATGTTTTTTTTTCAAAAAAAAAAAAAAAAAATAATAAAAAAATGAAAATCCTTCTTGAGATTATTTCTATTTTTCAAACAAACTTGCAGTGTGGCTTAAGTGAAAAATAACCATCAAATATTTTCCACATAAATTTTATAATCTTTGAGCTATTTGCTCTTCAATGTATAAGAAGAAAAATATACCTACTACATAGTTCCAGCGATGATTTCAAGCACAAACAAAAAATACAATTTTGTACGCACATTCATTATTTTGAAGGACTTTGTTTTGAATTTTAAATGAGCGATGAATTTATCAAAAAAAAAATGGTTTAATAATAATATTGACATTATTTTTTTTTTGTCTTGAATGCCATAAATTAAAATAAATATTATGGCGCGTGAACAAATATTTTACTAGGCCTGAAGTTGTATTAATTTTTAACAACAAATATTGATAATGTGGCTTTGAATTCATTAAATTTATCTACGAGTACTTGTAACATGAGTTGAAAAAGTCAAGTGTGTAATATTATCTCTCTGTTGCAATGTCTATTCATATTATATACCTTGAATCTTGAAAACTCTGAATCTGATGGTAATGGTTTTGAGAACAGTTATGTATAGGTCCTTGCATGTGGAAGCTTAAATGTTTCGGAGATAATTATAATAATAGGGTAAGAGCCTGCAGCAGTTTTTGGGTATGAGTGAATGCATAAAATTATGATTTCTTAAATAGTGCAGTTAATAAAGGTTTTACAAGTCAATAGCTAATCCAGGTACTCCACTAATTGTTCTACAGCACGTGATCTGTATAAGACTGTAAATTCCACGTATACATATCCGAAATTCGTTGTCCTTGATTCGTTTACTGGGTGCGTCAAAATTGACATCATTCTTTTTAAAGGCTTGTTATTTTTTCGGAACAAGTTTTATTTCCGTGGTAGGGAAGTTTCCCCGATGCACAACTCCCATCCTGGAGAACCAGACTCTTCGTTAGCTCCAAAAGTGAAGATCAGGATAGAACCGCTTCATATCGCCCGCATGTTTTTCTTCACTGCCGCTATTTTGTAAATAGTTGCAGGTACGAAAAAATGTGCAGGAACTTTTTTTATAAAATTTAATAAGGCTTAATTTTGTAAAACAAACTTTTTTGATACGAAAAGCCGTTTCCGAGATAAAGAGAAAAACCGAAACAAAAACACTTTTGACTTTGAAATAAATTTCTATAAACGGTAATTTTTTCATTGAATTTTCTAGAACTTATTGGACTTTAAAACTTTTTATAAACATTTTAGATAACTTCCCCCTGGAAAAAATGTCTACTTGCTTGATGCGGGATTAATAATGTATTTTAAAATCTAACGAAATTTATCATTTTGTTAAAGTTTGATGCACTGATTTGTTTGAATCTCCTGGCTATGGCTATGCATCAGATGCTTAACTGTTTTTCAGTTCTTGCATAAATCTAAAAATAATAATAATAGTTTTGAAAATAAATTAACAAGTATTTTTTCAAACTGATTTTTTGAAAATCTTACGTTTTAAAGCTCTATTTTTATTAAAACAAAAGACAAAAATAGTTACCAGATTTGTAAAAAAAAACATTATTCCACAAGAAATCATTTTTTTTTTCAAATCTGGCATTATTATTTTTTTCTTTTTTGTTCCAAAAAAATATATTCAAATAATTTATAGGCATCTAGTTTTAAAATATTGTATAAATTTTTTTAATTGCATCGAAAAAAATCAGCAAATTTGGATTTTTTTTAAATTTTGAATCTGAAGTTTATTTTTTTTTTTTAACTGTTGGAGAAAGCAATTTTATTTTGACAACGAGACTAAAGAAAAGATGCCTGACGTTTGAAAAAATTACAGTTTAATGTTGTAAGTAAATTTTTGCCATTTTTTTTAATGATTGTTTTCCATCTAATAATATTAACAGAAAATTTCTTCATCCACGTGAATAAGGGGAAATAGAAATCATTCCTGTTATACCAGGAAAGATAGGGTATAAGGTAAAAAAAAATGAACTCATGAAATTTGTTGATTCATATCGGTGCAGAATGTCACAATCTATAGCTTTTTTAAAACTGCATTTAAAGATGGGAGTAGTGGGGGATGTGTAGGTTTATGAGATATGATTTAAAATGTTTTTATCATTCCTGGATCGAATAAGAAAAAAAAAATAACTCAATACAACTTCGGCAGCATGACCAAGTGATAGCAGATACCAAGGAGAAGGACACTGTGCCTTTGTATCTAATATCCCTTTTAAAGTCGACTGAAAAAAAGGTAAAATTATAAAGAACATCCTGCTTTTTTTTAACTCCTGGCTGGTTGTCAGTGTTACAAAATTCACAAGATTTTTTTTTTAACCAGCAAAGCAGCATCATTACCTTAATGATTATTTGACGGAAATATTTGTGTTACATTTCAAAAATAAACACTAACCATAAGGAGCATCAATTTAAAATTACAACACTGAAAAGGTAAAACATGATTCATTCAAAAAAATAAAGATAGCTACCCTTCCCGGTTTCGAAAATCGATATTTTTTCAATAAAAAGTCTGATTTTTTTAGTATGGAATAAAATAAAGATGGTAAAGCAAAAACCGTGAATGATGTATTTTATCATAAAATTTTAATTAGAATCTTTTCAACTTAAAATAGTGTAATAAACTGTGTGTTTTTTTTTTTCAAAAGACACATAATAATGTACAGTACATAACTACGTAACATTGTTCCAGTCAACCAGCTTTTAGCATACACAAATATTTTTTATTATATTTTTCCAATTTATCTGTGTGCATAATATAGCAAACAATTTAATTGCGCAGCAAAAACCAGTAAATAATTTGAATAAGTTATTTGCACAAACCAAAAAAACAAAAAAAAAAAAAAAGGACAACCAAAGGGGATTTGAATCCATAATAAATATTTTTTGAGACTTTAATTTCTACCACGAACTAAATAACCATGACTGGCAAACTTTATTAAAAAAAATAAACAGAAAATAATATTTTTTTATTATTTTGCTGCGAGTGTTCTGTATGTCCTGATCTGATTCAGGAAAAAAAAAATACACAAAAACTTGAAAGCCTTTCATGGAATTTATTTATTATTAATATTTGTTTTTTTTTTTTTTTCAAAATTCAACCTTAAATTTATATAACTTAAATTTTGTGTTTATTCCTTTTTTTTTTGTTATTGTTTTTAAATTCCCGCTAGTATTTGGTATCAATTTCGTTTGTATACCCAAAGTGGGTGGGTTGATGTGGTGGGTTGGGTTAAATTTAATATAAAGTCATGAAAAATGTTTACGATTTTTATATTTCCGTTTGGGCTGTTTTTTTTTTTTTTTTGTATTTTATTTGTGATTGTGTTACAAAATATTTTCATTAGAATTTTTCTTCGTTTATTTTTTTTATGTTTATTTTTTTATAAAATCAAGAGAATTCAAGTTTTATGAGAGTTATTGTCATAAAAATATACTGAAAATGAATTGAATAGGGATGGTGTGTTAGATCATAAAGTTCTATTGTGTCTGAAATTATAAAAAAAAAACTCGATTACAAATTTTATGATGGTTTTATTCCATTTTATATATTTTTCTTTGTTTTATAAAATTGATGTAAACAAAAAATGTTATTAACTGCAATGAATTTGGAAAGGCGGCGTCACATTAAATTGATTGAAAATGGGATTTTTTCTAGTTTTTGTGTCGCCAAAACGAAAGGAACGACTTAATAAAATATATCTGTGGCTTTTGGTAGAATAAAAAAATATGGTGTATTTATTTTTGTTTATAATATTAAACAGAGAAAATTGTACCAGCATAAGAAATGAATATCATTGTTTGTTCAAATATTAACACTAATTAAGAAAACTTTTAAAAATTCTTTTCATGCTAATGAATATTTTTTAACTAAAAACTTAAATGGTAAATTTCCTGATAACATTGAATAAAGTTCAAGTGACCCCTGACTGACTACGGGTCAGTGAACACTTGTTCCTAATTAGAGAAGTTTCTCAGAACGAAAAACAAAGAGTCCTTTTTATATTTATTAACTCTTGTCATACCTCCATGAATCTCTTGTGTTTCGAAGAAATTGTCTCGAACGGTAGTTGAGCAATCCAGAGGCAACTCAAAGTAATTGTATACAATATAATGTACAGTTCATGTTTGTTTACTCATCATGTCAACCTAAACTTAACCTGTCCTACGAACAAAACAAAAGTTTCAAATATTATAGTGTCACACTTGAAGAAACAATCTTTTGCCTCTGAGCGATGTTTCTATTATTTTGTTTTCGTTTTTTTCATATTTCTGCTTCCATTTGTTCTTGTTTATCAGTTCTATATAAGTGATCGTGGGGTGGTGGTAATATGGCAAACATAATGTTCTACATCACCAAAGGAAACACTTTTCTATAAAGTCGGAGTGGTTTTATCCTTTTAGTATAAATGTCCTTTTTTTATTTCTCTATTTTGTTTGTTTTTTTTTTTTTGTGTCTTCTTTTGTGCATCATCCTATCTCTTCCTGTGTTGGAACTATGAACGAGTACTATGCCTTGCTGCGCGCCAAAGGGCTATAAGTTCAACTAATGTTGTCTTTGTGTAACATGTCTGCGGCTGTGTTTTTTTTTTTTTTTTTTTTTTAACAAAAATAGCGTTTTGCCACAAAAGTTAGCAAATGTTTACCGCAGGACTGTTTGTTTTGAACTTTTGTGGCCTTTGGTTTCGTTTTGTGTTTATTTTCTATATGTACATTTATATACTTAAAAAAGGAAAAGGGGAAAGGTCTTCTTCTTTGTTGCCTTATATGCTTGTGCTTGGATGCTTGCCCAGAACGTTTTGTAACTATTTAATCAGAGAAAACAAGGAACTTCCGTTGCTAACCAAAAAATGGAAGACAAATGACTAGAAGGTTTTTGCTTTGAAAGCGGACAATTTATTTTTGTTATAATAAAGTATAAGAAAAAGATCACAGGGGAAACAAAATTGATTCGTCATTAAACTTCATTAACCTTTTTTTCATTCTTGATGGTTTTGGTTTCTTTGAAGATTTTTGTTTTTTGTGAAAATGTTGAAAATGCCAATGAAAAACGGAATGAAAATGAGTTAGTTGTAGGTATATATTTTTCTTAGTCCCATACAAATACCTATACCCAATTTTAGAGTCATAGACGAGAATTTTAATTTATTTTGCTTTTCGTTTTCCAGTTTTTATTTAAGGAGCTCTAGTAACGAAGTTTTGAAAAATATGCATTTGCTTAAGATTTTGTCATTTTTCTTGAACTCTGTTATTTGGTAGAATCTTATTCAAAAAATTACTTGAACAAATTGATGAACTAGATTTACTCACGGCTTAAACTTTCTACTAAGAAATAATGAAAAATAAATAAAAAAATAGTAGATAGGTGCAATTTGGAGGTTGATAATTTTAGTTTAAATAGACTGCTGAACAGGGCCCAGATTTGTATGCCCTAAATAACACAAAATTTGGGCCTAAAATACGAACTTAAAATGCCTAAATCTGCCCTTAAAATTTGCCTTAAAAATCCAAAAAATGCCTAAAAAAAAAATTTTAAGAAATGAAAAAAAATCATAGAATGTTTCACATCAAAAAGTAGATAAAATTAACACATAAAAAAATAAATAATATAAACATAGTAATGTATACACTAGTTTCAATAGAATTTTTTCATGACTCAAGATGGAATTTTGAAGTTTTGTTTGTATTTCGGTGAAATCAATTTTTTAAGGATCAATTTTTAAAGGATTTTTCGTAAAACGAAATACAGGAAGGCTGATTTTTTTAAATCTGGAAGAAGGATATTAGAAAAGCTTAACTTGTGTTTTTCGAAACGCCGCGCCACTCCCTGGTGAAATCCGTTATTTTGCAAAATGTGAATCAATCTTTATCTCCAAAATAAAGTTTAAAAATGATGTAGGCGTCGTCGTCAATATTCCAAAAACACCCCTATCGATGCATTTAATATTATAACTTAGAATATTTTTGAAAATGGACCGTATATTTTGACACGATTGACCAGATGCAATATCTTATAATCCAAAATTATAGATTCATTGCAATATTTTCAAAAACATGCATATCGATGAAAATTATATAGTGGAGGACTCATATTAATTTTTATTTGTTAACTTTATCAAGTATTCAAGATTCTTTTCTAGTATAGCTATTAGGAATCAGGTGTATGAAGTGTATTCCGTTTAAACAAAAGGTACAAAATCAGATCTAGAACATTTGTTTGTGGTAGTTTGAATACTTGCTTCCATTGTCTTTTGAAAAATTCTATTCTCAACATATTTTTTTGGGAATTGTTCATAAGACAGAACTTACTCTAATTTGAATTTGTGGTATATCTTTCCTTTATATTTGCCATTGTTGGCAGATCTTTTTTGTCTGTAAGTAAACGATAAAGCATGGGTAGATAAGATTCATTTTGCGTGCCAGTTCTTCTTCGTCCCTTTCATAATCGCAAATACCAAAAATCAGGCCATTTGAGCCATGGTCCAAAACTAATGTTTACTTTAGCACTATTCAATCAAAAATTCAAAAGTCAATTAGGCCAGTAAGGTTCTAACGGCCTATATCACCTGTCTTTATGCAAGTCTTTGAGTAATTTTTCTAATATGTGTTTTTTTAAGACATCATTTGCTTTCTGAAAAGGATCTATTTCTTCTTTAAATTACTGTCCTTTATTGTCCTTCTTTTCCCAAAATACCTCTACCGTCAACTTTAAAGGTTATAACAACTAAAACTATTTATATGTTTTCATTGTGCTTTCGTGTAATACCTACAATAATAAAAAAACTAAACGTTCAAGTACCTACTATCGAAGTACTGAGTAGCCTTAAACCGTAAACGTAACAACCAGCTAAACAATTTAAATCTTCTTATACATATGCTGCACATGAAGTCTTCTCATTTCCTTGTAAGAATGCTACTTTCAATTGGCTTTATGTGTGCGCGATGCCTTGATCAACTTGACGGTCTTTTAATAACTTTAGCTCCATGGTAACACTTCAAGAGCAGTTGCAAAAATTCGTTTCGCCAAATGTTTGTGTGTGTGTGTGTGTTCATTTTCTTGAACATAATAAAACAAATTTAATATACTGCCGCGTTTCGTTTAATATCCTTCTTTCCAGATAGAAACTACATTTTCCTCAAAAAAAAAAGATACGAAACATTTTTCCGTTTGTATTAAAATGTGACAAAATTCAAGCTAAGAGTCAATTTCATCTCCACATAGCTTACATCAAAACACTCCTTATACTTTCGTAGAGTATAAAATCAACTTTAAAGCTCTCTGTCTGTTTCTCTCTTCTCAAAAAAAAAAAAAAAGTAATAACTTTGCGCGTGGAAATTTTATTACTCCATTTTTAGAGGAACATGAACGATGAAGACGAGGAAAACGACGACGACGATGGTGATGTTATAAAATAGAGATTCATCCTGGATCACAAAAAAAAAAAAAAAATGTTGATTCCCTGTGTAAACTATTTTGGAAAAAAAAAAAAAAATAAAAACATAAAACAATTTTATTTATTTTTTAAATTAATTTCCTCTTGTGATTTTGAAACTTTTCGTTGAAACTTTATGAACATAAGGGTTCACCACTATTTCACGCTTGGGGTAGTTAAAATCGCGCTAAAAATGTACCTACAAGGACCTTAACAAGGTTGTTGGTTTGGTTTAGTATTTTGTTTTAAGTCAAAGTCAAAGAGAAAAGGATAAAGTTAGCAGACTTAATATTATTTTTTAAGGAAATATAAGGATATTTGCAAGCAATTTGAAATAAAAACGTTGATGTAGTTTTCTTATGGTTATAATAATATGAATTTTTATTTTTAGTATGTATTCAATTTGTATATGTTGTAAGCAATAGTCAGTCGTTTTGGTATTAGTTCAACTTGGCTTGAAGCATACGATAGCTATTTTCATTTTAAAAAGCTTTTTAGTCCATCAGATTCTTTTAAATAAGACAAAATTTATATTTATGAAGGTCTTTTTAAGATGTATTTAAGCTGTACGTTGAACCGTCAGTGGTCGAAAGATTTCTGCTGGAATACAATCCCTATTGTCGTTTTTCTACTCAAGTTGTTTGTTTTGTTATCTCAAAAATATGTTCTTGAAATTTTGGTATTTCTTTAGACATGATTTTTCAACCCCGTTAGTGGGCAAGTTAGACCACCTGGACTTTTTGAATTTGAGACAAAATAATTCGATCTAATAGCTCCATTTACTTTTTTTCAAATTGCACTGAAAAGCCAAAATGAAATCATTTCTACTGATCTCGGTTTCTTAAATGTATTAGGGATATATTGGAAGCGTCAAGCAAAAAGTGTCCCAACTAGCCCCACCCTACCCTACTCGCAAATTTTATTTTAAAGAAGCACCTTCACTTTTACATAAAATACTTAAACAGTTTGTGTAAAATTAATTTTCATACTTAAAATTATATCTAAAAATTAATTCAAATAATTGTTAATTAAAAACGGCTATGCCGGGATATGCAAACGAATAATATAAAAACTACTTCTGAGTTAAGTTGAGACCTCTTTCATACTTCAGTTACTCAAAAGTAGTTTTTAATAATTGTTGTTAATTTTTTTATTGCACTCAGTTTGCATTTTTACATTAATTAAGAATTTTGATTATTTGAACTCCTTAAAAGGTATGTTGCTATAAAAAAATAAACTAGGCTTTCAGGATAAGCCACAAAAATTCCTAGTCATCTTGTGTTTTTTTGAATAAATTGATATAAAAGTGAAAAAATTAATTAAAAACCATTAAAATTGTTTTAGATAAAATTGCGGTTAGACCGTTCTACGCACACAAAAATTTGCTGGTCAAACCAAAACATTATTCAATTTTTGCTTGAATAAAATTTTACAAATCAGACGTGCGTCGTTTGGCAAAGATAAGGAGAGTTAAAGGAAAATAGAGCAAAAAACATAAAAACCGCTATAACTCGAATACGAAGCAAAGCCGAAAAAATGCCCCCTAAATTTTTCCACCAAAAATGACCTCAGTGACCCATGATTTTAGTCTGCGGTGGTGACTGTGGGGCACTCTGTACATGTACATAAACTAGCGACAGTACATTTTGAACAAAACATTTAATACCTATAATGTGGAAAACTCAAAATAAAAAAAAATAAAAAATAATTTCAAATCCCAAAAAAGCTAATACTGCCCATTCACAACTTGTTTTCAACTTTATGTTTCACTATCGTCCTTCAAAGCTCCTGTTGATATTTATCATATGAAATTTATTTCAAAGAACCATGAACAAAGTTAGACACTTCTTTTGCAAAAAAAAACCAAAATATTCAAATCACATTCTGCCTATACCACTTCGAGCAAAGTCATTTATTCCTAAAATGCTTCGCTCTCTAAAAAAGCTGTTACCAAAACAGAAAAAAAAAAATTATAAAATAAAAGTGAAGAAAAAGTAAAATAAAACTGGGTCAAACAACTGCGAAGTGTGTTCAGACTCTTGTTTCATCATAATCCATGATAAATCCCCGGCGGTAATCTTTTCAGGGGACATTCACTATGATGGGGTGCACGTCACATCAGAAACTTGATACACCAACCTGCTACTGCAAAACCTCCTCCAGCTCGGGGGTGGGCAAAACCCGGTGGTCGGGATTAATTGTATAATTTATTCGCGAGGAAGAGACAAACAAGAGCGAAAAAGAAAAGGAAAATTATAAACCTCCGTCTGCCAGCATGCTGATGGAAAAGCTTTACAACAGCAAACACCAATGTAGCAGCAATGATGATGAAGTGAAAAAGGAAGGATGACAACTGGCCCGCCCTGAGCTATCGCACGTAAATCTACATCTTGCAATCAACATTGTGTTCCCCGACTGTCAAGGACTTTTGCCTCGAAAACTCACACGATGCGAGTCGTTGTTGTTGTTTGTTGTTATTTCTGCTGATGTGATAGTGATGGCTGCAGAGTGTCCTGATGTAGCACGTTTGTCAATTGTATGTAGAGACTGACTCACGTTTGTTCTATAGTCGTTATTGTTGTTGTTCCTTTGGTCTTTGTGTTTCAGAATCAGCTTGTTGTTGTTGCAAAGGATATAAAAGCTATTTTCATATGACTATACTATACGCAACTACAACAACGACTGACAATGATAACGGTGATGGAACAACTATGCATGCAGAAGTATGTAAATTACAATTTCCTCATCCGGACGCATTATTTGTCCGTAATGTGCGCGCATCATCAGGCCTAATTATAAGCGACAGCTGAGTTTGACATTATGCATTCGTGAACAGCTAAACGAGGCTCCTTTATTTGCACGAGCATTTGGACTTAAGGACACGTCATTATACAATAGGGACCTAGGGAGTCATAAACAGTTCAATTAAATAATAGACAAGTTGTGTTTGCAAGGTTGCGGTTGAGAGCTGACAAAGTGGCAAGTGGATGTATTTGTTTAAAGCTGGCAGTGGTATTGATCCGTCTAAAAACTCTCATAAACTCTCAGTAAAAAGGATATGAAATCAAAGGTAATTACTGCTTTGATTGGGAAAACAACAAAACCAAGAAGAGAAATTTGTATCAGTCAGTTCTGATATTTGGACATTTTGTTTAAACAAATTCAGAAGAATTCAAATTAAAGGCTTTAAAATATTATACTTGCCCATAACACTGTATTAATGTTTTTTGGGTACCCTGCTGATAACACTTGGAAATCAGGTATTGGATTGCTGTTTACCAAAACTGCACTCAATAAACCTGATTTCAACCGGGCTTCGACAAATTGCAAAACGTCTGCTAACTTCACATTACTAAAGCTACTGTATGTCCACTTGAGAGTAAAAAAGCTGCGAGCAGTGCTTAAGCTTCCCGAGAGTTGTCCGTTTTTTTTTTCTAAACATAATTCTACTCTTTTAGGAAACTTAAGCACTGCTTGCAGCATTGTTAGATTGTAACTCTCAAATGGACACGAATTTTTAAATGCACGTGTTGCAAAAAAGTCGAAGGGGAATCTGACCAACTGGGGAATCGTTGGAGCATACTAAAATACATCCCTAGAAATTTTACTAGATGGGCCATAGGAATAATGGAGGGAGACCATATGATCCTTAACGGCAACACTTAATAATCTGCAGATCTGGGGCAAGTTGTAGCTTTTGAATCTAGGAAAAAGGGCACAAATACATCTTTTGGAAACCAAGCAAATCGCATATGCAATGCTAAAAGCACTCTCTTTTTAAGTTATACTTCATTAAACACGTTTATAAAAATATTCAACCAGTAATAACACATAGACTTTTTCAGTCCATTACTACTGGTTTTTTTTCACACAGCAACCTTAAGTAGGTAAACAGAAGAATTAGTATTTGTGTAAATAGCAAATTTTGTGTAAAAATTTATGTATTTTTGACATAAATAAAAACAAATTGGAAAACAGTTTGGTGTGATTCGAATTATGGTTTAGTTGATATTGTTTATTTTTATTGCAAAACTACACAAATGTTTGTGTATACAGAAGTCGTGTAATCTAAGCTTAATAGTTCAGTTAATCCGTAATTTGACCTTGCGCGCAGAGGCACTGTCAGTTTTTTTTTGTGGATCGATAAAGGTTCATTTGAAGAGCTTAAACCCAAATTTGCACCACCTGACATCTCTTCTTACCAAAGTTATGCACAAAAGAGCATTTTTATTTTGTTTTTTTGCTAATATTTCGGTTCCAGTATGCCTTGACGCATGACGAATAAAAATCAAATGGTTCATGATAATATTTTCTGACAATAAAGTGCAATTTCTTTTGGTTCAAACATATCCGTACAAAAGTGCAGCTAGTTAAAGTCAGTTCTTGGTTTTAAAATTACACTTTTTCGTAATAATCAACGATATCTAATATTGTGGTAGGCATTGTTTTTACTAATTTATAAGTTCTATTCATTTCCCACAATTTTAAGTATAAACTGACTCTTCACGACTAATAAAAGTCGAGGTACCCAAGCTTGAACACATGCATGTAGTATCGAAAACACGGCGCGTCATTACTTTTTATCCAAGCTGTATAAAATAATGATTCAACTTTATTGAATGCCTACCACAATCAAATTATCCTTAATTTGATATATCACAAATAATGGTATATGATATAAAAAATTTACATTATTTAACTGAGTTTATCAAAATTTAGCAAGAATGTCTGCTTAGGTCGACGGAACTCGAACAACTACCAATGGAGGGAGGACCGAGGAGGTGGTTCGCTTAAAACAATAAAAACCTTTTTGCTTATTGTCAGATTTTAAAGTTGGGGGTGTTTTAATTTAGCTGAAATATCAGGCTACAAGATTAAATAATATTTTGTATACACTTGCATTTAAAAAAAAAAATAATAAAATAATAAGGCAAAATCAATTTTTGTTTTCTATTTCTTTTTATATTTAAATACTATTACGGCAACTTAAAAGCATTCATGTAAAAAAAATGGTTGAAATTGATTGAGTCATGAAGGAGAAAATCAGAATTTAAAAAAACGGTTCAATGGCAGTTACCGTTAATAACGGTTTTAAAAAAAAATGATTTCCATTTAAAGATAGACCTTATTTAAAAAACTGACCATGATTGATGATGATTTTTAATCAAAATCGTAGGCACCGTTTTTGAGAAAAATGAGTTTTTCTAAAAGCGGTATATGACGGGTACTGTTATTTGGGGTCATAAAAAAAAAAAATCAAAAAAACGTCTGGGGATATTCTCCAATTAGGCTGTGGTCTCTGATACATACATACAGACAGACAGACAGACAGACAGAATTGTCGGACCCACTTTTTTCTCATTCTCTATCATCGTAATGTCATGTTTGATTGTTATCTCAACTTTGTTTTTGTACGAATGCATAACTTAATATATGGTACCCATATCGCAAGTAAAAATGATATGTGACAAGGATGTATAACTTCTGGTGTTCTGCTCGTACATAAGTACATATACACCTTTTTTTTAAATCAGTCCTATAAATATTGGTTCACTCATTTTATCTAAAACTGATTTCCGAAAAAAAAAATGTATTTTCGAAATTTTCTCAACTAAGTTTGTAACTTATATTTTAAGTAATTACACATTTATTAAATATTTATTTGCATTTTCCCCCCAACTTTTCATTGAAACGTATTTAAATACTTCTTAACTCTTTATCTCTTTTTAAATGTTGCTCAACTTATTTCATAAAATTGCCGCAGGGTTCAACGATAATCTTCCCTTAAAAATATACAAAATAAATTAACGTCTCTCAAAATATGATGAGAAAGTTTTTGTTTTGTGCAAAAATTTTCAAATAATCATCATTTTCGAAAAATGAAACTTTCTTTGTAACCAAAACTCAAAAGTCCAACAACAATGTGTATACATCAGCTGGTCTTTAGTTAAAATTTGTGCTAAGGGACTTTTAGCCATTTTGTGTTAAAATGAATATGAGAGGGGCACATTCCTGTGGTGCGCAGATGTGTTGGTGGTGTAATGGTGCTGCTTTGAAATTGTACGGATAACAAATATTTTTAATTACCAACAGACTATTAAAAAATTTTATTTTTCTGGACACTGTAGCTGGCTGGTTGGAGGAAGTGTTATAAACAGAATCTACTTGAGTTCAAAGTAATGAATCAACTTGTTCAACCAGATCCTGTTTCTACAACATTGTTGCAAAGTAAGAACAATTTTGTATTCTCTTCACCATCACAGCTAATCCCTTTTCCTTTTCCCAACAAAAAAAAAAAAAAAAAGAGGAAAAATAAAACTTCAAAATAGGTTTCCAGTTTCCACACATAAGAAAAAGTTTTGTCAATCCAACAGATACAATTTCGTTATCATACTTTGGCGGAAGTCATTAGGGTTTAGTTTTGTTAAAAAGTTTTGTTTTTATACTTTTTTGTGCTCAACTCAACAATGTCAAACAAAAATTCTTAAGTTTGGTATACTCACCGAAGGCAATTAAATATTTATTGAATACGATTCTATTAGTAAGCGAGGTTGGACATGTAATGTTATATTGTGGGTTAGAAACATACAATATACATACTTGGGATATAAAACGATATGAGAAATTGAATTAATATAATTATTTACTTAAAAAGTTATGAGAATGTTGTTGATTGTGTTAAAAAGTTCAGCTTCCAGTTGAATTTAATTAATTTAAACAGATATTAAGAGGAAAGTTCAATTTTAAAATGGTTAAAATTAATATTAAGATTATAATTTTCAACTGATTTATTAATGAAACATTGCATTAGCTATTTTTTTATTTAAACTTTAAGGCAGCGATATTTTAGTAAAGTTAAAAACTATTTTGTTTACGTGAAAAGTATATTTTGATTTTTTTAAACAGATTTATGTGAGAAATCAAATTTATATATTAAAACAATTTGTATGACAATATAAATGTTGAAAAGAAATTCAAAATTGTTTAAGTAGACATAGTCAGATGTTATGAATGGTGCAATTGGTCACAGGAGCATAAAAAGTGCATTTTGTTCGGTGTTTTTTCTGTAATATATCATTTACAGTATTTGTTTTTTAAATAAATCAATAAACTTTATTCAAAACTATTAAATTTTTCATTAAATTTTGTAATTTTAACGCATTCATTAAAAACATATTTTTACTTAACAACATCTGGGGCAGCGTTTAATAAAATAACTGTCCAATATTTGTTTTCCGAATTATAGTCAAACATTTTATCTAATAGAATCTGTTCAATTTATTAAAATCCTGCAACTAAAACTAAAATTACATATTTTCATATCCAATGAAATCAACTTTTTATGTTTTTTTTTTAATTTTTCTTCCTTTAAATCTGTCAGTATGCATTTATATGTTTAAAAATGTTTTTTGCCTATCAAAAACACTTGTACCAACAATATTGTAGTACATGGTTGTATAAAATTCAAACAAATTTCATACCATTTTGCAAAACCATTTAGAACATAAAAATTGATTTTGCTCTTCATTACCTTTTACTCATTATTTTTTGTATGTTACTGTTTAAAAAATTACACCATGTTATAACCTAATACGTCAGCGAAATCAAGAGACAGCAATCTTTAAAATTTGACAAGAAACAAAAATTTTAAAAGCAAACCATCTCGAATACATTTGTGAGCCAACGGTACCCTTCTCCCCTGGTGGCTGGTCGAATTCCGATGACCAAAGCAGACATTTTTGTTGAATTTTGTTGAATTTTGATGAAACTTCAAGTTTGTAAAGTTTTTATACCATGTATATATGTGTGATATATCAATTTGAAGGTAATTTGATCGTGATGCTCAATAAAGTTGAATCATAATTTTTTGTGGGTTTGGTAAATAGTAATTCAGGGCCGAGTAAAAAATACTCTTACTACCGTTATCTCGGCTCACAGACTACAGAAAATTGTGAAATTTTTTACATAAATGTATTTATCTGATTTCTAATGGCTACGTAAATTTCAAGTTACCTACTAATGGTTTTTTTTTTTTTTTAAACGCCGTTAGAGAAGTATAACTTCAGAAAACTCGTTATACAAGATTAAACTTCTGGGCTAAAGATTAAGCCTCTGGGCTAAAGATTAAGCCTGTGACATTTTTAAACATTTGAATATAAAGAGTCCAGAAAAAAAATAAACATGAAAGGGTGTTTTTTTAGCGGCATTGAAACTATACATTTTGTAACTGAAATTTGATTTTTTAGCACATGTTATGATAGTTTTTTTTCAGTTATTTTTAAACTTAATTTGAAAAATCTACATTAAGTATCCATTTCCCCGAACTAATGCCCAAATGCAAATAAAAATGAGTCTTTCAATTCTGTTCGCCTGTTCTGTCAGTCTGTATAAAAGACTTAATGAATGGGTTTTTAGGAACTATTCTTTTGTTTAAAAAATTTATCGTTACATGCCACATCATGTTGACTTGTTTGTTTTTCAAAAACGGCTCATACGATTTTAATAAAAAAAATAAAAAAATGTGCGTTTTTTTTCAAAATTCCTGTCTTTTTATGAAAACTTTTTTTTTTGTGTTGTTTTGTTGCTTTTTTCCTTAAGGACTTGCAAATTTTTTTATAAACAACCTTAAAAGTTGCGTTATAAAGTAAGAAAATTACAATTTTTTTATTAAGGTCCTTTGAAAATCTTTTAAAAAAGGTGTTTTTTATTTAAATATGGCTCTTTAGATTTTTAATTGCTTTATATGGCAAGTATTGATTTTGTGTCAAAGACAAATTTGAGATTTTAATCAAAACCATTACAATGTTGGAGAAGTCCAACATGGTCATGCTGTCCGTCAGCCAGTGCATCTTTGTGTTTGTATTTCTATGCGTCTGTGTAACCATCTATACACATTTCCACTGCCCAAAAACATGAACGGAATTTATTGCAATTTTTACCCACATTTTCTAAAGTTAATTGAATGGTGTTTTTTTTTTTTGCAGTAAAAACAGTTTTTAGCCTTTTAGAATTTGCTTTTTTTATATATTTTCAAAAAAATTCTTTTCAGAATTTTAAATCAAAAACTTAAACATTTTAATATAAGAGAAAATTTTATTTTACGAAACACTGGCCCATTAGAATTTTCAAAATAATTTCACAAAATTCCAAATTCATTGTGAAAATTTTAGAGCAATCTAAAAAAAAATTCAAATTATATATGCCACATGCCAGTAATTCATTAAGTATAATTTTCTTCCTTTTCCCAGTTTGAAGCTTAACAAAAAAAACCAGACTAACAAATGAATGAAATTAGTTAAGCTTTCAAAATATCTCTTATACAAATCGAAAACAAAAAAAAAAAAAATGTTTTGAATCCCCTACATCAATAAAATAACTATAAGATAAGTTTCATCCCAGCATCAAGTAAGAACCAAAAAAACTCATTTTTTAAAAGCTAAGTCACTTTATTCGTAGTGATAAATGGTTTTCTATGTCTTCATATTACACAGGAGTCACAATGTAGACCTAATTTAGACACAAGCAAATTTATGTAACCTGGATTACGATATCACATGATTAAGTGCACACGAACCATCCAAACATATCACAATAAAAGCAAATAAAATGAGAAATGTGTAATGAGTGAAAACCATGGACCCAGGACACAAGGCCCAAAGACACATTGACACAGAGACACATGGACCCCAACTAAACGAAAAAGCCATTAATTTAATGGGCTTCTCGGTTAATGGTCAGCAAATTTCTTTTAAATGATACTCGTCTTTTGAGTGTGAGTACATTTCAGAAATAATGATGGTATGGTATGTAGTCATGTTATATGGTGGTAGGATACATGCCATTTTCTCCTCCTTGCCAAGGATATCATCAATCACATCTCAGGTGTCAAATGCTATTACATCTTGTTCTTAATTTTATTTTGCTTTTGTGCTTGCGTATTCATCTGCAGGGACTTCATCTCCATTCACGACCACAAGGCATTAAGTTTCAGGAATTTTTATTTTCTTTCGATTAAATTTACCATAGGCTTCCTCTGATACAATGTATCTCTGTGTGTGTGTGGTAGTGTATATGGAAACGCCTAAGGGAGGAAGTAAATACTCGGGATTATTATGAATTAATTCATCCATGAGGATGGCATGGGTGGAGTTATTGTGTTGCACTGAATACGCTTTTGTGCTTTCGAGGTTAATTAATTTCGATTATGTTGAGTATCGTGCGTTGGAGGGTTGATGGTTGATGGTTGGAGATGAGCGAATAAATGTAGATATATGCCTAGGCTTTCTGAGTCGTTGTCGTTATGCGTGAGACTCGTCGTAGGACATGACAGAGTTGACAGAATATAAAAATTGATTTTCCTTTGGGTTATTTATTATTATTAGCTTGGTTTTGAGATTAAAATTGTTGATTTAATTCGTACATTTATGAAAGTTCATAGTAGGTTTGGATATTAGCTATTAAATTAGGATAAATGAAATTATTATGTTAATAAGCTGAGGTTGAGATGATTGGTTTTTGTAATAGAATTTTTGAAATATTTATTTTTTCAAAAGAACAGCAGATGGGAATATTTTGTGATACTTCTAAAATTATAATACTAAAAATTATAATGTCACATCTGCCACAGAAATAAGAAAATAATAAATATTGCAGAATTTTAAATTTCACGTCTTATGGCCAACGGAAATATTATACTGAACATAATGGCAACGTTTTTATATGGAATTTCAAATTTGATTTAATATAAATAAAGCATCAAAAACTCAAATCGATATTTAAAATTCTCAAAAGTAGCTTTTCGCTAAGAATTCAAGAATTAGTTTTCTTTTAAAAAGCGAAGAAACGGCTTTTGTCTAACAATTTTTAAGAAAGTTAAATATGTTTCACGTTTTTGAGGTATTCTTACTAATTGCTTTTTGTTGAAGAGAGCAACATTCTGCGTTGATACCATTAAGAAAAAAAAGGCTGGGTGCGACCCACACTGGTAACTTCCCATTGGTACCCTAAGAAACTAAGTGCCTTAGTTACTATAGAATTGTTAAATTAAAGATTTTCAGTAAAAGATCAGTATTAAATGAAGCGAAGCCGTTTGTTTTTGACCTATTACCAGTTTTGAACAGTTCTGGGGTTTGTTATGTATGGCCCTTCTTAAGACAACTCGACACCGGTGCAAAGTTGAGATTTATTTGGGGAAGCAATGCTGACCCCCTGCAACCTAAATACATGTAATCACTATAGGATTTGGGGTAGAAGTGAGTTTGGGTGTATGCAAAATTTAATCTGTAATAATTCTTAATTAACGCTCTCCTGAGTGTAATTGTGGTGAGTAGGATTATCTTGACCCAACGAAGCTTATATCTTGATTCGTTCTCGAGATATGATGAACGAAAAAAAGTATTACGAACATACGAATTCACATAAACACATAAACACAGACATCTTTCTTAGAACTACGGATTAAGACTCTAGTGACCTCAAAACGTCGAGAAATGTCGAATTTTTCACTTCGAGAAATCGCACCAATCACAATAACTTCCAATGGGAAGTTAAAAATCATGAATTAACTTTTTTAACCCTAACTAGACTTTATCTTTCCTGTTCTACATAATATCCAGCTCGTGAAAATATTTCAATACAAAAACGAATTTCCTCAAAAATTGATACAATTACCTATAAAAGTGTTAATTTTTTTATGAAATCACCAAGAACTTTTTTTGAAATAAAATAAGGATAAAAAATTAATGGTTTGTAAAATCTCTTATAATTTGGTTTTTATTTTAAAAGAACTTTTAACGCCATCTGCTTCACCATACTCATTTAATTTGCTTATGTTTACATTTAAATTAATTCTATAAAACGAAAACATTGCAGACATTTCACACAAATTGCAAACAGCAATAATTTTGAAATTTTCACCAACTATACAAAATTTTCCTCAAGTCCTTTCACTTAACATTTAAAATTTTCTTGTTGCAAAAAGAAAAACTTTTTCATAATAATTCACCACCAAAACTTGCACTCCAATGCACTCTTTCTTGAGCTGCAAACAAAAAAAAATACCTTCTTTGCAAATTCAATTAATGGATGAGGCTTTGGGTGTGTGTGTTAGTCTGTGTGTTTGTGTGTATCCTTATCCCAACCACAAGACGCATTTTGCTTTATTTTGCAAAAATTTATTTCTCTTTAAAATTGCATTTGATTTAAAACTTGAAGGTTTCTCAAAATAAAAAAAAAAGAAGAAAACATTATGAAAATGTTATCCTTTTTGCGCGTTGTGGTGAATTATTTTTTTTTTTTTTGTAGTGTTCTGTGGGTTGTATGTGTAGGTTTGCAATACACACAAACATGTAATATCATGTTTCACTTTGCATTTTTATAGCTTGAACTTTCTGACAAAAGGAAGATGTCTAAGAAAAAAAAAAAAAAAAAAAAATTGTATGGATATCTTTCTCTAGAAAAATGGTTTTCTTTTTTCCAGCTCAAGTGGTACAATAAAATGTATTTTTGAATAGCTTTAGTTGAGGTGATTTTTATTTGAATAAACGAGATATAATAAGCTTCCGCATAACACTAAGCTTCGTTCTTAGTACTTCTAGGAACACATAACAATATTTTAGCAAAAAAAAAAAAAAAAAAAAAATAGTACGTATACGCCATGTTGTCCCAACGATCGTTATTTTAAAATTTTCTGTGGGAGGAAAATAAATTTCCTCAAACCTTTGATTTCATATTATTTCTTAGACGAATTTATTAAAAATTTAATTTATGAATAAATAAAATTCAACAAAGAAACCAACAAAGTTGTAATTTATTGCATCACCGCTAATTTACAGGAATCCATTATGATACATCTTTTCAATTTGTTTTTTTCTTGTCAATATAATAAAATAGAAAAAGAAAAATATTCAATTTTTGGAATTGATGTGGTTTCATAAGAGTGGACAATGTGCTCTAATAAATCAATATAGTCTTTACATATATTGAAACCTTTAAGTAGATTAATAGCTTAGAACCCAAGTACCTACTGATGGAATAAAACATAAAAGCATTATGTTCTGACCATCAATAGAAGAGGATACACGACTCTGTCTGACACTTTTCTCGTTTCTCGTTTATCCTCTGTGTGTCTTATAACTATTGATTCGATTTGACCCCAAATGCAAATTACATTGAGCAATAAATTCAAATTAGACCGACAGCAAAAACCAATATAATGAAATAAAAATACAAAAATACAAAAAGAATAAAAAATGGTTGTACCTACATAATATTGATTGATTTTTTTTATTTTTTTGATAATGTATTCTCTGATCTCATCTTTGTTGATAAATTTATTTGAATTAGAAGCAAAAAAAAAAACATTATTTGAAAAAATGGCATTTCGCAGGCCCAAATTCATGACTTTTAAATTTTATAGAAATCCTGAACAGCAAACTAACATTATTATACAAATCAAGATGGAAGCTGTGTTTTTTGGTATTGTGTTAAGTAAAAACTACTAAAATTTTCAATAATTTAATTTTTCATAATCACTAAAGTTCACAAAAATATTTATGAAAGAATAGGTAAATTATTATAACAAATATACCTCTACTAACATTTTTTTTTTTTTTTTATTTAAAAAAAAGGTAAAGCTATATAATCTCAAAATGCTCAAAATTTCGTTAAGTCAATTTGAGTTAAAACTTCAATGTAGGTAAAACTCTTTTTTTCTTTTGAATCATTTTAAACATTGTATACGGCATTACGCTTAAAACTTGGCTGAACATTATACGATTTCTGAAGGGATTTTGGTAATTGGATTTATATTGACACATAAGATAAAGGGAGCCAAAAATTTGGAAATTTTGACCGAAGAAGTCAGGAAATCGTCAGATTTAGAAAAATAATTAAAAAAATATTGTAAATTCTTCATACTATATGTTTGACAATAGTTTAAATCGAGTTTGAAAAACGACACCAAATTTGGCAGTTCAAAATCATTTTTGTAAAATTTGCAATGAGGTGCTGAAATTGCAACGTACGCAAATTTACAACCGAGATGCTTTGACAGAAACTTTTGGTATAAATAATATTCCAATGATTGGTCCCTAGCCAAAGAACGTGTACGATACACAAAAACAAAAATGGCTAACTATGTTAATGCTTGCATATTCTTTCACGATTCTTTTATAGTGGAACTGTTCAAGGCGTTTTTTTTAATTGATTTTTCTTTCAGTTTCATCACATTTCGGTATCTTCCTCTCTTGTGAAATGGCCACCCTGTTGTTGGAAGGCATTCAATGTTAATATTTTTGTTTGGATCTTTATTTGTACGATTAAAATTTATCATTTTAGGAACCTTTTTCACAGCATAGTTGTTGGAAAACCATAGGAACGCAATGATTTCCGTCAAACTTTATCGGTTATAGCGCTTGAGTGGTGTTTAGGCGTTTAAGTGGGGTCGGTGTCGAAAAACAATTTTATTTCAGTAAAATATCAGTTTTTGTGTTTCAGGCTTTGAATAAAAAAAGTTTGAACATTTATGATAGATATTTTCGGTTAAACCTATTTTGTATGATTAAGTAGATAATCAAACACAGTAATTGTGGTAAATATTGTCAAAAATTGAGAAAAACAAAAAAAGGTATTTGTAATTTGTATCAGAATATAGCTTTTGATATATGAAATTTTGAACATACCAAAAACATCCCATTTATCTCATCATTTTCTTAGGTTATGTCCTCTAAGAATTGAATTGGCATTGCTGGGTCTAAGAGGAATACGTACTACAAACACTTTACATATTTTCTATCCGATTCTAGCGACTCAGATTAATTTTTGTACTTCCTTAATAAAACTATTAAATTGCAAAAAAAAAAAAAATATTTTTTTGCTATAAATACCCACATATTTTAATCTATTTTCGTAAATACCGGGTATTTACCCAAAAATTTTATAAACCGGGAACTTGTCCATCACTATCGTTTTTGGGAAAAAAACGACGAAAAAACTTTACAAAAATCATATCTCGAAAACATATCCTAAAATCTATACTAAAAATACAACGGCACTTAGGGTGTAGTGGCTGTAAACTAGTGTAATTGGATGACCAGGGTATATTATTATATTAAAAGTAAAATTGCTCAATTTTATATGGAAAATTGTAAGATTTCACTTGTTAAACAAGTACATGTAGTTTTGTGTTATAGGCACCAGGGCGTCTTACGTCTTTTGTCGTACAGCTTTTCTGCAGTGAAATCTAGTTAACTAACTTTAGACTGTTCAAATAGATAAAATATAGTCCCAATTATAATTATTGAGCTTTTGTTTAGTTTATGTTTAGCTTAACATGCCCAAAAAATAGTATTTTTATATAAAATCTCGATTTTTTTGAAAAAAAAAGTTTTGACCGTTTCTATTGAAATTGGATACTTGAATTTGGGCTTTCAAAGTGATATATTTAGTTATTACGGATTTATTGACGTGAGTTTTAAAGAAAATTTTATTAAGAACACCATTTCTTGTACATAACTTAGATGACCGTAAAATTACTTTAGTCTTTGTAGTAGCCAGCCTTCGCTATCAAAATAGCAGACACGCATTTTATACCCAAACCATTCGTTGCAGCAGTTGATAAGAAAATATTGTTTGCCTTTTAAAGCTTAAATCAGCCTCCTGAAAATGCAAAATAATAAAAAAAGCTTTAACATAAAAATCCTCTTTTAAACTATTTCTTTTTTAATGCTGCGATTTTCTTAAATCTTTTGTCACCCAAAGTGCTTAAACTTTTTTTTTTTTTGGTTTTGGTTTTATCTTCAAGCCTCAATGTCAATATTAAATCATATATCCTTCTTTTTCAATCTTCTTTGTTGAGATAACAAACACACATACAAATAAACAACAAAATAACATATTTCAGTTTTTACCCTACAAACATAATTACAAGTATATGTCTGTGTAGGTGTAAGGTATGTTTTATGTATAGAAAGTAGTATACTCTACTCGTACGAAACAAATAACATCCTTTAAGGGCTTAACCAATTGTAAACATGGACTTGCTGTTTTTTTTTTTTTTTTAATACCAACGTCTATATTTAACCATATATCTTTGTAGTATATTTATATTCTATGAGGATACATCTTCTTAAAGTTTGTTGGGGGCAAAGACAGACAAGAAGATTGTGAATGAATGAAAAATAAAATGAAAAGAAAAAAAATCTTCCTTTTGTTATCAACATTTCACTTTCCTTAGCTGAAGGACATATCTCAGGCAGTAGCTGTAGCAGCAGTAGATGATAATATTATAGCTCTGGAGCTTGTGTAACACAAGCATCCAGAAAAGCAAGAACACACAAGACCCTTAAATGGAATCCTCTTATTGTTTGCATAGACTTAACAACATTTCACATGAATATTCATTGTTTGGCAAAAAAGAACATAGCTCTTCTCTACACACAGACACACACACACATACACAAATATAAATATAAACAAGAGGAAGATGGATTTTGTTAATGTTTACTTGCTACCACCGAAAAATCCTTTCTTATCCATACTCTGCTTCTAAGGACCGAATAGCGCAGCTTTTTCTTCAAATAGATCTTTACCCTATAAACAACACATCAACATCTCAACATGACTACACGCACGGAGTCTTTACATTTTGGCAGCTTCAGTGGGAGATTAGAAATAAACACATCCTTTTGTTTATTGTTAAGTTTTTGTTATGGTGTGTTGTCTGTGTCAGGATGCTTCAGAGGTTTATCACTTTAACGGTTCGACTAAGATATTATTCGACTTCATTCAAAATCCAGAGTAACGTGTAAATGGAGGAAGTGTATATATCATCTCGAATCAGTAATTGGTTTGCAGATTGAAAATCTCATTTTCACTGTAGATAGGTAATCTTTAAAGTGGAACTAAATTTAGCTAAAAATCGATTGGAAAGATGGATATTATCTGGTATTTTCACTCCAATTTTGTATATGATTTTTACTTGTATTCTTGTCTTTCTTCAAAGCAATATTTTAAAGAAAAGATATACGCAAACAAATTACAAATACTTTTTTATTGTATTTACCTACTCACGAGTATAACATTTCAAATCGTCCCATAAAACTTTATCCTTTTCTTTTACTTTTGTACATATGCCAAGGATAGAAATGTGAAACAAAGAACATCCACTCGTTTCAGATCATAAAAGGGAAATAAATTGATGGTGCAACGTGCTAGAGATGCGTTTTGCATGTTAAATTGGAAAAAAGAAAACATTTGATCAACCTACATTATTATATTTTTTCTTCAAGGATATCGGTATGTACTTTGGCTTAGTGTTTTTTTTTTTTTAAATGCTCACCAGATTGTGATAGAAGAGGGTATTTTCTGCGTAAAGTGAGAGACATACATTTTTTTAGGAGTAAAACTAACTCTTTCGTATAACCATTTAGAACTTCAAAAACAACAACTCTAGGACGTGGTAATAAAATAAGTAAGATCCAAATTTTCAAGTGAACGAAATATTTTTTTTTTAAATGTTGTTACTGGTATCTACCCTAAAACTGTAATATTTTTTTAATTTTGACTTTCTCTTAAATGTCTTAACGGATTTCAAGGATTTTCTTATACAAAAGGTAAATAAACTTGGACTGAAATATCTTGTTTTTGCTGTTATTCATTGAAAAAAAATGTTAAAAAATTTAATTTCTTCACATAAATCTTAAAGTCATTTTGACAAAATATTTTTCTTAATATTCCCTGATTTTAAAATCAATTAAAAACCACCCTTATAAACTTTCTAAAACGTGAATGTTATTTAAATCTCAAAAAAATAGTTATTTAGCATTTTGAATATAATCCGTAGTGGACGCCTAATTTTTTTGTTTCATCTATCAATCCGCATAACTAATTTTTCAATAAAACAACAATTTTACCCAAACCAACAACAATTTCAAAGGTCTAAGAAAATATTTGATTTTGGAAATAATTTTTAACTTGAAAATTAGATTTTTATGTATTTTTTTCTTAACTAAAACTTATCATCATCATTTTAATTTATCTATTTAATAAAATTTATTTCATAATTCTAAACCCTTTACTTACTTTCCGAGATGTACAAAAAGTTTTTTTGACTTTTACCCCATTTTACCCCAACTTCCCGGTGGAATTTCGAAAAATCCCGTTTTATCGGAATCTTACATTTTACCACCTATCTTTTGGTGCATTTAGTTTTTTTTTCTTTCTTTTATATTAAAGTGTTGTAGAAAATGAATCAAATTTATTGTGTGTGCAAAATAAAAAAAAAAAAACAAACCCAGCATAAAATATAAGTGTGTTGTTACTCTTTACTCCATAGTGCCTGTGTGGAAAAACCAGTAATGGGCTGAAAATTTTAATAACACCAATAAAGAAGTATAACTTCAAAAACTTTAAAAACTTAAAACTTAAAACTTTTTTTACACACAATTATTTTTTTTGTAATTTCCAATTATGTTTTTTTTTTTTTTAAATATCTTGCTTGGATGGAGAACCTCCATGATAGCGGGTTTGAGCTATGAGGGTTTATTCGAAAACAGATCTAACGACTTGAATTTTTTGTTTTTTCTTAATTATAAATAACGAAACTTTTTTTCTCGCTAACAACAACTTCAAACGATAATTTTTATCACTTCAAATAGTTTTTTTTTTATATAAAAATGTTAAAAAAAAAATTACCGACAAAAACAAAGTTTTTCTAATTTTTCCTTCATTATTTTTTTTTTTTTCAAAATATCAATAATAATAACCCGGAAAAAAATATTTTTTTTTTAACCCGATCCAGCCTTCGCAACAATCTTTTGTGTTGCTGCATTTGTTATGGGCATAGAATTAGTCTAACCAAGTTTCACCTTAAGCGTCACCTAACTGCTCCCAACAAACACGTTTTTGGTCTAAAGTGAGCTGCCGCAGTTTTCTCATGGCTCAATATTAAATCAATATTTTACAAACACCTTCTTTTAAGATGTTCATATCCTCTGCTATATATCTCACTTCAATTTCACTATCGTTTGGGACCATTTGCTTATATTTGTTGATTTTATCGTCAGCAGTTTCAGTTTTTTTTTGAAGTTCACTGCCGCAAAAGGTAATGGTGGTACACGCAAATGTTAATAGTCTAGTTAATCTCAGTGGAACAAAATTTCACGTTGACCATCATATGTAATTTTAGAAAAAAATACTGACTGTTCCGCCTTCGCTCGATTTTACGGCTTAAGATTTGTTGTCTTGTACGTCAAGAACAATGCAACAGCTAAATTGCTCAATTCACATCAACACTTCCAATATTATAAAAAATTAAGTGACGCTAGCATAAGGCAAAGTCATTATTGTACTTAGTAAAAACAGACCAACTAGAGGGTAGTAGATCTTAGTAATATGTGTTGACTTACCGGTACTTTTTGATGAACGTTCCTCTGAAGTGGTAATATTATTTTTTGATATGACGTCCATTATAAGTTGCTTTGAAAGTCTGAAATTAATAAAAAAAAACAAAAGTACATTATTATCAGTCAACTTCGTTTTATCTTACACTCTTATAGTTATTTTTCAAAATGGCGCCCGGGTGAAACTCGTATTGAAGTATAACATAATAGCGTTCATTACAATATTCTATTGCTATTGTTGAGTTTTTTTTTTATAGAAAAATATATCGAAATATAAAAAGTAATTCCTTTGACTGGTAGGTCGAGGTTCTTTGTAGAATACTACAAATATATAATAGTTAGAATCTGAACTAAGTAAATAGCATTTTTAGGCATATAATTCACGTTGTGGTACTGGTTGGTTGGGCTCATACTTAGGAAAAATATTGTACAAACGTAAGATTGACACAGAAGAGGAATTTTACTTCTAAATTAAACCATACGTTTTACTTAAAGTTGCTTTACTTATTATCTTCTTTTTCTTTACAATATTTATCCTTTCTAAATGTTAAATTTGTATCCTCCAATATTATTTCTACAAATGTCGCCATCGGCAAAGTCTAATTTTCCCAGCTTCAAAATTTCATTTGTATACTGAGCATGATTTTTGAGCAATCCATACTAGTTTGTTTTTATTAAGTGTTTCCATGAGTTCAAATTAGAATTTTTAAATGTTATCCTCCTTATTTTGAATATATAATTTGTACAACAACTACTTACAATTGTACTCATGTACGTACAAAGTCATGAAAAAACGAACTAACAAAACTCCTTTACTCTTGATGATAACAACACAGAGATAATGGAAACAGTGCTATTATTTTAAAGTACCTCGCTAAACCTACTTCTTGTTGTTCTGCAGCAACACGACCAATGATGATAATGAGGTCAAACAAAAAATTCAAAAACAAAATCAAATAAAACAACCTTGTTGTTTCGCGATGTTTTAAGTATTGTTTTCAAATTTTTAATCAGCAGTTTACTTTCTGCTACACACTTGGATGGGAAAATAAAAAATTCAATAAGAAAATTTAATTTTTTTTTTGTTCGTTTGCTGTACACATTCCTTCAAAGTTAAGTTTTTTATTTTTTTTAAGGTACTTTACTCCTCAAAGAAATACCCATCATTATTACCATCGTACCATCATGCAGCCCGGTCACGTTCCTTGGAGACCAACACTAACACCAAGAATGCCACGTGCAGCATCTAAAAGAACCATCAGCAACAATGTTTTGCACGATTTGAGCTCTGGAAATAAAAACGACACGCTCACAATGTTGTATGGCATACTTATAGCTACCTCTACATAAGAGAGGCATCCTCCCTCGTTTAATTTTTTTTTTTTTTTGTAGTTTCAAAATGCATCTCAACTAAATAGCATGATTCAAGGTTGTAGAACCTAAGTTAAGTGCAAAGCAAAAGCAGCACATCATGCATGCACTTTAAAGAATAGGAGGATTGTTCTTCGCACACAACACCATTGCCGTTTCCGTAACTACTCACTGTCCCATGAAATCTCTCGGAAATAGAAAAGTTCACAGTGAAATAATAATTAGCAGTTTTGTTATAAAAAAAGTAAAGCAAAAATAAAAAAAAAAACAATCTGAAAAAAGTTCGCAGATAAAATGAAGTAAAAAAGTTTAAGGTCTTTGATGTTCTAGTTAAAACATTTTATTTTTTCTTTACTTTCGATAAATGCATCTTTAACTTAATGGCACAGTGATGTAGTCGTAGAAAAAAAATGTTGCTAGTTCTTATGTATTTCACATTTTTACTTATTATTTTGCTATTAAGTTTATTTTTGTAGGCTATAATTTATGTAACCGCGGTGTTATACTCACGAATTACTATGTATTCATATATTATATTATAATAATACTATCGTATTATTAAATGTTCCAACCTTCAAAGTATTTGTATTATATGTATTTATGTATTGAATCATTATGCAATTGGTATATAACCTATTTATTAAAGTAATATCGTATGACCCATTTAATGTATTTACTTATTTATCTATTTTACCGTATATTCTACCGAATTGTAAAGTTAAAGTTTCAAATAAAGATCAGTTCTTGTCCAACGTTAGAAGCGTGCACCTCGTCTTTTAATTAAACCTATTTTGGTCATCCTCTACATATCAGAAGTGCGATCTGTTATACCCCGTTTTTTTTTTTGTACAGTTCAGTTTATCAGTTAAATTATGTTTTATGTTTGAGATTTTTATCGTTTGTGTGTGATAACTGACAAGAGGAAAAAACTGAAAGCTATGGCTAAAGTGCGGGCGGAGAAATTTGTGCAAGAGTCCACTGTTGCTTCTTTAAAAGAAAAATTAACCAGATTTGGTCTCAGCACTGATGGGAACAAGGCGACGTTGAAGATGAGGTTGCGAGAACATCTGGACGAGTTAGATGAACCTGAAATCTGCATACATTTTCCAGGTGATCAAGATGAAGAGGCATCTAATGACGAGGAAGACGATGAGCTCCAGCTTGAAATCAATACACTTCGGGAAAAAATAAAAAAGCAACAGGAAATTTTAAAACTCAGCGAACAACTTGCAGCTCTGTGTAGAACAAACGATAGTGCTAGTGCCACGTGTTCACTCTCATATATAGACATCGAAGACTCTGTTTTTTTTTCTCTGGAGATAATAACTTTTCTGTAAAGCAATGGGTGCGAAGTTTTGAGGAGGCAAGAACATTGCACAGGTGGGACGAGCAACAATCATTTATTTATGCGAGACGGAGTCTGAAGGGCACCGCCAAACTATTTCTTCGCTCTTCCCGCTGCACAGCTTGGTCAGAACTCAAGTCAAGCTTTCTTCAAGAGTTTCATCGATCAGTGACGTCAGCCGATGTTCATGATGCCCTTAGGAACCGAAGGAAAAAAAGGACGAGAATATTCACCAGTATACATTGGTCATGCAGGAAATTGCGTTCCATGCTGATATCGACGACGAGGACTTAATTTATTACATCATAAAAGGAATTCCTGATGCTTTTTGTAATAAACAACTCCTTTTGACTGCGAAAAGTATCAATGAACTTAAACAAATGCTTAAGAAGTACCAAAAATTGAAATCTCACGCTCCAGAAACAGAAGACACTGCTACATTTGTGAAGACGACTGCACTGTCATCAGATAACCTTACTAGGCGACATGTAATTGACCGGTGTTTCAATTGCAATGAGCCTGGACACATTGCCAACAGTTGTCCAAGGCCACGACGGGAAGAAGGTAGCTGCTTCAAGTGTGGAAAACAGGGGCATTTAGCTCTTGCTTGCAATGTCATCAAGTTTCCTGCGAATCTATCTGCAAATCCAACCGCAGTACTTTTGGTACAGCAGGCCGAAAATGAACCAGATGATAACGATAAAGAAGTAATGCCGAGAATGATAAACGACGATTTTACAATTGATGTTAAGTACAGATTTTTAAACAATTTTAATAATGATGTCTTTGAAATTCAAGCACGGACTATGGTAGATACAGGAAGCCCTATAAGTCTCGTCCAGGAGCAATTTATACCACCTTGTGCAATCCTGCCACTAAAAGAAGACAACATTCAATATTTTGGAATAAACGAAGTAAAACTGACGATTCTTGGACAAGTTAAATGTGTTATTTTTGTAAGTGATAGTCCTATAAGTTGCATGTTGCATGTTGTTAAAAATAAAACAATGACCAACTCTGTTGTTCTCGGTAGAGATTTTTTACAAGCAAGTCTAATTAAATTATGTTATGACAATTCTAAAATTATGTTATTAAATTATGCTCAAAATTATGATATTAAAAAAATTGAAAATTATGCTGCTTTTTAAAAAAAAAATTTTAATAACTTTGCTATAAACGATTATGAAAATTTTAGTGAAACTTATTCTAACGAAAAAAATTGTGATAAATATTTCAACAGCGAAAATAACAAAATTGAACTTAGTGACGAAAACTTCCCGAGAGATATCTTAAACATTAAAACTTGCTATAAAAATAATGAATTTAATTTAATAATTAATAGTAATTTAAGATATACAAAATTACGGAGTATTTACGATTTAATGAAACGGATCAATTATAAAAATGTGCATAGTTCGAATGTTCCTAGTGAATTTAAAATTAATACTTCTAATCTAGATTTTTTTAATTCAAGTTTAAATGGTTTACCACGGCGGTTATTTTACCAGTATACTATCGAAATACGAAAAAAAAAAAAAAAAAAACATTTTTGTTTGGATTGTTCTGTTTCGTTTAGATAAAATACTATCGAATGTTTCAGTTGTAGTCACTCAAAATATTTCTAATTCTTAAAGTTATTTTGCGTTGAAAACACTAAAGATAAGATTATAAATAAGTATGTTGTATATAATGTATATCATAATATGTAAAATAAATCGAGTCGATTTAATGTCAGGAATGGCCGAATTGTAGGCTATAATTTATGTAACCGCGGTGTTATACTCACGAATTACTATGTATTCATATATTATATTATAATAATACTATCGTATTATTAAATGTTCCAACCTTCAAAGTATTTGTATTATATGTATTTATGTATTGAATCATTATGCAATTGGTATATAACCTATTTATTAAAGTAATATCGTATGACCCATTTAATGTATTTACTTATTTATCTATTTTACCGTATATTCTACCGAATTGTAAAGTTAAAGTTTCAAATAAAGATCAGTTCTTGTCCAACGTTAGAAGCGTGCACCTCGTCTTTTAATTAAACCTATTTTGGTCATCCTCTACATTTTGTTCGTTCAGTTTTCGAATGCATTTTTTTTTCATTTTTAATGTATTAAAAATGGAAGACGAAAACAAAAAAACTTGTATTTAAATTCACAAAAAAATTGTACGCATGCAGGCCTAATTTATTCTATAATTTCAGCAAAAATGCATTGAAAATGAAATTCAAATTACGTTTTTCAGTCGGTGGCAACATGTGAAAAATACTCTTAATTACGTATAACACGGTTTGTGCATACACAAAAATTTGCATATTTTTCTAATATAAATAAAATACACTATACCATCTAAATCAAAATTCGGTTGACAGCAATTCGTGTTTGTATTTCATTGGCTGTCATTTTCTTTGTAATTCAGAATTCAGATATTCTTGTGCATTTTTACGGCAATAATACACAAATTTATACACAAATAGTGTAGCTTTAGTTACAAAATTTATCAAATACATATATTCGTTTTTACTCCTTGCTAACCTTTCGAAAGTCAAGACTGACCTTGTAATAGCAGACCTTTCTTCAATTTGACACAATTGAATTTTGAAAACGAATTCAGACGATTCTGTTAATTTCCTAAGAATACTCTTTTAATATTTCAGTTTGACTTTTTTTCTAGTACCTATCTGATAAAAAAAAAAAAACACATTCAGCAAGTATTTAGAACGACTAAAGGTCTCTTTATTTTCTTGGCATTTCCTTCCAACCTAACTTAAACAGCAAATAAAGTTTCCATCGGATTTCCTTCCGGTGCAGTCTCGTAGTCGCAATGAATTTTCTTTCATTTCTCTTCATCTTTTTCTGATTATTTTGTTGATATTTTTTTTTTCTGTTTTATGTCAATTTTTCTATTGTTTATTTTTTGTTTTTCTTACAAAAAAAAAAATAAAAATAGAGAGAGTAAATTAGCAGATAGAAGGAAATTATTAAAAGAGTAAAATGGAAAATTTAAGGAAATTTATTTTGTCCTGCAAATGGAATTGGGTACTGGGAAATGAATTTTTGTAATGCTCTGTGTTTTCCTTTTTTTTTTTTTTTGTTTAATAGTTTGTAATTCTATTTATGATGTATTTACTTGCTTTCAGAGTCGTAGTGTTTATCAAGTCTGGTTTCGTCATAGTTCTTATATTTGGTATCACTTTAGTAATGGGAATTCTATCATATTGTAATACTTACCAATATTAAGAAAACTATAGAATATTTAGCTCTTCAGGTGAGAAGTCTTGAAATCTTTTTAAAATTACATTTGTGTGTTCCCCTTAACAACAGGTTTTACACTAAACAACTTTATTCTTTGAATTTGTTAAGGCTTAACTACAATGTCCACTTTTCGGAAAAGTACAAAAGTAAAATAATTGTTTTTATGTTGTTTTAGGAAAAAAGTACATCATTTGTTTTAGAATTCAAGATCTTAATTTTTTTACACCATTTTTTCTGAAGTTAAAAATGGGGTAAAAAATTTGCACTTTTGCACTTTTTCCAAAAAGTGGCCGTTATAGTTAAGCCTTAATTCAACTTCATTTTTTAGAGTATGTTTAGAAAATAATTTTTCAGCTTATGCGACTAAGTCAACGTTTAACTAAAAAATTCGTACAAATTTGATTAGAGAAATTTATTCAAAGTTTTTGAGTTTCGTTCCTTCAATCAGAACTGTTCTTTACTTTTTATTTTTAAAATATATTCAAAACAACGGCCATTTAATTTTTTTTTCAAACAAATTGTCTGTTAATGTCCAAATTTCTAAAAGGTGTCCAAAAGTGATTATTTTTGAAAAGAGGTGCGATGGTGTCCGCGTGATTGAAATGGTGTCAAATTCACACTAAAGTGTTCCCAAATGTGTTTTTTTTTCAGACCTATTAGACCTTGTAGTTTGTTCTATAAGATGGACCTACATTTAAGATCTTATTGGCTTTAAACTAAGAAAAGTTCGAAAATTTCGAGGTATTTGGTGAACCATGCAGTTAACATAGGTGGCTGATTCTGTGAAAAAGTGAAACAAAAAGTTTTCACATTTTCGCTCATAAATGCGATTCTTGTTCTGTGAAAAAATATGGAGGACCTTCATAATGAATAATTTTTTTTGGAAGTGAATGTCAAGGTGAAAACATGAAAACAAAATCTTGTAGTTGAACTGAAAATAGTAAGAAAAATTAAATACATTAATCAATTTTAATGCGTAATAGTGAATTTGAAAATAATTTATTGGATTCATTTATTGACAGAACCGGAATCGGCCCCAGAGGCTAAAAACTTGGTATTACACAACTGCAATAATTACAGTATTAAAAAAAATTGTGCAGTGCATTTTTTTGCGACATAAAGCGAATCTTTGTCTTGTATGACAAATCATAAAAAAAATTGTAAAACATTTCCATGTCTTAGAACGGTTTTTAAAACTTAAAAAATGTATCCATATTCATTCAACTAAAAAATTGAATTTAAATCACACGCGAAAAATGATTTCTGCAACCGTTTTTGAAATTATTGACGCACAGTGCTAAAAATAGGATGAACAAAAGTTTTGATAATATAAATAGCTAATAGAATTTTGTAAATAATCATCCTCAATTTTCTGTTTTTCTGACGATGGTTATGATCTCTTCTGGGAGCAACGTAAATGATTTTTGTCACTGAAAATAAAAAAAAAACACCACGGTGCGTTGCCGGGGTGTAATTATTAGCCACGAACTAACCTACTCCACTTAAACTTGTTGACCAACCATGAATGGTTTTTCTGCAGAACCAAATTCCAAAACTCAACTTTCAAATTAAAAGTCACCTTTCGCCACATCGCATCGTCAGATAGGCCTGTTTTTGAAATATAATTACAACCACTTCAGAAAATTTAATAAGTCGGCATATCAATGTTAAAGTAATTTTCAAATTTTCTTGACAGAACAATGTTTAAAGATTGAGGTGAATTTCTAAAACTGACACAAACGCTTTGAATATAAATGCCAACCTGTTTTCTTTTTTTTTTTCTTTTCAAGAACATGATAGAGGGCGACAAACGGGTATAATTGTTGTTAACTGTCACGTTCTATCGTATTACCTATAGTTGTTGTCGTCAAGATAGCAAAGTGTGTTTCAAAGTTCATTGAACAAGTCCTTTTTTTTGTTGTGTTCTCTCTCTCTTTTCTATTTATAACTGAACGATAGCTACACATTTGTTTTGTTGCTCTTGGTTCTTTTTTGCTTCTTGCAAAAAAGGAAATAAGAAAAAAAAAAAAAAATTGGAGCACAATGGTTCTACGTGAGAAAATTTCAATCAGCAATGAATTTCATTCTCTAGGAGCACAACAAAAAAACAACAACAATAACAAAAAATTGAACAAGAAGAACGAAACATTGGTAATAGGGACTAACCATCTAGAAAAACTTGTCTTTTCTATAAAAAAAAAAAAAAACTAAATAAATCTACAGTTTCAAAGTTGACTGAACAGTTGATACTTAGACCATGAAATTGATTTTCCAAGAAAAAAAGATACAAGAAAAATAACAAAAAAATGTATTTAAGTCTTGTTCAATATCTATCCATTTTTCATCGTTTAAAACCTTTTCTTTTGGGCTTATTGCTTATAATCGACGATTGACATACATTTTGATGAGGGTTCGCTGGCGGAAAGTTATTTTAAAAGCTTTTCTGAAAATATATAGGTTTTTTTTTTCTGGCTTATCAATACTTTTGAAATATATCAATATTCTGGAACTGGTAAAAAAAAACACTTTATGGTGTAGGTGGAGTCTTAACATTAAAGTTATTGATATACGTAAGTATAGGTTGAGTAGAATTAATAAGACAGTAATGCTGTAGTGTAGACAAACAAGATTTTGACAACTCACTTAGAGATTAAACGAGATTATGCCATTTTTGATGTGAAAACATTTCAAATTTTCAGAAAGTCTTCTAATTAGTATTCAACTAGACAGAGATTGACAAAATCTACCGTACTTATACAAATGTACATTTAGTTCAAAGAGAAAATGGTAAATTCATTACAATGGCTCAGAAGTGAGATCACAAAAAACACTAAGGTACACATATGTACATGCATACATGACATGTGTAGCTCAAATGTAACTTCAAATAAAAACCTTTCTAAAATTCCTCTGAAAGCTTAGCCTGTTAACGTCCTTTATAAACATCAAACACCCTACACACACAAAGGACTAAAAGCTTGTGACTTTTTGATGAAGGATTTCATCAAATCCACCAAAGACTCTTTTTGATGATTGCCAACAATTCCATCTAACAAAAAAAAAAAATACCAAATAGTGAAAATTGTTAGGAATCACAGTGTTTATCTGACAGGCTTTACTATTCCTCTGTCAAAAAGGAGTTATCGCTGTCAAAAAACTGACGTGTCAACGCAATATAAAAACAAACAAAAAACGGATGACATAGAAAGTTAAAAAAAAAAGAAAAAAAATAATCTTCAATTTTCGTTGATTTATTCAATGCTGCCTGTGAATTTCAATCCTCCCAAAAGTGAAAATACATATCCTTTCATTTTTATAAAGGCAAGGCTCGGCTGTGTCGGTTCTAATGGTGGTAAAGGTGTACCATATACCTACATCAAATGCAAATTTGGAAAAGTTATGAAAGTTTGTGTTTGTATGTGCGTTCGGCGTTCGGAATTGAAATTCCGCCAAAACGCCTGGAATATAAATTGAAAAATCATACAAAACTTCGGATGGATATTTGACTTTTATTCTGCCAGCTGAGTGGGGATCAGATTTGGGACCATTTCTACCTATATGAGCTATGTGTAGGTATGAAAGCCGCTTATAAGGGCATCAGACAATTTTGTGAAAAGCCTTTCCCATCGCAGCTATGCTTTCGTTTATATTTTCTTTTTTTTTTTATGTATTTTTATTTGCTAGTTTTCGAATTAAAAATTCATAAGAGAGTTATATAACTGTCGTATACAACTTGTATAAAGGTATGACATCAAAATAGATTGCAAATATTTTCAATTTCCTAGTCGATTAATGGAAAGAGAGAGAGAGAGAGGTATTGGAGCATTGATATATTTTATGTGATACACCTATTCAGTCTTGTGATAGGATTTTTTTTTGTGTTTTGATTTTATAGACATGAGAAACGATATATAGAAAGGACAACGCGACATGACATGCCTACATATATCCAATCTATTCAAATAAATTAATCAATTCGAGTGCTGGCAAGCTAATTAAAATGTTCATCAAAAACAAGCACATACGATGAACCTAATTGACCAAATAAATTAACGGACATGAGATTGAAACGTGATTTCGTGTCGATTATAATACGACCAGGAGCTGTATTATAATTCACGAGAGGTAACAAACGCACCATCACCAACTATGCCATTGCATCATGAAATTCAATAAAAAAAAAATCTATTTACTTATCTTTTTGTCAATATTGCAATTGAATGCAATTCAAAATAGTTTTCGTGTGTGGTTTATGCAAATGGATTTTATTTGTGGGAAACCAATAATAATCTCTAATAGGTACCTAAGGTTTTTTTTTTTTTTGTTTTGTTCTCAATGACATGTAGAAGGATCAAATGCCTAAAAAGGATTGTAATATAAATTAGTTAAAAGATTAAAAATCATGCTGGTAACAATTTAAAGTTAGTGAAATTATGTGTAATAATACTAATGGAGGATATAAGCTCACACTTGTTTCCTTTTTAATGAAAATACTAACACGTTTTACACTTTTTTTCATTTGGAATTTAAGCGGTGAATACACGTTACAACTGTTGTTGCATGGGTTTAACGAAATTGTACCTTGTGTTTCATTCAACCGATTGTTGCAACCGACAAGCAGGTACAATGTTTCTTATATTCGATATAATATTGTTGATTGTATAATTTCCGAAAAACTACTTTAAGATACTCCTGAGAGATTTCAATGCCATAATCGGAATTGAAGGACCTCTTTGGTATTACAGGCAGTAAACAGTTTGTACCTCCAGGTCACTTAACATTGACTCAGACCATGCTATTTAGTTGCTGCTAAACTTCTCGTGTATTTATCCAACGTTGCTGTTGGATGTAAAAAAGCCATCAGAGAAAATTTGAAAGCTGCAATCAGAAGAAACGACCACAACTTACGACGATAAATTGACGAAATGGAACCCGATGAAAGCATTGTCAGGTTGTAATCAGGAGTGGTGCCTGTAGGATTTCCAAACAATTCACGCAGAAATTCTAAGTTAGACTCCTAAAGCCTAAGTAAACGCCTATTGGTTTTTGCCAGGATATCCCACAAGTTCTATGTAAATAAAAGGAAAGAAAGAAAATTGCTTGCTAAGGACGAAGAAAAAACAATATGAGAAAACTCGTTGTACCGTCATAGTTGGAATAATTTCTACCGAAACATTCAAAACTACCAGAAAACTTTGGCATGGCAGCGCTCCAGACATGATAAAGTACACTGAACCAATAAGGTACATGATATAAAGAAAAACTGCATATTTTTAACGAATAATTTCATTAAAAACGATCCAAGAATCGACTTCATTAATAATAAGAAAACCTAAACATTTGTTCATACACTTATTTAATTATGAAATGTTCTTAAAATCTATGATTTAGGCATTAAATCAATGAACAACATTCATTGAAAACTTCTTGCAATAATTCACAAAACATATAATTTTTTTCATTCGATGGATGAAGGTAAGTAAGTTATCATTGAAATTCAATTTTTTTGTATTTAATTTAATGTAGGCATAATTTCATTGAATATAAACATATCTTACGATTTATACGAAAATTCATGGAATCTAGGATGTTTTTCATTAATTTTATGAAATTGATCTTTTTATTGATTTAATTCATTTTTAGGAAACTCTAACATTAATTCTTAAAATAGTTTCTTTTTTGTAATGCAGAAAATCATTAATTTTAAGCAACATTTCTTATGTTTGTACGTTCAAAAAAATTACCACTTGAAATTAAAAACTCCCGATGACAAATTATTTTAAAGAAAATAATACACCTGCGAATTAAAATGATAGGACAGAAATTTTGTTTAAAAACAAAAAACTTAAATTGAATCGAAAACAGTTTTTAAGTTCTTACTTATCACCCAGATAAACTAAATGTGAACTATAATTTTATAGAAAAAATCAAAAATATAACACAAAAAACCGCGAAATTTAAGGCGCACCCATACTATAACACGTAGTTCATATTGAAAACAACAAATTGTTGGGATACGTATATTAAGTTGTGAGTTTTAATCTTTTCAAATTTTCAAAACATAAAGTCTCAAGAAAAAGCACTTGATTTATATTCAATTGGCACAAATAAAACAAAAAAATGAGCGAATAAAATGCTTTATTTTTGTGCGATGAATGTCGTTTCCTACATTCAATGAATAGTTTCAAGCATTTTAAGTCATATTTCATAAGACTTCACAGTAAAATTTTTATTTATATCGTTCCATAAATAAACAATAAATTAAATTAAAGTGTTAAATAAAGTTCAATTTGATATATAAGGAGCGTACATCAATTAAGCGTCATTCCGGGAACGCCTGTTTTTGGATGAATAAAGATTAACAATATAACTTTGTGTCAATATGATGATGTTAGATCGAGAGCACTACAATTATACCTAAAAAATATTTTTTTTAAGGAATAAAACATAGAGGAACCGAAAGGAAGTCATATTTGGTTAATAAAGGTAATCTTTATATTAATCAGTAAACTAACTTCCCGTCAACCAAATTTTAATAATTTTTGTGTAATTTGAAATGTACAGGCAGCTTTTCTCTTACAATTTAGTTTTTATTTCATTATCCGGCGGACAAAGTTTGACCGCTCGGTGGTACTTCTAATAATAATTCTAACAACTAATACTGGTTTTGGTTCAATTATCGGAATTTTATACACTTCTTATATGAATCTTCACTCAAATTTCAATATTTTGCGATAAATTAAAAAAAAAACAAAAAAATTTTAGTTTTGCCCGTTTAGGAACTACTAAATAATAACTAAACTCAACATATGAGCGTACAAGTTTAAACAACCGTAAATGCGAAATTAATTCAATTTTGGTTTTTAAATTAAAAAAAAATTACGAAAAAACTTCAGGGACATCCATTGAGAGGTAATATTATTTTTTTCTGTTTTAAAACGAGTTACAATTACTCAAAAATATCGTTAAAGCCCAAAACATTATTTTATGGCATCAAATCTTTATTTTGTCTCTTTATATGGAAAAATCTAAGCAAAAGGTAGCACCATTGATTTATCCAATTTGTCTGGTCCCTGGCTACAAATAATTTTGCTGCAGTGTTTTTGTGTAGAAGAAATAGGAAAATAATACCTTTCAAAAGAAAAACAACCGACTTCAAAATTAAGATTTTTAATACTATCAAATTAATGCTATTGTGAGAAGTTGGCATGAGACCATTAGCTTTCAAATACAAAAAGAATCATCAAAATCGATCAACTATGTCAAAAGTTCTGAGGTTACAAACATACAAAACAAACAAAAAAACAATACATTCGAATTGATAACCTCATCCTTTATTGAAGTCGGTTAAAAACAATGTGGATTAGACATTGAAAAATATTTGTTAACTAATTTTTCTCTTCAATAAATTATTAACTAATTAATTGTTATAAATAGCTTTCGGCAAAATTTTGCCCGGTACCCTCTTTGAAGACTATGAAAACATTTTTTTGAAAATATAAAAAGTTGAACCCACGCATCATTCATTTCTACTCTATATATTTCTAATTCTATCAGTTTTCGGTCTATTTAACATTCCAGACTTCATGAATTTTAATTGACCTCTTTTTATCATTCTCTCTCCCAAAGGACAAAACCTACTTCAGTTAACCCTTAAAAAAAAAAAATAAAAAACTGACAGAAGCTTGCATATAAATCTTAAGAAAAGAACAAGAAGACTCTCTTTCCATAAATTTCTTTTGTATAAAAAAAAAACATTTTTATTTTATTTTTTGTGGTACCTTTTTCTTCTTCTGTCTTTCAAGGAGCCACCTTTTCATGTTTTTTTTTTCCAATAGAAAGGATTCGCATCCTATGTCTTAAGTTTTATATTTTTTTTGTTTCTGTTTGTCCCCACCTTCAAATTAAAAGAGGATGCTGTTTATTTTGAATAAAGGTGAATAAGGCTAAAAATATACAAAAAAAAAAAATGCCATAAAAAGAAAAACAAAAAATTTTTTTTTTTGTTATTCAAACTTAAACTCAGATAAAAGATGGCCTGATATTGAAGATAGAAGAGATATAAAATAAAAAAGTTTGTCTTCTGTTTTTGTTTCCAAAAAAACAGACAAACATTTTTGTCGGAATACAAACAAAGTGTTTTGTTTTAAAATCACAAAAAGGTGTTTAACTTTAGCACTTAACAGCCTGGTAATCTCAGTAGTATTAGCTTTTTCGTCGACTTAAGAATATTCTTCTGATTGAACACCTCGAAATATCGAAGATAGATATATAGAGAAAGTTTAAGTTGCCATAAAGGAAGAAGATAAAAATTGAATTAATTTGTTTGTTTATGTGGCAGGTGCGATCAAATTTATGACAATATTTACGAACTTCAAGATATTTACTTTATAACTTCAATAACGAAAAATCATTGATGTGCAGAGGTGCTTTGGGTGTATGTTTGTCTTAGATTTATAACTTTATGAAGTTTATAGCCGTGAAGGGAATGTCTTAATTCTCATACTTTAACCAGTAATATTCGACTACTTTAAAAAACTGCAAAAACGTAAAAAATTATACGTTTTTACTATGTTGTACTATGAAATGCTTTTATATAAATCTAGATTTTGATTTGGTTTCCACCCCTTAAAATAAAGTTTAAAAGAAAACAAAACATTATTGGAAAAAATACCACACATGCGTTGACTGGAATAGTATTTTAATTAAAACTCATACAAAAGGAAAAACATTTTTCATAATACTCTAAGCGTCTAGCACAAGAATTTAAATAAAATATTCAAAAATTCTCTTAATTAAAATACTCAGAAATAATAATAATCCACATTTTTCTTTAACCAATATTTTGTGTTTTTTTTTCTCGTAACAAATAGCTTTCCTTCGAACTCCATATAGCCTGTCCTTTGGAACTTAGAAAATGGAAATATTTTGCTCATAAATTGTTTCATCTAAACAGGATTTATTATTATGTATCTTTTTTGTATGGTATTAATATTTTTTTGTTGTTTTGTTTTTATATGTTTTCAAAATGAAGGAAGTAGAATTTGCATAATAAATAATATTTGTGTTATAATCAATTTACTTTTTCTAAATAAGCGATTACTTTTACTAAATACAAGCAAATTACTTTCATGGACATGCAAATATAAAAAAAATCATAAAAAGCAAAAACACGTCTTGTTTCATCGAGAGCTTTATTACAAGTGAGTTTCTTAAGCAAACATATTTAAGTCACAAAACTTAAAACTAACAGTTAACATTTTAGAGTTAAGAGAAAAGTATACATATTATAACATTAAAATAATGATTCGATTGTACAGCTAGAGAGTAAAATGATTAAATGATAACATGAACTGCATACGCATGTATGTATGTATAAATGTATAAATCGTTTTAGTACTAAATTAAATAGGTACAGGGTGGTCAATATATTTGTGCGGACATATAATTTAAATTTAGCACATTACAAATAAATATCTCTTACAGCTCGACCATCCTGAATACAAATCGTCCTCGATTTACATAATTAAATTTAATGATATCAAAAGTTATATATGAAGGCACATAATATCATTATAAATAAATTATATAAAATAATTATTTTCTGAATACTGAAGGTCAAAGTTTTTGTGACTTAGAAATAAAATATACATAAAATTATAATGTAATTATAAATATAAATCAAACGAAATTTGAATAATTTTCAAAAATTTAAATACTGAACATTTGTATTTGTATTATAAAAAAAATTAAAAACTTTGTAAAATAATACGATAAGGATTAAAAATGAAACTAAGTATTGATACATCCGAATAATTTGAAACTTTTATTTAAGTCGAGACATATGGTTTCATATTTTCGGGACATGCAACACCCTCATAAGGAATTCTAGAAATTTGAAGATTTTCTAGATCTTTAATTAAGTAACGATCATTTTGTAGTTTTTTCACTACCTCAAAAGGACCTTTAAACTTAGCAAGAAGTTTTTTGTTTATGCCTGGGGCAGTTACTACGTTTTTCACCATGACAAAATCTCCAACATTGTACTCATGCGGTTTTTTGTGATGTTTATCATAATACATTTTATTGGACTCTTGACTTTGAACAGTTTTTCTACTTGCTTGTTCCCTAAACGATTGCAAATCTCGCGGTTCATCAACTATGATGTATTCATCTAAATATTCTTTAATTTTGTCATTAACAATCCCCTTTTGCTCAACACCAAAAAGCAAAATACTTGGACAAAAACCAGTACTTTTATTGACGGTATTATTTAGCGCAAACTCAACTTTGGATAAAAACTTCGTCCACTCACCTGGTTCAACTTCGCTTTCCTTAGCTAACATTGGAGTGAGACACCTGTTGATGCGTTCAACCTGTCCATTAGATTGGGGTGAACTAGTGGCGATCTTTATATGCTTAACACCCTGACCTTCGCAAAATAAAGCAAATTCCTCGGAAGTAAAGCAGCTGCCTCTATCCGAAATTAAACGGTTTGGTTTACTATAGGTAGCAAAATATGTTTCTAAGCATTGAACTACTTCCTTGGTACTTGTACTTTTAACTGCAAACAGCTTGGTGTATTTTGAAAACCCATCGACTACCAGAAATATGTGTTTCTTGGAATTTCGCACGGAACATGGCAATGGACCATAGTGGTCAACATGAATAGTGTCGAAAGGTTTATCACCTTTCGGAATACTATGCAAAATAGCTTCTTTTTTACCGTATGGTGGAGAGAAGTGTACGCATTTTAAGCAATTGTTGATATAATTCTTTATTTTGGCTTTCATAGCAGGAAACCAATACGTTTTTCTCAGAAAATTATAACACTTTTCAACTCCGACATGACATAATGCGTCGTGATGTGTTTGTATAACACTTCTCTCCATTTGAGATGGAACATAAAAATAAACTTTCTTAGCAATTTTACGATACACTAAACCATTAACTAACTCGAAAACCGGACTTTCTCTTTCTTCTAACATTTTCACTATATTTTTTACAACAGGATCTTTTTGTTGTGATGCTGCAAGCATATGCTCAAAGGAATCTGACTCGACTATTAAAATGTTATGGCAGCGGCTAAGAGCGTCGACATGTTGCATCCTCTGACCATCTCTATGCTCAATGATGTAATCATAGTCTTGGAGCTCAAGAGCCCATCTTGAGATTCGCGGATTTAACATTTTTTTATTTAGAGTAAGGGTCAGAGACTTACAGTCCGTAACTATTTTAAATTTTATACCTGTGAGGTATATTCTAAATCTCCTAAGAGCAGACACTATGGCTAAAGTTTCCAACTCATATGAGTGATACTTTGCTTCCTGAGATGTTGTTCGTTTTGAGTAAAAGAAAATAGGATGGAAATGCTTATCTTCCTGACGCTGCAGCAGCACTGCACCAAATCCCAAGCAACTTGCATCACAATGCAATTCGGTTTCAGCATGAGGGTTATAAATACTTAGAATTGGAGCATTCAACAACTTCTGCTTCAACAATTCAAAAATTTCTAATTCGTTTGGACCAAACACAAATTTCGCGTCTTTTTTAAGCAGGTCATATAAAGGTTTCGCTAAGGTGGAAAAGTCCTTAATGAACTTCCTAAAATAAGAAGTCAAACCCAAAAAGGAATGTACATTTTTGACATTTGCAGGAACAGGAAATTCTGCAACGGCCTTCAATCCATTGATGTTCGGTCCTATGCCACTAGCAGAAATCTGATACCCTAAATAAGTTATCTTATCAAACATAAGAAGACACTTGTCATACCGCAATTGTAGATTATGTTTCGTGACAACATTCATAACATCTTCTATGATTCTAAAATGCTCCTCTTTGGATTCGGTTGCAATAAGCAAATCGTCAATATAAACTAGTAATTTTCCAGCACTTATAAGGTCTTTAAAAAGCGAATTAATGTACCGCTGAAAAACAGATGGCGCGTTTTTTAAGCCAAAAGGCATGCGTAAGTATTCATATTGGCCTAATGGTGTGATAAATGAAGTGAACTTCACAGACTCTTCAGACATCTTAACGTGATGAAATCCACTTTTTAAATCTAGCAATGTAAAATACTTTTTGCCGCGTAACCTGTCCAAGTGATCCTCAATAAGAGGGATCGGAAAATTATCTTTTACTGTCAGTTTATTCAACTGACGAAAGTCTATGCAGAGACGCAACTCGCCGGATTTTTTCTTTGCCAACACGATCGGTGAAGCATAAGGGGAATTGCTTTCTCGAATAACATTGTTTTTTAATAAATCATCAAGAATTTTTTGAAGTTCAAGCTTATGAGCGTAAGGCAATCGTCGGGGAACACAATTAAAAACACTGTTCTCACCCGTCAAAACGATTTTCATTTCAAAATCATCTGTAAACACTGTGTTTTTAGAAATACTTCGCGTAACTAAACTTCTTACTAAATTTTGGTCACTGTAGTCTAAATTTTGATTAATTTTTAAGCAACACGATTTTTCATTATCATCTGATATATCAATACTCAAAATTTCTTTGATAAATCCTTCACATAAAGAGTCGTTTAGATCATTCTTTTCAATTAAATCGATATTTTCATCTTTTAAAACAAGTTTAGCATTATTCTTTTGTAAAAAATCGCGTCCTAGCACTATGGCATTTTGCATAGTTTCATTTTGAACAACTAACAAACATAACTTAACGTAATTACTTTTTACTTTGACATTACATATAACGCTACCCAATAAAATAAGTTTAGAATTATTGATACCTACAAAATCTTTCCAAAGAGATGGTACCGATGTCATCAGAAATGCTGGAACGTAACGCTGCTGCACAAAGCTTATAGGGCTTCCAGTGTCAATTAATGTCATCGCACGCATTGTAAAACGCACGGAACCAGAGTCATCGTTTAGAAATTCATACTCGAACACATCATGAAAGTCCCCCATATAGGAACACGAAGAAATATGAGTTTCTTTTTGTAACTCAGGATTTTGGACCATAAGAACTGACGATGGTTGTGGACAGTCTTTGACGACATGGCCTTTTTGACCACAGCGAAAACAGGAACCTTTTTCTCTCCGGGGCTTTAGGCAATTGGTGGAAATATGCCCAGCTTCATTGCAGTTGAAGCACTTTGCAACGAATTTGGTACTCGAACTTGGAGATGACTTTGGATGTGGTGTAGGTTTGTGATACACCGAGGTAGATGATTGCGGCTCACATTTCATTTTTTCATATTTTCTCAATATTATTTTCAACTCGGCGATGTTATTCGCAGTCAACAAAATTTGCTTATTAAAAATAGAGTCAGGAATACCCTTAATAATATAGCTTATGACATCCTGCTCCTCGATGTCAACTTGTGATGCTATCTCTTGCATGTTTAATAAATACTGTTGAAAAGTTTCGTCCTTGCGCTTCTTTCGTCCTCGTAACATATTGTGAACGTCTGTGGCTGATGCATGGTTGTGAAACTCGGCCAACAGAGCAGCTTTTAACTGATCCCAAGAACGACACGTCGTTGATCTTAAAAACAACTTTGCAGTACCATGAAGCAATCTTTTGGCGTATACAAAACTTTCCGACTCGGTTAATTTGTATAGAAGTTTCGCATCCTCAAAACTACTGATCCACTTCTTGACGTGATAGTTATCATCACCAGAAAACGTTGCCATCGTCTCTTCAATATCACGAAATGTGTACGATGACGAATGTACATCTTTTCGACAATTACTTAACTCGGCCAACCTTTGTTCCAACAAAGCAATCTCCTCCTTTTTTCTAACCATTTCACGCAAACTTTCTAACCTCTGCGAAACAGCCCTGTCTTCCTCAACTAAATCTGACTCACTTTCCTCACCATCCAAGTCACCATTAAGAGCATCATTTTCGAACAGCTCCTCTAACCGACCATCATCGAGAAGAGCTATTCCTTCTTCCAAACGTAGTCTCAGAGTGGCTTTCAGTCCCAACGTGGACAAACCCATTTCGGAAAGCTTAGCTTTTAGTCTTGGCACAGTCGCGCTTTGCACAAACATAGCGGCACGAGCACTTGCATCCATCATAAAAAATTTTTTTATCGAAATATCAAAATTTAAGCGTATCTAATTTCATGCACAAATTAAGCAGGTTTTTTATCCAACTTCTGAATAATTATAATCAATTTACTTTTTCTAAATAAGCGATTACTTTTACTAAATACAAGCAAATTACTTTCATGGACATGCAAATATAAAAAAAATCATAAAAAGCAAAAACACGTCTTGTTTCATCGAGAGCTTTATTACAAGTGAGTTTCTTAAGCAAACATATTTAAGTCACAAAACTTAAAACTAACAGTTAACATTTTAGAGTTAAGAGAAAAGTATACATATTATAACATTAAAATAATGATTCGATTGTACAGCTAGAGAGTAAAATGATTAAATGATAACATGAACTGCATACGCATGTATGTATGTATAAATGTATAAATCGTTTTAGTACTAAATTAAATAGGTACAGGGTGGTCAATATATTTGTGCGGACATATAATTTAAATTTAGCACATTACAAATAAATATCTCTTACAGTGTCTTTATTGAAATTTTATCCAACAGAACCTTTTGAGTTGTTTTATTTTCTTCAAATTGCTTAATTTATTCTTGAGTATCTGTGTGAAAAGAAGTAAAAAGAAAATATAGCACAAGTCCTTTGAAATGCAAATGTAATAATTATTGAATTTTGTTTTTGATTTGCTTCAATCTTAATTAGGATTGACAGAAGACCAAACAATCAAAGATGGAGGCGTGTTAAATTATAAGCCAAGGGTACCTTTCTACATTATATTAATACTCCTTGGCTTCTTATTAGAAAAACAAAGAAAATAATTGTTCTAAAAAATAATATTCATTTAGTTTTTAATATAAAGTCAAGTAATATCATAAACAATTATTTTGACTAAAATATCTAAACAAATAAAAATTAAGAAAAAAATTAAAGGCTTTTTTGCAGCCATATAAAGATTTTTTGTTAAGTTGTTTAGTTTTGAAAAACCTCACATATACAAATCCTAATTTATATTTAATTTTTAAAAATTAAATAACGTTTAACTTTTACTTAAAAATTTCAAAATTATTTTGAGTCATTAAAGATTTTTTTGTTGTAAATTGTAATAATTGTTCTAAAAAGGATTTGCTTTCAAGTAGGTACGTGGACTTACTTTGAATTGAAATGAAATAAGTTTGATAAATAAGTGACCATATCCTATTATTATTTCTATGTTTTTGTTCTGCGCGCTTAAAGTCAGTTTTATTTGCAATTCTCTGCCATTCTAAAGTAACGGAGAGGACAAAAAAACGTTTCCACTGTCGTCATACTATCATACTTTATATTTTTTGGGTCGCTGAATCCGAATCTGATGTTTGCCAACAAAATTTCGAGCAGCAACATGGTCAAAAATACAAAAAAATTGCGACAACGATTTTGCAGTTTTTGGAAAATTTTACCCCGAAGGATTAATTTTTGTTAACTACTTTGTACCTGAAACCTGTACATTTCAAAGGTCTCAAAAATTTATAAACTTTGAAGATGTGTATTTTGGAAACTAGTTATAATGGCTACGTTTACAATTTTGGACTCTTAGATAATCCAGTTTTCTTGAACACTTAGATACAAAGTAGGTAACAAAAACTAATCGCTCGGGGCAAAATTTTCCAAAAACTGCAAAATCGTTGAAAATTTCGCTTTTTTTTGCATTTTTGACCATGTTGCGTCGCGAAATTTTTTGCCAAACTTCAGATTCGGATTCAGCACCCCCAAAAACACAAAGTATCATAGAAATCAAAACTAACCCAAAACTTTCCTTCGAGGAACATATTTGATCACAAATTTACTGTATTATTACTCAGTTAAACATATGAATTATCAAGTTATCTGTAATTCATTCTTTTAAAATTAATAAAGTTTGATATATTCCAAAGCTTAGTCTGAGTGAAATTATCTCCCATTAAAATTAGGAACTACATTTTCTCAAAAAATGCGATATAATTTTCCACACAAAGTATTTAGTAAATACTTTCATTTCAGAAGAGTGAAATTATTTCCCGCTATTCAATTCAATTTGGTTTACTTGAATATGATATTTAAAATTTGACTTAATATTATGTTACCGGGTGACAGACAGAATCCCGAATTTCAAAATCCACAAAACCGAAAATCCCAAAAACCAACCCGAAATCCGGCAAACTCGGAATCCCGAAACCCCAAAATATAGAAAACCTAGATTCCCGAAAACCCTAAATCCCGATAAACCATAATCCCAAAAACCGAGTACCCAGAATCTCAAAAACATACCCACAAAATCTTGAAAACCCAGATTCTGCTAAGTGGCGTTTTTTTTTTCTTTAACGTCACGTTAGCAATGGACTCAGATCATAGTGTTTTTCTTTATTACGTTGGCATTTTTTTTTTTTATTTTTCACTAAACAACTTCTCAAATGATGGTATTTTTTTGTAATTGCTATCAATCTACACCATATCCTACTAAACAACATTAAAACCTTCCTTTAACTCCCCTATTTTCCAAATAAATCTTTTTTTTGTTCATAATTGAACAAAATTCTGCAGGATGATAAGAGAAAAAAAAAATAAGAAAAGAACTTCTTCCCCCACCGATTTATCTCTGACAAATGTAGAAATTCAACACAATCGAAAAACTTTCTCTTCCTTTTAAAAATTTTCCAAAAAAAAATCATTTCTTTTCAAAATCAAGAAACGAGAGAAAAAAAAAATCCCCACGAAAATATAGCTTGAGGGATGAATGTGAAAATATTTCTCTTATTGGCACATGAGTCATCATCATAACACCTCCATATTTTTTTTTTTCTCAATCCCGCATAAATTTGAATTATTGATCTATCGATTTTACAGATTGCTATTGAGTGAATGAGAGTGAGAGGTTTCTTTTTCGATGGAGCACCAACATCCATCACAAGAATATCTGTAAATAATTTTTTGAATCAAATTATGGATGAATGTTTTTTTTTCTGTTTTTGCTTCTTTGCTTTTCTATGTTAATATAGCAACCATGATTTTGTATTGCAAACTTTCAACAAAAAAGCCAGAAGTGTTTAGTATATTTTGATGAGACATTTAAATTTGATGGTTTTAATACAATAAAATTAAAATTCAAAAAAAAAAAAAATAAATAAAAACAATTTAAGATTGAATAAAAATTTCTTATCAAAATATTAAATTTGGGACTGAATTGACTTTTTGTTCGATTGCCATGTTAACCTTAGTTAATTTTTGGGAAACAGACTTTTTACTTTTATCATCTTCTACATGAGCGTTGTAAAAAAAAAAAGGTTTCATAATTCTTAGTTTAAAGTGAGTTTGAGTTACAACTCGTGGTAAAAAATTAGCAATTTTAAAAAGCAATGTTTTGTAAACTACTCGCTTCACAAAGACATTTCTCGACTCATAGTGTACGGAATTTAGTTGGCTTAAACGTCCTTTCACAGCTTAAACGATTTTTTTAATTTCGAAATTACCAAAATCTGAAAAATTCCTCTCTTTTCTTTTGTCTTTTAATGAATTTTTGTAAATATTACATTCTTCACTTTGATATTTTTTTCAGTAGTATCCACTATCCACGCACCCTGAATGATAACCATTCTTATAAGAATTCACGATGATTTGATACCAGTCTGATGAACCCTCTAAATGAATAATACCCAAACATCTACCAGAGTGCAATATTTTAAGAATCAAGCGGGTAATTGCTTTTATTAAAGCAACTAACGATGGATGCAAATGTAACGTATTGCAAAGAGGAAATCCTTAATTTGAAGTCCAATAATGGTGTCAGGCAGGGTTGCATATTATCGCCATTACTATTCTTGTATAAGTGATAACTGATAACTGATGTGCTACGCGCAGCTCTATTTAACGGAAATAGATTCTGACATCCCAACTAAAACATCTGAATGACGGTGGCAACGAACGACGACTCCGACGCACGTATGCGTACTCTCTCAAAATAAATTCATGGATATCTTCATCAAACGACAATATAGTGGAGGGAGATGCAGAAATCATCGGATTTAAAATTAACTCGTGAAAAACAAAAAATGATCAGCCTCGGAAGTAACTCATCCGTTGAAGCTAATATTTCTGGACAACCAGTAGAGAAATTTGAAGACCAAAGGCGGAACTGAAGAAGATATCAACACCAACAGGCTGCGTTCGGAATGCTTTTGAAAGCATGGATCAAGCTGAGACTGTTCAGCTCTATTGTTGAATCTGTGCCTCTTTGTGGTTGTAGTCAGTGGAAAATCTTATCTACGTCACAAGTAAGCCGCAAACGTTCGTTAATTAATAGTCAATAGGTGTCTGTCTACAAAACATCTTAAGGATTTTCTGGCCAAATCGTAAATATAATGAAAAACTTTATAGGAGAACGGGTCAAGTATCCATAGAAAGTACTTTACAAAGACGTAAGTGACAATAAATTGGTTACACGTTTCCAAGCGATGCAATGGATGTTCTATTAAACTTTTTTAGCATAAAACTTATCCAATAGACTTCAATTGTTCGTCTTTAAAATACAAAGACCGTCCTTAAAGAAAATCCTTTTATGATTTCCTTTATATTCCTTTATCCTGTCTTGGTTTAGTGTTCTTGAAATTGCTTCCATTCCAATTGCGTTTATCAAAATTAATCAATCTTGAATTAATGATCCTTGAATGAAAACAAAAAAAACAAATCATTTTTATTTCGGCCTCTTCCTTTGATCAACTGTCTAGATTTGAATTAGAATTTTCTAATAAGAAACATCCGGTATAAGAGGGTGTTAATAGCCTAGAAGATTTTCTATTCGTCCTCACTATGCATAACAAGATCAAACAATGAGAAATACAGTAAAGAAGGACAAAGGACTTTTTTAATATAAAGTATACACAAATACAAAATACAATCATCAAGGACATCTAGTCAAAATCTCATCTATATATTGGACCTATAACAAGTCTTTCAAAATCAAATACCTACCTAAATTATGTCAGTTATGGCGAGACTGCACGCACAAAGTGGAAAGGACACACAGTTTTCAATTTTGTCTTTGTCCGATTTTCAATAACGAAGATATTTTCTAGTTTGACAATAAATGATTTTTATGCAAATGACATTTGGTAGGACAATATCTTCTTTGCTGTTCCTTTTTTTTCAAGAAGAAAACAAAAATAAAATCAACAAAAAATGATTATATATTATTTTTTGCCCCAAGGACGAAAGGAGAAGTGTCTTGGAAAAAACGATTTTCAACCAAAGAACGAACGAGACAATAGTGCTAGCGATTTTGTCATCAATTGTTTTTACGTATTCGTCAGGATGAACAACAACTGAGGTCCTTGTGATTTCTTGTCGTAGTGTAATCTATTACGAGACAATACGAACAACTTCGTATAGATATAGCTAACTATATATGGCAACATTGTGAAAAAAAAAAATTGAAATCAGAAAACGAGCAGTGTACTGATGAGACAATGTTCATGAGACCCTTTTGGATAATGATGTGGAATGGTTTTGAAAAGAGAACGCATTTTCTAATAACACAAGCAATAAAGAAGGAGAGATTCCATGTGCTTTGATGTAAGTCAATTCTGTAGAAGATATAGTTTTTTTTTTTTTGTTTTTTTATTATTTTCGTCAATTCTAATAGTGGTGGACCAACTTAAGAAGATTACACATTATTGTGGGTGAAGAAGATTGAGTTTGAAAATAGTTTTTGGGACAATTTTAAACTTGAAAAAACTTTTACATTTTTACACACACATAATGATTTTATTATCTACACAAAGATTGAGACAATTTGGCACCAGGCAACTATGCCCAATTCTAGGGATCTTCAAGGATATTTTCATTAGATAATAATGGTATTTTTATGAAGTTGATTTATATCTGTTTTCTAACTTTATAATTAAGTTTGCCTACTTGGTTAGAAAATTGTAACACCAAAAAAGAATTCTCTAAAGTTTTGAAATGGAAGCAATAAAGTGAAATTAGTTAGAAAAACCTTGAAATCCATACCACTAAACAAAGATTAAATGAGGTTTTAAAGTTTAAGACTATAAGCATTTTCAAGCAGCTCAAGTATGTATGTATCCACTGTTTCAATGTTTGAAGTATTTGGGTACATGTAGTTCAACCGACCGTTGGATTACGTTTTACGTAGCTCATAAGTTTAGATACTTAAATTAATGTCAAATTAAGGGTAAGTTGATACTAAAAATGACGACATAGGGCTGCCACTTTTAAAATGGGTGCATCAATGTGGCAACCCCGTTTAAACGGAAAAAATATGCATTACAGAACCTAGCCTTAAGCTTTTTTACTAAAGGTCTTTCTCAATATTTAGAATATGTTGTTAATTATTTTCTTTACGATCTACAATCGACTGTCCCTTCGCTAGTAAGATAAATTGAGATACTTATTTTCGCAAAAAAAAAAAAAAAAAACAGTTTTTTAAAGCAATTTACACCAAGAAAAAATAAGGAACCTACATGGGTACCAAAAAAAAAAATTAAAATTGCATTCATTGTAAAAGTTTTAATTTATTTTGAAAATATCTCAATGAATATTGAACACATTTTCGAACAGAGTATATATTTTTTAATTAAGTTTTAATATAAAATCCCACCATTCACTGGCGTCTCTACATTATTTTCAATAAAAAAAAAATTAAACTCCCATTTTTACCTGCGAATATAGAGATAGAAAAATAGAATAGTACGTGTGCACGATTTTATACTAAGGATACCTCAATCGACCCAACTTTTCATTCTCACTAATTGCACTTCAATAGACAATGAGAGAGTGTTCCACACTGTGACCAACCAGACCAGACCAGACCATCCTCCTTTAAAGCACTCACATTATCCCAGGATACCTACACGAGGAAAGAGCAAGGGCATGAGAGGTAAGGGGGGGGTATTTGCGTGTGTGTGTGTAATGGTTGGCTGGTTGGACTCTTGGTGATGGGTGAGCGGATGTTTTTCTCGTTCATTGTTTCCGAACTGTGAACGGACAGAATAAAACTTTTCACTGTCTATATTGTTTGCAGCCAACACCCCTATCACACCCACCCTCTAGATGTACAGTGATTCCAGCCCCAGCAATCTGCTGCTGGGTCTGACACACTTGAGAAATTAATTTGCCGCAACCATTTTGTTGTTGAACGACAAAATGAAGGAGAAATGTTGTACGGTACTGTATGGCGGGCGGCAGCGGTGGGTGCGGAGACGCTCCCCCTGTTTTTGCAGGCAGCAGCGGCGGAACTTCTGTTTCTGTACACTCAGGAATCACCACTTTAATTGTCAATAATTTTTTTTTGTTCAAAAAACTTGTGCGAAGCAACCAAGTTCAAGAGAAACTTTAAACTTCAACTTTATTAAATTCAAACTTTGAAGTTTTAAACTGTTTTCCTTTACAACTACTGTTTATGCACATTTACAGTTTGCGCAAAAACAAAGACCATAATATACATCTGCAAGCAATCTACTCAAATACAACAATTTGAAAGACAGAGAGAGAGAGAGAGAGAGAAAGTTAAAATTATACACTTGACAGTTGACAGATGGTGGATGTGAATTTGACAGTTAATGAGCTGTGATAGAGAAGGTATTTACCCTGTGAGAGGCGTCATGGTGTGTGACATTTGCATCGATGCTATACTCCTTCGATGCAAACATCACAATATGGTCGCGTCGTCGTCGTCGTCGTCGGCAGTCATCGTCGTCGGAGTTCATACAGCCGTGTTACAATAATGCGAAGGATTTTATCGATCGTCCTGTCGTCCACTTTACATAATAGAAAGGACAAAACCGGGCTATCTAAGAATGGATTTAATTCGAGGGAGTTCCTTTGAGTAATTTATGCAGGAAATTTCCCAGCCAGCACCCATAGCAAGGGCGTTTTGTATGGAACTTTATGCATGAAGGCCATTTCTACGTTAAACATATAGAGGGTATACCGATTATAATAATTCAGATGAATAAAAATTAAGCGTAACAATTTAATTTCGTTTTATAATAAAACGGAAGCTCTATGCAAGGTATGTAGGTTGAAAGCATTTTGTATTACCTATACCTTTCAAACATGGACAGAGGAGGATTTTAAACTCAACACTAGAGGAGGTTTTACATTTGCAATTCATTTACTTGAATTTTGTTGAAACAAAATAAAATTTACTGTGCTCTTTCTTCTATAGAATATTAAGAACTTTTTAAAGGTCCATGAGGGGTTGTTTAAATAAAATGCTAATATTTATTTCTATTAAGGCAAACAAATTTGTTTAACAAAGGAAAACGCAGCATTCGCATTTCGCTATATTTTTAGAAGCTATATTTTTAGAAGTAATGTGGGAGGCTTGTAGAAAAATTTGTCAACCGTGATTTTGTTGAAAAACAAAGTTTTTTTTCCATCAGTCCTCATTTTGTTGAATTTATTGAAATGTAAGCATCGCAGAAAACAAATTCAAAATTGAACAAGGTACCCCCCTCAAAAAAGCAAAAATCAGTGAGTTGAAATGAAAACAATGAATTCTGAAATAGGGGTACCTTTGTTGTTTCTATGTTAACTTTGTAATTTTTTTTGTCAAAGAATCAAAGTTTCGACTGTCAAACGGAAGAAAATGATGTGGATTTTGTTTTACTTCCGGTATTTAAATCCAAAATTAACAATTAATTAAAAACTTCAAAACGTAAAGAAACCAAAATAGACAGGCAAAAAAAGAGGAAAACTTATGTTAGAGAAACTAAAACCCAATATAGAGAAATACCTAAGAATTGGTTTAATAAGGTGCAATTTTCATCTTTTCAATATTTCGGCATTAAAAAATACCTATATATGTCTTCTCATTTGAATTATCCGCTCAAACACAATTTTTTTTTTTTCAAAATTAAATTCATTATTTTGTTTTTATTTGAATTTATTTTTTACTAAAATTAAAAAAAATTAAAACTAAAAAATATTAACTGAGCCAGTGTAAGACAAAAAAAAGTCTGCAACATTAAAATACGTTTTAATAAAGCCAAAGTATTGCTGTAATACTTTGTAATATAAAGTATTTAAAAATAAATTAATAAAACAAAATATAAAACTCATTACTAATAAATAAATATTTTGAAAATGTTGTTATGAAAAAATTGCTAGAAACCTTTTGTGTAAGAAAAACCATCGATATACGTTGAGTCGCTTACGATAAAATTATAGAAGTAACGGTTCTATGGCAAGTGCCGTTAACCGGAGAAAAAAACATTTTTTTTTTATTTCGAAAGCACCTACTTTTTATCAAAATCGTTGAAGCCACTATTTTGAAAAAAATTAAGGATTTTCATAATCTTTTACTCAGAGAAATAATATTTTTGATTTTGTTTGCGACTAAGGAATATCCTTTACTGGAAAGTTAATACAATTTTCGCAAAAGTAATTTATTTGTAGCAAAACTTGTTCCAAATTGTAATTATATTACAGCAAATATAATGCAAAACAACCCATTCGTTTTTAGCTGATTTTTACGAGTCGATTGAGTAATCGAAAATGCTTCCCGCATCTAAATACGTTTTCGTTTTTAAAAAACTTCTATTGTTTGCAGCAAACGAATGAATAGTTTGCGAATAACCTTTCCAAAAAGTAATTTGTTGCAAAGAACTTCACTTTTGGTGTAAATATTCAATTCATTTAGAGCAAATGATTGAAGGAAACAAATTTTTTTAATAATTGACTCTACCTATATGTTTGTGGTGTATAGCAACAGCCTTTCTTTAAAATCAAGAGGTCAAAGGTTCAATCATTTATTTATTTATTCGTTCACATAAATTATTTTACCGAAACGAATGTGAGAGTTTTCCTGCAAACGAAGTTGAAGTCGAAAAATTACTATCCAACAAACGACCACTTATTTGCGGCAAATTAAGTCGTAAAGTTTTCCAGCATCAGACGAAAAATTAGTTTGGGAAATTTTTTCGTTTGCCGCAATCGATTTGTTCTCTCAGTGTTATTATGGCAGGAGCGGTTAATTTTGGTCCAAATAAAAATTAATTAATTAAAATCACCTCTATTGAATCACCCAAAATACTAACTTAACTTCCAAGTTTGAAGAAAATGGGTTTAGTGGCTTAGGCTGTAGCTCAACATAGAGAAATACACACAGACAAAACTGTTGGACCAATTTTATTACCATTCATCAGGTTGATTTGCTTTTGTTTTAAAGAATTTGTGTGAAAACTCATAAGATCATTTTTCGAAACACAATGATTAGTTGTATAAGTAAAGAACATTTATATCTTCCAAAATAAATAGTCAAATATAAAAACAAGAAGTTACGCTTTTATAAATCTAAAAAAAATTAACAAAAACTGTGTTTTTCTAAAACATAAAAATAAAGTTGTAATTTGAAAACAAAAAGGAGTAGACTCAAATACGTTCTTTTTAATTGCATTTGCATTTACCTATATAATAAACAAAGCTATTGATTTATTTAAAACAATCTCATGTCTTTACCGAAAAAAACTTAAATATTTATATTCAATACTGTCTTATTTTCTCAAAACATGTTGGTCGCTGTGGCGTATGAGTAACATTTTTTTGAATCTTAAAAAACGTCAATGGCAATAATACAAAAAATCGATTGCTAGTCAATAATGATTCTAAATGACGTTTTATGTCAGAATATGACCATTTGCTAATTTTTTTGGATCATCATCTAAAACGATTTACATAACATAGCAGACACGTCTCGTTTTGGAAGTTACATACTTCTTTACCGGCGGCTTTTTTTTAACATTTACCTATTAGGATTTTTTTATTTTGGAAATCATTATACCAATACGAAAAAACGACTTCTATTTCAATCTTTGTAACTAACTTACCGGCAACCGATTTTAATATTTTTGGTCTTACTTGAAAGGTACAAGCAGCCTTCCTCCTACAATCTAAGTTTTGTACCATGATTATGCGCTAATTTTTTTTTCCGCTCGGCGATGAGTACTAGTACGAATAAAACTGTCAATAATTACGAATATAACTTTTTGTATTTTTTCGAAAACAAAATTACGAAAATGAATGAATGCAAACGTGCAATTAAAAATAACAAGTTTAAAACTCTTTCAATAATTTGTTTCTAACTAATTTTTGGACAGGTTTAAAAAATAAGGTTTTTCTAATCTTGTTTTTTTTTTAACAATCCTTCCAAAAAGTTAAATTTCTAAACAAAAATAGATAATTAATATATTATAAACCGAGATATTATTAGTCTTATTTTTATGCTTAAATATTTTTTTTTTAATTAAAATTCACACCCAAACAAGGGAAAAGTTCTTTTTGGAAAGAACTTTTTTCTAATATTAATCCAAGAAAACTTTTAAAATCACTCAATTTATAAAAAAATGCCATTAGATTTGTTGAATAAAAAAGATTAAGTTTCTAATTTAAAACACAAACACGCAAGACTTCTGCAATTTAAGAAAATTAAAGAACAAATAGCATCAAAATAGGAACAATGCTTTAACAATTAGAAGCCATCTTTTTAATGGACTGTTTATTTTAAAGTGGTCAGTAATTTTTGTTATAGCAATATTTAAAAAATAAAAAAAAAATAATAATGTCTCCGTAGAAAAATGTATCGTAGACTGGACTTTATCGAATGCTTTTTAAATAAGATATACAGTAAAAAACAGCTTTTATAAAGTATAAATAATTATGCCCCATTGTAATTTGGTACTTTTAAATTCAATTTTATTGAAGAAGATCTTTTCCAAAAATTGTTACTTCTAAGCGCTTGCCGTACATTAAAGTACAGAAATATCTTTTTTATGATTCAAAAGTTTTAAGGGAACAAAAATGTTTATTTTTTTTAACTTTAACCTAAACGTTTTTATATTTTCTTAATCAAAAGTTAAAAGTTATATAAAAAAATTAAGTAGCATCATGCTTTCTTTTATTATTTAAACAAAATATTCACTAAACTATTTTATTAATTTAATTAAAAAGATTTAAACTTGAACAAATTGAACTATAAAACCAAGTTTGTGCAATTTATTTTCCATCACATATAAAAGCATCAATTTTTGTTGTTGTTGTTGAACAAATTATAAAAGTATGTATATTATTTATTACGTTAATTGCTTTGTGGTCACACCTCGCTAGACCAAGTTTATAATTTGTTTGGAAAACTTTTTCGAAATATTAAAACATACTTTTGGAATAAAATATACACTTGCATACACATCTATCTCTCTTCCTCTCTCTCTTTATTTATCCAACAGAATATTCTGTGATGTGCTTTAAAAGTGAACTAATTTATATTTTGTACCAAAAACCACATAAATGACCGACGATGACAGCACAACAAAAATGGTAAATACTCAACTCTATCTCCAATGTATCCTCCATGCCTCAAAAATACACACCATATCAGCAGATTGAGGACAATTTATTAATTTTTTTTTATTATTATTATTTTCAATAATTCCAGTAAATTAATTGATATTCAACTGCAAGTTGAATACATTTTGTTTACAATGGTTTCTATAGTTAAATTAAAAATTCTTACCCCTGTTTTATAAATCAAACTATTTTTTTTCAATTAAAGTTCTTCAAACAAAATTAGAAAACAATTTTTTAACCCGTTTTCCAAAAAAATCATAGCTATTACTCAAGTCAAGAATTTTATCAAGTTCAAATAAGTTAAGAAAAATCAAGCATTTACTCAACGGAAGTCCGTATTCAAAGACGAAAAAGAGAGTACTGAGTTAATCCTCAAGTAAATGCTTAAGAAAATTGAGAAAAATCTCGACTTGAGCGACGACTTTGAATTCTACACCAAATGTTTCCAAAAAATTGTTATATCAATTTTTTTACACACAAAATTATTTTAAAGTTTTTATTAAATGATTAATTATAAACAAATTTCGTTGAAATTGATTTATTTTTTTACCTGAACCTCAGAAAATAAACGATTTCTTGGAGGTATACTGAATTAAACAGGATCCCTTTTGAGAAAAAGGTTTTCATTTACAAAAAGGGCAAAGAACCTTTACTGTTATTTTTCGATAGACAAAAAATTGAATGTAACACATGATGTCGGCTATGTATGTAACAGGCTGCACATCAGAGACAGGCAGACAGACATACTGATAAAGGATACCACTTTATTCGTGTTATCTGTCATCGTGATGTCCAGCTCCAGTTTGATTGTTCTCAACAGACATGGAGTGTAGGTCCTCCCTCTACATTAAAAATTCAGACTTTTCACTTAATATACAAATGTTGCATTTAATATTCATGATGAGTAGCCTCGGGAATTTCGTTTTTTTTTTTTTAAAGCAACACACCAACAACAACGATTATATATTTCGTCGTACATTTTTGAAAGTGAGCGACCGAACATTATAAATTCCATCAAAAATTAAAAATATTTAAACGAGAAAAATGTACTGTACGAGTTCGAGTAGTTTCGAGATAAAATTCTAAAGCGTTATGTGAAATTTATTTTATTTTATTTTATCTTTTTTTTATTTTGTTGTTATTCCTTGTTTAAGTTTAAGGATATCTCTGTGAAAATTTTAATTACGGTCATATGGACGGACACTGCCGACCGGTCGGTTGGAGCCGGACATCTTGGCTTTGTCAAAAATTGTGGAATGTTTTTTGGCTTATGAGAATGAAAGTTGGCTATTTAATTATGCCTAATTGTTGAGTTGGATATTTTCAATTAGTCAGGAATGGATAACTTGGGATTTTAATAGCTTTTGTATAGGTATAGGTACTCTGAAATAAATTTAGAGGAGTTCTTGTTGTTGTTTAGTTTTTATCGTTGAATTATTTTTATTTGTATATAAATTAATGAGGCTAGGCTAACGTAGTGTGTCTTGGAAAAGAGCATTATGATTTTTTATTATGATGAAAATTAGCCATAAATTGAATTGGTGATGATTATAAATTTTCACTTCGTTAACGTTGATATTTTTCCACGTAGAAGACATGTACCTATAAAATTGCTTGTTTTATTATGAAATTTAATTTTTTTGTTTGCGTTGGTTTTTTTTTGTGAGAATTCATATCAGAATATGGTTTTAACGATTCATTTTAATAGGCTCTGTAGGTTTTTTTTTTTTGTTTTTTTGTTGTTGAATATATTTACTATATTATTTATTTAACGGGTAGAGTGTATTTTTGTTGTGGGTTTTTATGTTTGTTAATTATTATCTTTGTGTAGTCACAGTGGTGAAGAGTAAAATAATCTTTTTTTTTTTTCTATAATAATGATGAGATTTTCTTTTTTAATCATAATTAATTGAATTTTTTGTTTGTATATGTTTTGAGGAAGAATTTTCAGAGAGCATTCGATGAAATTAAGGACGAGGTGGTTCAATTATATAGAGATATAGACTTCATACAATGAGAGAAAGGATAATGTAAATAAATTAATAATTTTTATTATTATGTGAGACACGAAGTTTACCAATTTCGAAAAACCAATTAATTTTCTGGAATATTGGTTTAATTTGGTTTTATTTTGCAGGTGTTAAATTAAAAAGAGCACCGAGAAGTATTTATGTCATAAAGAATTCGAAATTATTGTTTGATTTTTTAACTTAATTTATTTTTATTTCTATTTTTTTTTTTTTATTTTAATTGATTATTCGAAATATTAAAAAAATGCACAAAGTGATTGCTTGTTCAATTATAAATTTATCTTTTATGTTTTCATCTGCAGTTGTGCAGGTTAAAAATAAAATACTAGATACAATTTTTTTTTTAGATATCAAGGTTTCTTATATTGATTTTTATAATTTAATAATAAAAAAATTAAGTAGTACATACAAAAATAACCGTTTTTAGTATTTATTTTTATAATTTAATATTTGTTTTTTATTTTCAAAAGTTAGCAATAAATTTAAAAGCTTTAGCTTTGCCGTCTGCTTGGTTTGCCAATTTTAAAGATAACTTTAAATTATAGTATTTGAAAAAAAGTCAGAAATTGGGGGAATAAAGTTACTAGTTACTTTTGGTTGCAAAAAATCCATAACCTAAGTGGAGTGGAGAGTCTCCAAAAAAAAATTTTTATGTAGACCTGCATCAGTTTAGTTTTAATATAGATTCTGATCAAGTTCAAGTTAAATTTTTTTTTTAGGAATGCATAACTCAACATACTGCTAAACTGGATTGGTGTATTATTTCAGATGGCAGAATTTTCATTACCGTATTCTTATTCGAAAAGAAATTGTAATTATTATGATGATATTAAGACTAAGCTCATCTAATATGGTCACGTTTTGATCTTCGCGTGTTTTGACATTATCCAGACGCGTTTTGGTTAGAAAATGGCGTTAAAATAGTCTTCTTTTTTAAAATAAAATAATCTCAACGCTACGTTAAAAATTCTGTTCAAAAAGACCTTGATTTTTTTTTTTGGGCCTGATATTGGAATAAAATTTTTATCCATTCTCTATAAAATATTGAAACATTGGGCATAATATAATTATTTTCAAAAAACGGAAAAATTATCACATTCGGAGAAATACGTTTTTTTTTCAAAGATAACTTGTTTCGGAAAATTCGTTTCAACGTAAATAAAATACAAGTCAACGAACATAAAATTAATTAGAGGCATTTTTAAAGAATTTCATGTATGTAAAATATAAATGAGTTGAATAAAATATAAATTACATTAGTTTACACTCCACTTGTATCTCACAGTCTAATGCATTAACATTTCAATTTGCATTTATAATATTCCAAATATTTTTGAACATATTTAACCTCACTTCATTGTTATTGTATTGTTCATAGTGTTATTTGTTAGGTGCATTATATATGTACTTTACGAATAGGTGCGCATAAACAATCAATATTTAAGCTGCCATTATTCTGTGTGTGGGGTTAATAACTTCCAGTTTATAATCGTTGAAAAAAATATTAACAGAAACAAAAGGAACTAGTGGATTGCTGATGGTGAGTAAAAAAGCTTTGAACCCATTAGAAAAATGGTTCAGTTGAGTGCTCTATTCAATTCAAAACAAATATTTCACTTTTCTATTCAATTTTTTGTTCGAATTCTAAATGGGTCAAAATTAAAAAAAAAAAAAAAAACCTAGTTTCTGGTAAATGTATGCATATCTGTGTAAAAATGCATTGAAAATGAAACAATAGTTTAAATGCTGTTAATTCTTTCTACTTAAGCTTGAAAAAGCCAATGATTTATGTGTGCTTTTTTTTTGTAAAATACAAATATTTTAAATACATAAATAAATTTAAAATTATTGAAACTAAATGAAACATTTATTTAAAAAAAATAAAATGGCTCATGTGCAATCAGTAAGAGATTTTACCATATAAAAGGTTGTATACACTAATAATATTATTATTGAATACTGACTTCTTGTTATCAAAATTAAATTTCGTCAAAGAAATTCTGAAAACTTTGAGTCGAAAGCAAAAAATCAGTAAGTGTTTTTTTTTTTCTATTTGGTGTCATAAAAAATAATAACTTTGTAAAAAGGTGGTAGAAGATGTATGGTGTCTTATTATTACAAAACATTTATTGGTTTCTAATAATCAATATCCAAAACACAATTTAAGAATAGAAATGTATTAAAATTTAGCATCAGAAACAATGGAATCAACTTCTAGCCAAAAGATGAAGCGAAACGAAATTATTCTGTATCCACTTCTACAGGGAAATAATAACGAAATTTGACAGAATGAAAGAGTACCCATTCTGTCAAATTTAAAAAAAACAAAATAGATAATAAAATTGGAAAAATCTTCTAATTTAAATTAAAAATTTTAGAATAAACAAACAAAAAACAATACTTTATTAAACTGTGTCGAACAATAATTGTAAGTGCAAGATTTGTGGAAACATCTCCAAACAATTTCGATAATCTTTGACTTTACCGCTCAAACTGCGTACTGATGAACGAAAAGCAGAACGACATTTCTCGATAACGATTTCGGTGTGTGCCTAGTACCTAGAAAATCACCTGCATAATTTCTTTCTGCGGCCACATCCTAAATAAAATGCACGACTGGATCGCACGAACTTACTCTTATATGTAGTTCAAGTTATTATATTATTTTTTTAAAAGGATGGGAACGACCTGTTGACAAGTTTTAGATGAAATCAGTTAAGCCAGATTTGATATAATACGGATAGAATTAAAAAAACTAAAAATAATTGAAAATTTCCCTAAAAGCGTGCCCATTATATTTGCGTTATTCGTATTTTTTGACAAAAAAACTAAAAATGCAGTATATTGTTACAAGCACTTATTACATAACACCCACCAAGTTTAATCGAAATCGTTAGAGCCGTTTTCGAGAAAAATCCAATAACTCAAAACCATTATATGGGAGGTGTTCATTCTAATTAAGATATAAAAAAAAAAACTTGGAAATTACAAAAAAGCTATCTATACCAAATTTCATGCAAATCCATCAACAAGTTAGGGCTGTGGCTCTCTGTACAGATGGACGCACAGACGAACAGACGAACAGACTAACAGATGAACAGACGAACAGACGAACAGACGAACAGACGAATAGAAGAACAGACGAACAGACTAAGAGACGAACAGATGAACAGACGAACAGACGAATAGATGAATAGACGAACAGACGAACAGACGAACAGACGAACAGACGAACAGACGAACAGGCAAACAGCAGAACAGACAAACAGACGAACAGACGCACAGACCGACGGATGGCATGACGAAAACTACTTTTTTGGACTTTGGAGAATCCAAATGTTGGTTTTTACTAAAACCTCAAATTTTTTTTCACACGAAACCAATACTTGCCCTATAGAGCAAGTAAAAAGTGGTCAACTGACCCCTTAGATATTGTGGAACGCAATTAATTTTCAAGCTATTTCCAATTGAAAGGGAGACCTTCGCAAGAAAAACCTCTATCAATTTTTCAAAATGGCAGCGAAGGTACAAATACGAGGAGTTAAAGTTTAAATGAAGAACACCACGAAAACTATAAATACGTCAATTTTAAATACCATTCCAATATTTTCTAGGGAGGTTACCCATCTTTTTTGTATCAAATGACTATAGACCGTAAATAAGAGATTAATGCTTTGATTTTTTCGATTTTTCTCCGGTGCAGGAGTGAAGTCAATATACCTCAAGAATTCATATCAAAGTTTAACAAAACAAACTAAATATGAAATGTTTAGTTTACAAACAAAATTTACAACCAAATCATCTACACACAAATATTTTGTATCAAACTTCAATGAAATCCATTAAGCACAAATTTATCCAAAAACTGTGACTAAAAAACTCTTTTTTTGACTTAAATATCGTCTGAAATATCATTTAAAATCTAGTTTTCAGTTCAAGTGCTAATGAAATTGCATACAAAATTGTTTAGGTGCATTTTTTCGCATTCCATTCCAAAGCTTCTATTTCGAATTAAAATTGCTTGACATATTGACAAATTTCATGAAAATCATAGAAAATTTATGGTCACATTTTCATACATAATGATTAAATGGCCAAATCATTTTGGGGAACGGATTTCATGAGAGTTGAGTTCTTGAAAATGAAATCGTCAAGATTTCAAAAATTATTATTATTTTTGTTTTAAATCGAGCAAATTATTTTATTAAGGTGCTCTGCAGTCTAAAAAGGAAGCCGACAAAAAAACCAATGTCCTTAGAAATACCATATATTGTGACATAATTTTTATTTAGAAAACAGAAAAATGTTCAAAAATGTTTGTTTCAATTTTATAAGAATACAAACAGAAATAATAATAAATTTCACAATTATATTGAAATTCTCCAGCAAATACCTTTGTGTGACAATGCATTCCAATTAGTCTGCTACTGATTATCCAATTTGATTTTGCCATCCTTTTAATAAATTTCAAGCACCTACCACTAGCGTTCATTTGTATTATGTATATATATTCAATTACCACATATTGTTTCAAGTTCTATCGACAAAACCAATTTATATGAAGTGCCAGAAGACCTGACACACTTTAACCACAAAACCTTATTTGGTTTGAACTGTGTTGGTACCCTTGTTCAGGTATTTGTGAAGGAAGATGTATCTTGAATTTATTGTAGCCACATTATTGGCACTTGCACATGTGCTAACACTCAACTGTAATGTCTTTGAAACTCATTTAAAATTAATTTCAACTATTGTGACAGAGTGTATATAAATTCAATAAAAGTTTCTTTCTTCTTTTTTTTTCATTGGTATTTTTCCTTGAGATCCTGAGATCTGAAGACTATATAGGTAGTCTCTATTCACTAAATATGTCATCAATAATAAATTTAGAAAATAAATCGAATTCCTTTACCAATCAACCAACAGTTGAGCCCCCCCACAGCTTTCACAGTAAATCAATTTCTTGCCAAACAATCTTAAAAGTTATTTACCACCGCCGCCGTGTCGCTGCCACTGCCGCCCTTTCTACAAACTTATTTTAAAAAGCCTCCCTTCCACACTATATACTCCCTACCCTACCCACTCGAGTAGATTTTCCCCATTTCTATGAAATGTGTGTTCCCTCGAAACATACGCACAAACAATGCCTCGTTTCAACCCACATAATTCTAAATCCTTACAAAATTCTACCTAGAAAGAGCCAGAAATGTGTGGGTATAATGTCCTGAAGTAAGAACACAAAAACAAAAAAGGATTCAAAGAGGAAAAAATCTGAAGATTGAAAAATTTAATTTAATCATAAAAATAAAAAGAAAAAAAAAGAAAACAAATCAAATCTTGGTGGATTGAGGAAACTTCAATTTACCACGCCCACCCACCCCCAAAATAATAATCAGCATTATATTTCACTTAAACAGCTAAACAATATGGTTGATTTTCAGACAAAGGTGGTCATTATTTTTTTTGTCAGAGTTTTGAGAATGGAAGAATGTATATCTAGATTTACATACCTTTGGGGTTAGAAACGTGCCGTGCGTGTCCTGAAGTACGTGCAAATGTATCCAAGATTTATATTCTGGTTCTAAGTTAATCTTTTTTTTTTTGTTATTTGTTTAATCCTCTAGGGGATATTCAATCAATATCGAACGTTTCGTATCTTTTTTATTTTTATTCACACAAATTCACAAATAAACGATAAAACACAAGGAACACCCTGTTTGTAAAAAGTGTTGACACTTATCTTCAATTTATTAATTTATCAATGGCAAAAAAATAAAATTTAATCTTAATTTGATAATAATTTATTTTTTTTGACCCAAATTACAATTATGGACGAGAGGAAAATACTTCTTTTTTTTTACGGAAAATCACAACAAAATTGTGTAAACACTCGATTCAAAGCAAAGAGGGAGAAAGAAAATTGACCGTGGTGAGCGAGAGGTTGAATGCTTCACACAGATGTTTATGATGATTATGATAATGGTTGGTAGATGCAAGAGAGAGGAAACTCTTAAGTTAGGATTGAATTTCTTATATATTTTTTTTTTCTTTATATTTTCTTAATTTATTTTCGTAAATGATTTTTTATTTGAAACACTTAAAATTTGGTATACATTTGATGCCACAAATATATTTTTATATACGCAATTTTGAAAATCACAAATAAATAACAAAAACACCGGATATTTTTCTATGAATTTTTTACTAGAATTGATTTTTTTTTTTTCAATTTGAAACGCTTTTTGTTTTGGGATAATTTTTTTTTTTTTGCTAATATTTTTGGCTTCTATGAGAATAGTATTTCCCTTATATGAAGCATCTATTTCGAATGGTTAACCGAGAGTAACTGAAGTATTTTTGCAAATGTGTTTTACTTTAAAAAGATATTTGTTGAATCTGATGTTGGCTCCCAGTCAGATACAGCATCTTTAGTGAGGATGCTTGAGAAGAGTCACATCTCATATAATATGTTCTCTCATTTGAAAAATTCAGAGAGAGAGAGAGCGAGAGAGAAATGAAGCAAACACTGAAAAATTTAGAGTCAAATTTTGAGGGTAGATAAAGGTGCAAAATGGAGCTTTTTCGGTTTGTTTTGATTTAAGTGGAGAGTTTTTATTCTATGATTTAAGGATACAGGGGTGATTGTTGGGAGAAAATACTGGGAATTTTATTTGTCTCATTGGGAAGCATGAAGAGAGCTTTAACCCACTGACTGAGATATTTGGACTGTATACGCTATGACCTATTGAAGTTGTAGGTGGATATTGGCAATGAATGTCTTTTTTTGAATAACACTGAGTGGAGAACGAGAGAGAAGGAAAAAGATTGATGTTAAAAGAGCTTTTTTGAGAGATTTTATGAAGCAATAACATTTCGTAAGCAACTGGTTTCTTGTGATTTTGCCATTGTTTGGTATCAAGAGAAAATTGTATTAAATATAAAATAAATTAAAATAAAAAATAAGCTGAATACTAATTTATTAACAAATTGATACTTAAAATTTTAACTGGGACTTCGAGAACTAAAATAATTTCGAAATTTTTGGGAGAGTTTTCCATTTTTGAAGTGCTGTATTTCAAGACCTATTGGACCTTACAAGCTTGTACTTAAATTATTTCACATGTTGTCTTTTTAATTTGATGCCTTGTAATAGGACCCATCTTTTAAACAATATAAGCTAATCACTACAAGGTTGTTGGTGCATCTTGCATGTTAACATAGGTCTTTCGAACTAATTTATCACTACCGGTATCGATTCTAATAATATCTCCTGAAATCAGTGTTGTGGAATTTTTGGCTACGTATATCCTTTTTTTGGAAGAAAGTGTAGATTGCTCAGAGATATAATTTTTTTAGTAAAATTAAAAATTATTTAAAGAAAAAATATCACTCATACGCCCCAGTGACCAACGTCGATATTTATTAATCAAATATTCTGCATCTTTGGTAACTATTTGTTTGTTAAACTTTGTTGTGATCTCATCAGTGGAGAAGTTTATTTTCCATAAACCAAACTTAATATATGAGACTTTCGTGTTTTTTTCTGCAACACCTTTTCTTTAAAATATTTTCTATAGATATTACAGAATTACCAAAAGTATGCATACATGATTGACTTTCGGTATCAGTTAGTAATGGTTTTGTAAAAAAAAAACTATGTATTATCAAAGGATCTAGGGTTAAAAAAAATGTTGCCTCAATTCCACAAGCATGACTCATGAGTCTTCACTCTGTACACAGTTTTTTTTATTTTTTGACAGATAACGTGTGCACAACAAATATTTTTTTGAAGCCATATTTGGTGGTGAATAGAATGTGTACCTCGTACGCTAGACCGTTCGTTCTTTTTAGATGAAGCTCTAATTTGGGCAAAACTATTTGCAAATAATTAAAAAAAAAACTCATATATTTTTTTTATATTTTTATGTTGACCTCTGATACCCCCTGTAAGGGCTTTCTAGTTTCTTATAGGAAACAGTTACAAAGGATTGTTTGTTTGTTTCAGAGTTTTATTTTTACCTTAATGCGAAAAAAATTGGATATGGTTGGAAATGAATCTCGAATATGTCACTTTTACAGGGAAGAAACAATTTTTTTATTAAAAATGAAGAGGTCATAACCTCAATTTTGCCAAAAAACGCAAGTCTTTCTCAGGAATTAACTGTTAAAAAATTCTAAACATCATTCTGTTCTAGAAAAATTGGTGTCAAAATATTTGTGAGGAAATAACAAATAAAACTGAGTTTTTTGTTTATCAATAGAAGTCGGACTTAAGGTTGATTAAATAAATTTAATTTCTTTTTTAATTATCAATTTAAGACCCTTAAATCAATACAGTAAGACTTACTGTTATTGACAAGCAAAAACAACAGTTTTTTTTCACAGATACTTTGACCCCAATTTTTTCTAAAAAAGAATGATGTATAAATTTTTTTAACAATTAATATCTTTAAATTTTTGTGTTTTTTTGTATACAAAGAAAACAATTTTTTTTTTCACTGTAGAAGTGACATATTTGATATTCATTTCCAACCGTATCTAATTTTTTCGAGTATACTAAGCAGAGGGGAAAAAAATTTGAAACATACAAAACATCCTAAGTATTTCCCATCAGAAACTTTAAGCCCTTAAAGGGGGTATAAGGGGTCAAAATAAAATTTTGAAAAAAATTGGAAATTTTTTGAATTTTTAACAAATAGTTAAACCTCGTTAGAATTTGATCGCAACAAAAAAAAACTCAAATAGCGAACGGTCTAGTGTACTACACCGAAAGTAACTTAGAACTGCGCATTTAATATCCTGACATTTGAACTAAAATCGACGGTTACCTAAATTTTTGGTCAATTTGAAGTAATTTTTACTTATATTCAAAATAATGAAGTATCCAAAAGCAGGAATTCTTAATTCTCAAAAGTTTTAGTAAAAATCAATGTTTTACACTTTTTTGTGCAAAAAAATTCTTGCAACGGTACGGAAAAGTTTGGGATTACTAATTTAGTTCGTATTTTTTTCTTCAATAAACCGTATAGTGTTAAATATTGTACCTACCTACTTTGAAATAGTAGTATTACTTACAGTTAATTTTCATTCCAAATAAAATTTTTGTCTTAAAAAAGTCACCTCAAACTTCATTTCCAATAGTTTATTTGCCAGGAAATCAGCGATTCAGGCTACAGAACAAGAGGATGTACCTATATCGAAAGACCGAAAATCGGATACCATTACCGTCTTGTTTTCTATCACCTCGTTTTTTCTTTAGATTTTTGTGACTCTTTAAACATTTTTTAAAATCTTTATTCATGGTACTAATAAACAAAATGTAAATAAAAGACATTTGAGTCCGAAGGACACTATTGTATGAGGTTTATTATGAGTATAGCCAAGTACAACTATTATTACTAAAATCCTTTGCAGAAATTTTCGCATCCAATTAGTGTAAATTTTTGCAAAAATCCCAAAGAAAAACAATATTTCCTCGACCCACATTTAAATAATCGCAGCTATGTCCTCTGTCTCCTTGTTATTCTATATAAGTGAAAACCTAACTTCTTTAAAGACTATGGTTTAAAATATTAATGAAAATCCCTTTTCCACGTCCAAGTGCAAAATTCTTCAAGTAAATTTTAATCCTCTCTTTGCTTTTTCGTATTCTTCTACTTTATTTTTTCTTTTTTGTGTCTTCTTTTGCAATAAATCAGGTGCAACTAACAAACAAACTCAATTTCCTAGGTTTTAGTATTCTTGGGTAGTTTTTTGCAGCGCATCACTACATAAATAAGGATGGTAATAGTGTAAGAGGTAGGATAGATGGGAGGCGGGAGGTAAGGAAATAAGTCACATCACTCATCGAAGTTAACAAGAAACCAGGTGTTTAACTGGCTGCACATTAAAGTTATTGATGACACATACTGTGCTCCTTGTTACACTGAAAACCTACACTGTCCCTCAGCTTTTCTTTGCCCATCAGAATCAGCGGTTGTAGGTATTTTTTAATGAATAATCGTGAGGAAACTTCTGGAGTGATTTTATTCTATGCCAATGCTTGCAGAAGTCCTGCTCAGTAGTTGACAATTCTTAGATACCTACTTGTTTTTTTTTTTTTTTTTTTTTTTTTTCTTCGACGAAGATAGAAGACAAAAACTTCCTGTCCAAGTTCTGATATGTGCATCAGGATTGGGTGTGTGTGTGTGTTTGTGAACACATCCTCGAGACATCGATGATGGATGAGCAAGCCGTTTAGACAGACAAACTCCCAAGCTTATGTCGCACCCTCTCCCACTTCCACCCCATAAATTGATGCCAGATGAATGCACACACCATCATCCGTAGAAGAGTCCTTTCCTTCCTCCATTTTCTCTGCATATATATAAACCGGATATGAAAGTGGAATCCATTTGGAAAGTCAATTGGCGACACAGTTTGTTCTGTTTCAGTGAGAGCATGCATAAAGGATGGCGCGCCTCCAGAGAGAAGAAGATAAAGTTTAGAGCAATTTTTCATTGCTCTCCATTCACTTCCACACACACACACACACGTTGCTTTTCAGGACATTCCGTGTAAAGTGGTAATAAGGGCGGATACATTAAACACTAATTAGTCTTGTTGTTGTTTTGTTGTTATTGTGTATGCATAAGAAGTAGCGGTGCTTATTTTTGTAACATAACTGTTAGCAAACAAAATGGTCGTTAAAATTTTGTATTGTATAGTTTTTTACTCTTGATGATCCTTTTTTTTTTTTTTAATTTTTTTTCTCTGTATATCTACCTTGTTTATGTTGTTGGGGGGGGGGGGGTTTGAGAAGTGAAAGGGTAGAAGAGAGGTTAAATCTGTGTTTATTGTTGGCATATCATTAAAAAGTTCATCTCGCGAGTTACGAAATAGTAAGTGAGTTGTTGGCAATTTATATGTGTAATTTGAGCATATAATTATGGCTATAGCTAGATGATGCTTCTTGGTGGTGGTAACTCTGAAACGTACTTTTATGTAAATTAAAATAAAAGTAAGCCAAGCTACAAATGAAAATGTAGTTTGAAAAATTATGTTGTTTAAAAGTTTAAAGATGTTGCTAAAACAGAAGTTGAGTCAGGTGTTTCTGTTGTTAAAGTTTTTTTTTCTACCTTTCAAAACGAGAAAGTTGAAGTTTGTTTTTTTTTTGTTCTCAAGATTTTTTTCAATGCATGTGTATATTTTAACAATCAACGAATTTAATAACAAAATAAGTCTTTCCAACTGATGAACTTACCAAAAGTGGATCACTTATCCCTATATATTTCCAGATAAGGCAAACATTGTTATTCCGATCGCAACGGAACTGATGCGTTTAGCATCTTGCTTGGCGTATCAGTGGAAACCTGCGAAGTTTGATAGATTATTCTGTGAACTTACTTGGGAAGACATAATTGTACTATGATTATTTCGGCCTGCAGCACCGCACAAAAGTGCAATTGCTGATAATACACAAGGGTCCTGAGAATAGCATAAGCGGAACTTGTAACTAGAATGCATGCTGTATTCGAAGAAACCAAGCGGTATGTTCTCTAGCAAGGTGGATCTAGGTTGATACAGTGAGGAATTTCTATCCTAAGATAAGTAAAGCATCAAAAGACATTTTTAAAATAAAAAGTGTCACAGGGTCCTTCGAGCCCTACTATCAAAGTATATTGCGGAAGAAGTACCCAGTACGATAAAATGTACCAATGTAGCTACTTTAATTAGCGTTAATGAATTGAAGGTTAATGTTCTTTAGTTATAAGTCATTGGCATGGTGAGCTCTCTTGAATGAAAGATCCAAGGTTGGATATCTTGGACAAACAGTTCTTAAAACCAAGAGCTAATCTTTCCAAAGTTCGAATCTAGCTGAAAGGTGGCTGCATTTTTGATAATGCAGATTAAGGGAAGAGAGTGCACGCTTCCAGGCGATTATCAACGTATTCTATGATCCATATAGTGGCAATGTCCACCAAGAGCATATATAGAATTTATCTAATAGGCAAGCACTCAAATTGGCTAGAAATTCTCTCAAATGATTTTTGCAGAAGCTGTATAGCTAAAAAAGAGGAGGAACCGATTCCTAATTTTCTTCATAAAAGGCCCAATGACTTAAACTTTGACAAATTTCAAGACGGATTTTTCTCGAAAACGGCTCTAACGATTTTGATTAAACTTAGCGTTCTCTATGCGTTTTTAGTTTGTCTCAAAAAATTCGAAAAACGGAAATATGATGAAAACATTTTTGAGGCTCATTACTGGCTCAACTAATTTCATTCAAAATTCATCATTTTTAAAAGTATTTTGCATTTAGTTTTTCCACAAAAAAAAAAAAAAACTACAAGATCAAGTTCGTGCGATCCAGTCGTGCATTTTATTTTAACTAAATCCGTTTGCTTTTTATAAAAAATAACAAGAAATTGCATTTTTTAGGTCTGATTCAGAAATAATTTTATTTTTCTACTTGATATGCCTATAAGACTTCCATTTATCATATTCCTGCTGAAAAAAAAACAGATTCTTTGGACATAATTTGTGAAGGAGGGGATAAATGGTTAGAACTTCTCATGGGAAGCTGTCTTTTCAAAAAACAGTAATATTTCTTAGGTCGGCAACAGTGTTTACATTTTTGAACGAATTTTATCTAAAATTAAAATACTTGGTTAATGGAATTTTATTTTTATTTTATTGGAGAATGCATTTTTATCAAAAAAATTTAGAAAACCCAATTTGCTATAAAACGCAAAAAAAAATCTTAAAATTTCATAAAGTACATCACCTCATGAACCCCTGTACCCTAATTTCTTTTAACGACGAGCTTAACTATCAAAATATCTTCCCTTTAATATTAGACACATCAAAGGTTCTAGGTTGACATGGGTTTGTTGGATTTAATTTTCCTAGAATTTCGTAGGTGTGTATATGCATGTTGTCTAGTCATAAAATATTCGTTACACATTTACCAAAGGAAAAAAAAATAAATAAAAAGGATTTTTGGGCCACAGTTACACTTATGGAAGGTGTTCGTTTGCAAATTGGAATCTTATCGATTCGGCTTAAATGCCAAGCATGGCACTTAGGAAAATTGCAAAATTATGTTATTAAGTCACGTCTACATTTAGGTAATAATAATTGCCACTTAAAAAGGCAAAGGTATATGTAGGCAGCTTTAAGTATGGAGTTTTATCTATACTAGACACATTTTTGTTCAAGGGTTTTATTGAGAAAGAGATTGGGATCCCTTAAATAGGAATATCTAGCTATGCGCCTTCGTATATAAACGAGGTGACATGGTTTTTCAATGAAACTCAGACAAACAAGGTACAATCTGAAACAATCTAAAATAATTTCATTAAAAGGATTTGGAAAAGATACTTGTTTGAACAACATAAGCTGTAAAGACTTTTAATGTTAATTTGCTGTCTGTATAGACTTGATCCTTTATTTCGAATTTAAGTACTATGAGGCGTTTATACATTTTTTTGGGATGTTTTAAATTCTTAAAACAATAAATTCAATAGTATAGTCATGACTTATAGTGACCGAACTCAATATGGCAGTTGCGTCATTGTTTTAATGTATTTCAAATGCACGTAAAGGACAATAAATTCGTTTGTTTGCTTAATTCAAGGATAAAACCGAATGAGTTTAAAGCAAACTGATTTACTTTTTACAAACAGTGGGAGGGTTTGCAAAAGAGAAAGACAAGGATTTATTTTGGCTTTTCTTTTTTATTTACACTTCCATCATGCACTTTTCAGCATGAAACAACACATTTCATGTGGATGAGGGATTCGAAAGAAGAAGATAAAACTGCAGTAATGGTAATTAATTAAAAGGAGAATTTACGAAAGAATTGTAAAAGGGCGTAAATACCAGTACGTATATCATTCTTCTTGCAGTAAACTTTTTTTTAATCAAAGTTAAGTAAGTAGGTATAGATCCGTACTGGACTTTATGAAAAGAAAGAAGAATTTTACTATCGATAAACTTTTTATTTTGCTCGAATAAAAATAAAATAAAAGTAAAATGCATTGAAGTTAATTAAATGAAAAAAACTGAATAATTACAAAAAAAAAAACTTTTTGGTTGTACATTTGTGGAACAAAATCGAAGAAATTGTTTGATAAACTATTAACTTTCTTCATTAAATAAAATATTCTAATGAATTTAAGATCCAAGAAAAATACACTTGCAGTAATATTTCTTTGCCGGTGATTTAGTTTTTCTGTCCTTTGCATTATACTCTGTACCAAAAACAGGGTAAAAAAATAGACACAGGTTGACCCCTATCCCGATTGGTAGAACATGTTGCACTGATTATAAAACGGTATGTAAAAATTCCGTAACACCCCCAAATTCTGGATTTAGGGCCTTAAAACTGTTTTTTAGACGTATATCCATTGTAAAAAAAACTAGATTCTTCAAATGTTAACCCATTATAGGTTTCTAAATTGATCAATTTCAAAAATTCCATTTCTTTCGTCATTTACCCAACTTCAACATCAATTTAAACCATTTATTTTAAAAACAACATTGTGTTTTAAAAATATGTATAGGATATTCTAAAACAATGTTTATTTCCAAACCAAAAGAGAATTATTTTTTTAAATCGGTTTAAAATTGGCTAAGAAAACAACTTTCAATTGATTTCAATACAGAAATTCGAACGTTTAAATTCCGAAAAAAATAATAGTTTCAATTCCCTTCCCAATTGAATGGAATTTTGTAAACTTTGTTGCACTAATTTCAAAACAGTATGTTAAATTTCCGTAACATTTTCAAAATCTGGAATTAGGGCAAAAAACGTTTTTTTGATCTTTATGCATTGCAATAAAGCTAGCTTCGTCAAATTTGTACCAAGTTTGGAATTTTTTACTGTTTTCGAACGTAGACTTAGTTTGTTTCATAAAATTTTAACAACATTTTTTGATAAAACAAATTTTTGTTCCAAAAATCTTATTGTTAAGTTAAAAAAAAAAAACGAAAAGAGCGGAAAATTTAAACCAGTAACTGTTAAAGTATGTTTTATTTAAATACCAACATTTGAAAACAAAAAAAATAAAAATATGGTTTTGTTCGGTTCCCAGTAATGCTTTATTTTGGGCTTTAGTTACTCTACTATTAATTTTGTTCTTAATTCCAGTTGATTTGTAAACAATTTTTGAAATATTAATTTTTAAACTCAAAACTAAAATTAGATATTATAATCAAAGTTGGATTTACATATGAAATGAAAATGTTTGGAACAAAGCTTAACATTAATTTCCTTCATTTTTTTTTTCAATACCGCAAGACCAATACCAATCGAAACGTTTTCAAAAAGGGGGCTAAATGGAAAAAAATATGTAAAAATGTCTTTAAATTATATGCTTGAGCTCTCAAAGTAGACTTTTTTAAATTTGTTTTTAAATATTTTTGGGAAAACTTTGTTTAAAGTATAAATAATTTTTCGGACTCAAAAACATTGCGAAAAACATGGCCTTGTTTCTGAAAACGAAAAATATTCTTACCAAAAACATTACAAAAATATAATATTTTTGGAAAGTTTAATATTCGATATCTGAATTCTGAGAGTCAAAATCTTTTGAAACAAATTAATTTAGATTTTGTGGCCCTCGCAATTTTGCTTTTATTTCGTATACACCTTTTTTATCCTACATTTTTCTACCACCCTTATCCAATACTGTTTTTTTTTTCAACTTTTGCGTTCTAAAATTGGATTAGCACTGGTCTACAGGTAGTCAAAATTTAATAATAAATTCCTACTAACATTTTTACATTCCAAAATCTAAAGCTGGAGTTTTATGTAAAGGATTCTTTTAACATGAACATTAAGTTCAAATTGTAATCGATTTAGTTTAAAGACTTTCAACCTTAAACATATAAATGAATTTATGTTTTCTTTTTTCTGTTTTTTTTTTTTTTTAATACCCACAAATGCTAACTACAGTGAAATTACATTCAGCATATACCTACATTGTGCACTATCACGAAGTAATGCTCCAACATTAAAAAGATTATACAACAAAACAATATTGTATATGCTGACTCATAGTGCTAGTAATACCGAAATTATTTCACATTCATCCATGCATGCATACATGCACCATAATATAACCTCTTTTGTGCCATATCGCCCGTTGCTGGAACTAGATTCTTCCCACCTTCAACTGCTTTCAGATTTGTAATGCAAAACTTAGATACGAAAAAAAAAAAAAAAAAAAAAACAATAAGCATTGAAAAACCCAAAACTGTGAAACGCCCTTTAGAATAGATATTTTTGGCGAATGCAAGAGCATCCTTTCTGTGTGTTTCAGTGTCAGAAGCCCCTTATTGCAGTTTATTACCTCCATACCAAACCGAGTCTAACCCTCAGATAGCTCTTTTTTTCTATGGTATAGCCATGAACAATGCATTTTTTGCACATTAAACATAAAAAACAAAATAGAAGCTCCAAAAAAGCAAACAAAAAAAAAACCATGAAAACAATAACAACAGATCGAAACTTTTTACACCCCCACCCTCTATGCATAAATCTCTGAATTACTGTAGCAAGTTAGTAAACACGAAAGTTACAGGAATACAAAAAAAAAAAAAGGAAGTGAAAAACCCAAGTTAAAAAAAAACACAACTTTTTTGTTCGTTGTAGTAACATTTGCGGCAGAGATAGCTAACTCTGGTAGCAAATTGAAATTCGTTTTTGTGGCAAAAGTGTAGCAGTAGAAGAAGTAGAATATCCTTTTGGGTATTTTTACTGTTGCAACTCGCTCTTTAATAATAATTATTTTATTTGGCTTTTGTTATTGTATAATATATAGTATAGGTACAGGATCTCATGGAGCTTCCCCAAGGGATTCCATTGCCAACATCACTGCAGGACATCGAGGAAAAATTGAATTAAGTGGATTCACTTTCGCCATGAAGAAAGGAACATCACTTCAAAAAGGAGTTTGGACAATTTGTAGTTGGTTCCTAAGCTTTGCTATTAAGTTAAAAAGCTTTCAAGAATTTGTTTTGCATAATAAAATAAAAAATATCGGTACTGGTGGTTCGGAGAAAATATTTTTTATAAATTAAGTCCGTGGAAAATTTCAGAACGCAATATACGAAGATCCTTGATTAAAAAAAAACTCAAAATACCAAGAAATTCAAAAGAAACAAAATGATTTTTTTTTTAATTTAGAGGTTTAAAAACCTGGAATCCAAGAAAATCAAAAAATTAAATAACCGAATATAAGAAATTTTAAAATCCAAAAGCTTAATACTATAAAATAATTGGTTATTCTTAATTTTATAGTTTTAAGCAGTTAACTTTCGATGTAGTGGAAAAGTTGGGTATTTGGAACTCAGTGTTTTTTGTTTGTTGTTGTGATTTTTATGGATAGTGAGAATTTTGAATTCTGGCCTCACCCAAAATTAAATCAACTATTAAATTAAATTAAATGAAATATCAATAGAACCCAAAAAAGATACAGGATCTACTTCTACATAGAAAACTCGTAATCCCAAAAACTTAAAAAAAAAACACTTTTAAAAACCCAGAATCCAATGTTAAAAATTCCAAAAGTTTAAATCCCATAGCCATAGGTTCTGGGATTTCGTTCAGATTTCTAGGTGTTTTTAGATTTTTCTGGATAATTGATTTTCACAGTTAAGGAAATTTATAATTTTGACCACACAGTTAATTTAGTAGAAACTTTAATTACGTATGCTTTCAAAAACTTAAAATCATAATATCCAAAATTCGAAACATGAAGAAGAAGTCAAAAATTAACTAACGAAAAATTGTCAATCCAATGGCCCAATTTTTCTTTAAATGCAATTTTCGGTAATCGTTTTCAAGATAATGTGGGTAGTGATTATTCGAAATTTATTTCTGGCCCTCATCTGAGCAATTTTTAATCGATTTACATTTTTGGAATTTTAATTTTTTTTTGTAATTGGTGCTTTTGTTTTGGAAATTAAAAAAAAATATATAATTAAATAAGTTGAAAACTTTATATTTATGTCAAAACTCTGACCCAAAGCAAAAAGCAAAGGAGGATCCGTCAATTCCTTGCAAAGAGCCAGTACTTCTAAAAAAAAGGTGGCGTGTCTTTGACATTTACTTTTAATTATATTATGGCTGAGATCGATTCCCAGTCATGCCACCTTTTTTTCAGAAGTACTGGCTCTTTGCAAGGAATTGACGGAACCTCCTAGAGTTCTTCTTCTTTTTCTTTTTCTTCTTCTTTTCGTGCAATATAAGCTTATAGAAAAGATAGGCTGATTCAAAGGTCCCTTAAAATTCTGTCTTAAGATTTTTGAGATCATCCCAAAAGAGGTTGGCGTTGAGCATTTTCAACAAACTTCGGTGATCGAGTATCAAAAGCAATTTTCTTTCTATGAGTTGCAATTTTTGGCGTGGATTTTCATTTGATTTTAAATTTAGTCAGCTTAATTTATTATTTTTTGTAAACAATATTAAGAACTCGAAACCCATTCGATTAATACATAATAACAAAGAGTGTTAAAAACTAAATTTTGTTTTATAAATATTTTTTTCGAGTGTTGTGATGGTCAATAAGAATCGATTTAAAATCATAATTTCATATTTTAAGCAAGTTTTCATAGTTTTTTTTTGCTCTATCGCTTCACTTTCCTGTTCCCTTTGCGCATTTGTAATGTCCCATGGCAGTTTCTTTTAGTAATTTTGCAGCTAAAGTAGTACCCTACGCTCTTATTCCCGAAAAAAAGTCATATATTGGAGACTGCACCACTTGATTTCCCCCAAAAAATTCTATTAGGTAGGGTGCTAGTTTGATGGTTTGGTTATATCTGGTAGAGAGCCCATTTTAGTTTCATTTTAAACCTACTGAACTAAAAATTAATTTTTACGTACAAATGTTTATGTTTCAATGCAACAGATAAATCCCCGCTAAAAATGAAATATTCATACCAAATTTGAACACTGTGTACGAATTATTTCACAGAATTTAAACCGTAAAGCGTATTCAAAAAAATTGATGAATTGCCTCAATGACAAAAGAGGTAGGTATGTATACTCAATATAAGGAAGAATAGAATAGAAAAACATTTTTTATGGACAAAACTAAACAAAAAATACAATTTTGCACTCCATTATGCAAACTCCAATCCAATATTCCACAACATATTTGTCCACTTGGCGATATTAATCCTAGAGTCCTTTCCAGATAACTTTGCGCACCACCACAGGCACATATATGAACCACAAACACATTCAAACCCAAATAATTCAATCTAAATTCACAATTTTCAACATAGCTATACGCAATGTGATATAATATGAAATAAATAAATAATATAAAACGCAAACCACATTTACGAGTATGAGCGATTCACTTCTATACCATACCTACTCTCATAATATTATTGATTTGATGACATATTTTTTATTTGTTTTTGTCAGGACGTGTGTCAAAACATCAACAACAGTATATTTCAACCACCAACAGTCATAAAAAAAAAAAGAAAAACACTGTAAATAAACACTCTTGCGGGAAAACCACTTTCTATCAATGCAGCAAAAATTACATTTTCCATTGCTCTACAAAATTGAGAATTAGAGAGAACACACAACCAGATGTCGCTTGGATATCTACTTTTGCATTTTGAACCCCACACTACCGCAGAAATAAAAAATAAATTGAGTTTCGTAGCTAGTTTGTGAATAATTCACACGTGGATCAGATTTCGTGGTTAACCGAATTGAATTAGGTATAGGTATTTTCTATTTCATGAAATTGACATCCTAAAGGACTCTAGGAGACCATTTTTTGTGAGCTAGCAGCTATCTATCTAATTGAAATATAATTAAAAAGGGTGACAAGTTCTTTTAAACCCGACCACAAATTAAAACCACGATTTCCCCAAAGTCCGTCTTAGTTTCAATATGATTATCTTTCATCGTTATATTCGCTAAAATAAAAGAACCACAAATTCCATCTCCCCATTAATTCTAAACTTTCTCCATTAAATTGTGTCCACCTACCACTAGTTTGGCTCTCAGTAGTTTTTTTTATCCTTCTATAAAATTTTGTAGTAGAAGAGTACCTAGTATGCCATTTTGCTTCTGCAAATCTCTAAGCTGTTGAATAATACAGCTTTATCCTGCGGGAAAACAAAACTTTCAACAGCCTCTCTGTCTTTCACCTATAATAAGTAGAAGAGGAGACAATGGATGGAATATAAAATGCCGCAAGCCCACTAATTGTTTAATTGAATTTCTATGCTGCTGCTGCTGGTTGAATCCACTATTTTAAGTGCCCCTTGCAGCAGGTGAATGATTAGGGGCAAATGTTATATATAAGTAAAATAAACAATGGTTCTTGCATTTAATTCAATTTGAGTGAAAACTTGAATGAGAAAGCTTTCATTCTGCGCATTGAGGAACAAAAAAGATAGCAAATGAGTAATTAACTATTGGCAATATAACTATTTATTCCATTGAACATTGATCTGAGGTTATACATAGTTGATTTCTTTTGTTTTTTTTTATGAGCTGAAAGCTATAGAATGTACTTGAGGGCATAAATTAATGATGACATGGAACACGTAGGTATATGATTATGATATGATTTTCCAATCAAAATAAACATTAAATATCCAACTTACCGTACTTGTGTGTTCATAATGTGAATGTAAAATTCAAGTACTAATACGACGGGATTTTTGAAATTCCACCGGAAAGTTAGGGTAAAATGGGGCAAAAGACAATAAAAAACTTTTTGTACTTCTCGAAAAGTATAAGGGCTAGAATTATGAAATAGTAAGTAAGTAAGTAAGTAAGTAATTCATTTATTTACATTCAGTTGTTAACAATTTTATACAATATTTTGAATTTCTAAGCTATGGCTATGCCGTCAGCCAGGTTGACAAATTTCTGAACGTTTCTTACAACTTTGTTTGATATTTTGATTGTGAACAATTATAAAAGAGAGATTTAAGATTCAATCGTATTCTGTTATTATTAAAAACCTATATTTTTAAATCTCTTTCAAATACTTGCTTAAAGTTTTCCAGTCGCATTCGTTAAGGATGTAGATAGTTTCTTGTAAAGTAAGAGTATTTTTTCCGAAAAATGAAAGCCTTTGCGGTTTGAATATTGGACATGTACTGATGAAGTGGAAACAATCTTCTTTTGATTTCTGAACTTCGCATCCTGCCTTGAATATTTAAGATATTTCTTCATAAGTAAGTGAATCTCGGAAATAGTTTCTATCACTAAGATTGTAATTCAGCAGACTGTAAAGAATCCTACTGTGAGATTCTCGAGCTTTCACCATTAGCGCGTCACGAATTGAGTCCTCATTCTTCTGTATAATGCAGTACAGTTGTTGTTTCAAACGAGTTATGTTGTTCAAATCAACATCTAACACCTCCCCACAAGCATTGCCAATAGATTGCCAAATTTCAATAAACACTCACAAGCTTCTCAATATCATTAAATAATATCAAAAATAGTATAAATTTGATCCCTAACAAATCTGTTCAAAAATTCAAAATATCCCTGATCATTTTACAAATTTGCCGAATATTTCGGCAGTGTAAATATTCGTTAATTTTTATATTTTTAAAATGTTCTTCCTTCAATTTAGCTGGATTTTTATGATTGCCTATTCTGCAAATACATTGCTTTCCCCTGCTATCGATTGATTTCGTAAAAAGGCGTTCGTTAGTACTGCACAATCGAATAGTATTCTGAATAAACAATAAAAGTCGAGTCGCCATTATTTTGTGTGCGAAAAACAAGCTCCAACACCTGATATAATTCAAGTTAATTAATGTGTTCCTTATCCATTTGATTTCACATAAAGAGTGTTATGTATACATTCAAAGGAGGTCAATTTTTCTTTTGTGTTAGTACCTCCTTTTTCACATATTAATCGAGTAGGATATTTTTCTTATATCTAGTACCTCTCCTACTTATATAACTTGAAAGCCCTACACAAAGTCTCGAAACATACCCACCTATAATTTTAATCCAACTTCCAATAACTTTAGGTAGGTCCTTTGTTAGAAAGGAAAGGAAAAGCTTAATTATTTCTTCATTCATTCATTGCGTGGAAGAAATCCTAATCACATAACATTTTTATAATGAAAATGCAGAGAGAAAGAGAACAGCAATTAATTTCCCAATGTCTCCAGAGGGATTCAATTTTTATAGACTTGATGGTCTTGATCTCTGTTTTGTGGGTTTTTGGTATTAGTCGTGTTGCTATCGTATTAACCTTTTGGTAACATGGTTTGGGTCTAGACATTACATATAAACACAAAAGCCAAGAAAAGTTGTAATAAATTTTGATTTCATGTACAGGTCCGATTGGGCGTATATTTAACGAGTATACCTGCACGCACAGTACTAAGAAATCAGGTATTAACTTTTCAAGCACGTAAATGTAATTACCACCACCACAGCTCTAATTTGACTATTGTATATTAGGGCGGCACGAAAAAATCTTAAGGACCTGCATTAAATGTGGAAAAATAGAAATTTACTCAAAATTATGACGTCATAGTTTTTGATTTGTATAAATAACTCTTGTCAATGATGGAGAGTTTGTTTGTTCTTACAATATGCATTTGTATTTGTTTGAACTGGATGATGATTTATAATTTAAATAGATGGCGCTGTACTAGTCTCATAGATGGCGTTGTATTCTTTTTAAAATCTATATGTGTAATACATGTATGGTCAAAATATAATACATTTACAATATTATGTGAGTTTGGAGTAACATAAATAAGTGAAAAGATCTAGAGCCAATAGATGGCGCTGTGTTCAAGTTAATAATATATTTCATACTTAAATATGGATTGATAACCTATGTCATTCAAATCTATTGATGTTTATTTGTTAAATTAAATAGATTTTATGACGTCACAAATAAATCAAACTAGACACACATACCCATCATTCGCATTTTCAGCCTTAAGGATTAGGTGTACAAAAAAAATTGATCTACCCTAATGTGTAAAAAAGCTATCTACCTAGTTAAACGTATATTTCTTAAAATGATGATAAGATGTCACTTCAGGAGGGGCGATGGTTGATGGAGTTACACAAATCTTATTAAGTCGTATTGATTTGGTTAGAAGATCAAACAACATTTACGATAGAATTTGAAGAGCAACAAAATATGGTTACAAATAAAAGGTTTTCTTAGCTTTTCAAGTTAAATCGAGTTAGAAAGAAGTTTTGAAGATGTGGTTGCTTATAAACGAGTGTTAATAAAAATGGACAAAATGTTAGGAAAAACTATTATTTCAGGATGCTGGAAGTTTCGCTAAAAAAATGTAAATAAATAATTAGAAATAGGAGGTATTAAATGGCGCAAAATGTATATTTTACAGCAAACTAACATAACTCTACTTCTAAAGGTTTTTGAAAAATTATTATTATTGGCATATTTTTGCAGATTTTCTGATTTGTTTAAAACACAAACAACTTTTGAGTTCTTTAACTCCTGGCAGGAAACCCAATTAAGTTCTGCTTTTGCCACCGCAAAAAAAAAACATGAGATAACAAAAAGAAACCCAAGTATCTGGAGTTTTGGAAAACTTTCCACCCCGCTAGTCATTGAGAGAAGAAAAAATTAAGGAAACTAAAAAAAAAATCACAACATCGAAGAGTATCCGATTGTCTGTATAGAGGCTGGTAGAGGTATACTTACGGGAAGTGTACCAGTACCTACTTACGTATCCACCTGCAAACAAAAAGTTTTCACCGGAAATATCAAGATTCATCCTTGTTTCTTATGCGAATTGGAAGGTAAGGACTGGCGTTTTTTTTTCTCTTTACTTTTATTATTCTCAATTGAGCAGCAAAAGTTTTATAATTAAAATTCAAGATGATTTGAGTAAGTGAAAGACGTGACAGAAAAACAAAAATTAAGGGGTGAAGAGTTTGATGAAAGTTGATTTTTATTCAACGTTAACAAAGATAATGGCTTTCACCTATCATTTTTAAATTTATTTGAATGGTAAGTGATATGAATTCATTACAAAATAACGCTTTTATATGAGAAAATAACAATACAAATTGGGGGTGAAAATTATATGAGATAATTATTATGGTATTTTTGATATTAATTAATTGGTGAAATTGGTGAAAGGCTTTCAAGATGATTTTTGGGCCACAAAAAAAGATGCAATTTTTTTTTTGTCTTTATATTTTTATGAAAGGCAATTAACACTGGTATCAAGAATGTGTACACAGGTCTTTAGGATTTTCAAGATGTTTTGCTTTTATTGGTTTTTGAAGTTTTAAAGTTTTCAGGCCTCAGGGACTGACAAAGTTCTGTGTCGGCTTTTGTCATGAGCTTGTCATGACAAAAATTGCAATCTTTAACACAATTCGTAAAAACTAAAGAGATGTTCTAATACTTTTTGTAGTGGAGGAGTTTCTTGATCAATCATGACCATAACCAGCCTGTAAGACTCAACAACAGAAAGCTGTATTGAACAGTCCACGTGCATTGGTGAGTTATGTTCCAAAACCAAACAAGCAAGTGTTTTTGCTATCTACGCAACATAACTGTGAGAAAGCCACTTCCGGTTGACAAAATAAAATGGTAATGATACTTGGCTACCACCGCGCCAAAGATGGACCCGATATATTTGACCAAAATCGAACTGGCGGAGAAAATAAATGAGCGTTAACAACCTGCATCACGTTGACGATACTCCTTACAACATCAAGATAAATAAAACAACTTATTAGTAGAAAAATATGGTTTTTATTATAATTTCAGAAGTGGGGTCCAAATGGACCCCATGCCAGGTGTATATATTATTTCGAGAAAAAAATCGCAGAAAATTCTGTAAGATTCTAATTATAATTATTAAAACATAATAAATAAAGAGAAAATTAAATTTTGTTCACAGAGTATTTCAATCCCAAGGCGAAAAAATAAGAAACAAAATAGTTATGAGCATTCAAACGCGTCAAAGCCCTGGAGTCCAAATGGACCCAATTATGTAAAAAAGGTTTAAATAAAAATCTTTCTTCTTTCATTGTCCGCTGACCATCGTTTCTAACGTTCAATGAGTAGTTTGAAGAATTGAGTTTGGCTGTTCAGTTTATTCCCTGTACCCTCATACGAACTAAGCACGTCAGTGTCATAGACTACTATAACCAAAACTAAGACTGATAGCTATGTGGTACCAATATTAATTTTATATTCCTGCATTATTTGCCGCCATGGCCATTGTTCAATATGCCAGGTATTGGTCACTTCTTTATCAATAATGGAAAGGATCTGCCAAGGAGATTAAGTGCCAGCTTTTAATTTGAATGACACTTGCATTATTTTTCTAATTCAGCTATTAGTCAGTTGTTTCCATAAGATCTTATTGACAATAACAAAACCACTATCATTATTTATTGTCCTTCGTAAGCTTTCTTACCCATCTCATCTCTCCACTGATACCTTTACTTTTAGGAAGAAAAAAAAAACACAATTTGTACAGGTACTTTTGAAGAGTATATCAGTACCGCCGCTGAAAGTATTTCGTTTTCAACATTTTATACCAAAATATATATATCAACCTTTAAATAATGACCCCATTTCAATGGTCCTTATAAACGATTAAGGCTTTAATTGAAATAATCAAGAAGAGCAATTCCCTGCACAAAATACTGATGAGATAAATTGATTTTTGTCTTGCACAATCCTCAAATGCTACTCTTGCACTGTAATGAACTTAAATTTCCAATCAAGGACACTCGTTGTTCCTTAAACTGCAACACGCCATTATCATCATTTTCATCTTCATCGTCGTCATCGTCAGCGGCGGCGTCGGTTGGTCGTTGGTGTCATTGTCGATTGCAAGAAATTTACCATCCAACCCTCATCTCGTTCTTTTCTCAGTTCAATTCGATTCGATATTCAATTCAATAGAAATCAAACTATAAATGAAGGAAGCAATTTGGATGGAACGATTCATCTTCTTTTATTTTGATTGCATCACTCTCCTCTATAGAAATAGGAGATAGGAGCTTGTTGCGCTCGAAGTTTTCCCCCGTTTTTTCATGCTCGTAGCACCACACCATATAATATCAAAAGTTTTCCATCACAATGTATAAGATGATTACTTTGATTGCGCACCAAAGTGAATGATCAAATTTCATTTTCAACTATACTATTGCTGTGTGATTTGAATAGTTAATTTTAAAGGAAATTTAACCTTTTGTTTGATGAGGTACTGAATTTGAGATGTAAAATTTTCTTTTGTTAGCTAAAGAAGTCAAATTGATGGTTTTTAACTATCGATAAGAAAGAATTTCAACCAGAACTAAATGTTCTCCCTTTCTGTAATATCTTAAGGACATTATCAATCAAAAGTTGACATTTATTTAACCAATTTTCTAGGTTAAGTTTATTTAAGTTGCAAAATAATTGGATGAAATAAAATTTTCCTTTAATCAAATATAATCAAAAGCCACAAAAAGTCTCTTTCGGTTCGGTCTATATGTCAAACTACTTTTCTTAATTAATTCACTATACTCTTGTGATGGAGACCATTTGTCACTTTTTTTTTATCAGAAGTTATCCTTCAATACTTTACCCATATGCTCTTTTTATGTATGCACATTGCAAACAGACCATCACTTGCTTTCATATTCCTTTCTGTTATACCAATTGGTAGGTAGGTACTTGTGAATCCCTTTTCGATGTCCTTACAATCCACTTATAAATAATTCATCAACTTCTGACCATTTTTCATTTGAGAAAATTTTACAGCATTCAAGGATATATTGTGAATGAGTGGACACTGGCCAACAGAGAGAGATAGAGACAGTTCATCATTTTCTATTTCAATTAACTCAAATTGACTTGACGACGAGGATGACGTGCTCTGTCCACCACAATTTTTAGTTACTCCCAGGACTATCCTGTTGCACTAATATTTATTCATAGTATGCAAACTTAATTAATATTGCATAACCACACATTGGAAAAGTCTGCTCGAGGATCCTTTTTGAGAATAAAATCTCTCTCTATGAGAGCATAATGTATGGCTTATACGTTCCAGGCATATCATTAACATTATTGCACCTCTTGCTCTCGACGGAGACTTCATTATGTTGTGTTATTTTAATTATCGTACGAAGAATTAAAATCACTTCACTTCACTATTCTTTTTTTTTTTTGCATACTAAAAAGGTATGTTACCTATATGCACATGAATATTTTTAGAGTCACTTAATATCGTTATGTGAGTGAATAATTTTCAATGAGCAAACTCAGAATGTCCTTTAGCTTTTTTTTTTGTACTCAGCTGAAACTGAAACCCATATGAAACTCCATGGAAATTCAACTAGTGGTTTTGTAGGGCTTTATTAATTAACGGACGGACATGCATGTTAATATTGATTAAAATAAACTCCAGACTGTGGATAGCCGCATTCTGTTTGAGATAAATAAGTCAGTTATTTAGAAATACTGAACTATTAACTTGAATGAATTTATTATAAATTAAACAAATTTCCAAAGAAACATTGCTTGGCGTGATAAAGTTCATAATTTTAAATAAACTTTGTTGTGGGTAGGTACAATTTAAGTACCTAGTTATTTGAAACATAAAACTAGCCTAGCCATGCAAAAACACTTAATTTATGAAAGGAATTCGGGAGAATCTATTAATATGGCTTCACAATAATTTTACATTATTTTGAAAGCTGAAAATAGTGAATGCATTTGAATTCTCTCGAACTAGAGCTTTTCTTGTGAATCTTAATTGTCAAAATATTCCATGAAGCGGTTTGAATATTATGCGCTCATACATTGTTTCTAGAAAAGACATTTCCAGCAATTGATTAATTGTTCTCTAACTTCCTAAAAGGCATTATTGTCACCTTTGATTGTGGTAGTGTGATTAATACACAATTAACTTGAGCTTAAAAGTTAAAAACATTTTGAATTGAGGTAAGTAAAAGAGGGAGGGGAAATTAATTTTTTTTTACCAAAACTACAGGTAAACCTATCACATAACCATAATGGAAAAATAAACTATTCTTTTTTTAATACATTTAACGATTTTTATTAAAAATTTTGTATTTACTTTTGTTAGAAAGATCGTACTTTTGAACTAAAAGAAATGTTTGTAAAATTTTTAGAAATGGTAACTCCCACATGGAAAGGTTTTTTTTTATTTTCGACTTTCTTTTAAACGACTGAACCAATTTTAATGAATTTTTGAAGTTATAACTTCTTTACCCTCGTTTATAAAAATATTTAACCAGTAATAACACATAAATTTTTTCAGCCCAATTTTAAGGGTTTTTGTCACACAGACACCACTAATATGTAAAATTAAACTTTTCAAATTAAAAATTATTTTCCAATAACAAATATTGTTTTTAGACATTTGAAAATGATGTTATTGTGGATAAAGTTGACAATTTCTCGAAAAACTAGTCATGCACATTGAAAGATAGTAAAAAAATATTAGGTGTCTAATACGGATTGTATTCAATATCTACCATAACCGTTTTTTTGAGCTTTAAAAAACCTATACGTTCTTGAAAGTTTATGTGGGTGGTTTAATTGATTTTAAAAATCAGGAAAAAACGGGAGAAATATTTTGTCAAAATAACTTTTAGACTTCTGTGTTTTCTTGGAAGAAATTAGATTTTCAAACATTTGTTTTCAATGAATAACAGTAAAAACACGATTTTTCAATACAAGTTTTTTGAATGTTATCAAAGGTATTTTATTTGTATCTTTTTTTATTTTTACATTTTCAAACTTTAAATTTACACAGCTATTAGATATTAAATAAATACATTTGGACAAAATTTTACAATTTTCTGTTTTTTTTTTCGCTACACTTATTCACTATTTACCCAAGCCTCATATGAGTATGATTCAACTTTAATGATCATCACGTACTTGCTATAAAATCCTTCACAAACTTGAAAAGAGTTTCATCAGAATTCAACAAAATTGTCTGCTTTGGTAGTCGGACTCGACCAACCATCAGTGGAGAACTGTACCGTTGGCCCACACATGGACTCGTGATGGTTCACTTATAAAATTAGTAACTTTTTTATTTATTGTTGGATTTAAGAGATTGAGAATGAAATGTTAGGCTACATCAGTAAGTTCTAAAATGTAATTTTTTTAAACAGTTATTCATAAAAATAATGAGAAAAACGTAATGGAAGGCAAAATCAATTTTTTTTTTCTTTTTCTTTCTTTTATACAAAATGGTATGAAATATTTTTGAATTTTATAAAACAATATTGTTGGCACAAGTGTTTTTGATAGGCAATAATTAATTTAATAATATTTACAGATTTTAGAGAGAGAAAAATAAGAAAAAGACTGCCACAGATGTCGTTAAGTGAAAATTTGTTTTTAATAAGTTCGTTAAAATTACAAAATTTAGTGAAAAATTTGATAAATTTGAGTATATTTTTCATTAAATTTCAAACAAAGTTTTTTGATAAAAGTAAAAACAAAGACTTTAAATGATATATTACCTACTGAAAAGACATCAAGCAAAATGCATTTTTTATGCTCCTTTTACCAATTGCACCATTCATAAAATCTGACTACGTCTACATAAATAATTTTAAATTTCTATAGAACTTTACCTAAAATTTCAATTATTATTTTGATATACAATTTTTTTTTAATAAAAACCCACAAGCTTCGCAATATCATTCAAAAATATCAAAAATAGTATAAATTCGATTTAAATGTATTATAATAACGAAGAGGAAAATTTTATTACCCATAAATGTTCTTTGTAAAATTGGTTATTTAAATAAAAATATATATATATTAAAGTGAAAAATTAAGAGTTACGGGATTTTTAAATATACGTAGTCTTAGTGGGGTAATCTTAGAAAAAGGTTGAAACCCTATTTTCCTAACAAACAGTTACTGAGGTATAAATTGGAATTTGAATCGAAAGAATTTTTAAATACATAAAAGTTATACATACAAACAAGAAATGTGAAAAATCTAAAACTCGAAATATATGGCCATATGAAAGTGAAAAATAGGTAAGTACATGATTGAGAAATAATCCACCATAAATTAGTTTAAACTTCATTTAAAATAATTGTATGTTGTTACAGAGAAAATTCAACGTACCTACGTGTCTACCAAATCTTAGATCTTTCCTTTGTTTTTGGCTACTTCTTTGTACCTACTAGATAACACATTTTATATCAAAAAATTGCGAAGCTCATTAAAAAGTAAATTTATTCCAGCAAAATATCAAATTTTCCCAGTTATGGTATCCCAATATTTGGAAGTGGACGAACGCTTTCGATTCAGAAGATAAAGAATTTAAAACATTCATAAAACGAAATTCCCAGGTAGATATCTGAACTCCAATCACAAAATATTCACTAAGAAAATATTTTTATTCCCAAACACATTAAATTTTCTAAATCATTGCATTTGTTTTCTTTTACTTTTCGTCGCATATTTTTGTAAATAGAAATTATACCTTTCTTACGAAAGGATATAAATTATCTTTTATGTGTGAAGCATAACATTTTACAACACCCCAAATTTTTATCGTTCTAATTCCACCTCGTAAATTTGCCTTTTTCGACACTTAAAGCAAAATAAAGCTCATTCACAATTTTGCTGCTACTCTGTATACAAGTTAAAGCCCTTATTTGCATGAATATTAAAATGTCTAATATTCAACGAACCATGAATCAATAAAAAGAAAACCAACAACAACAAAAAAATATCTCGAAAGACAGCAATAAATCCTTTTGGCGCCTATCTTAACAAATTCTTATCTTGTTCTTTTGTTTTTCTTTTTCAACACAAGAGAGCAAGAGCAACTATATGAATAAAAATAAGAATTCAATGAACCTTCTACAATAGAAACATACGTGTGTGTGTGTGTATCAACTACTGTCAATAATTCACAAATTATCGGTTCTTTTGTTACAGATTTCAATCCTTAAAAATGATTTTCATTCTATAAGAATCTCCTCTTCCACATATCCGTATTAATAAATGACAAATTGTTGATGTCACTAAAGATAAATTGTCGAAAGAAAGTACGGAAAACTAGTCCTTTTCTTGGCGAAATATTTCTGAAAGGTGCTGGATTTGAGGTTTTTAAAAGGCCTCAAAACACACAACTTGTCTGAAATAATACAAAATTGGAACTCAATTTAATTATGACAAAAATTATCCTGAATCTTTAAATTTAAATATGAAATGTCCTTGTAGAAATTTCTGTAAAATAAGAAAACTGTGAAAGATAAACGAGTATAGGCCCTAAACAGAAGTCCTTCTGCATTCCTTCTACATTGTCCTCTCAATTCGGCACTGTTCATATTTTTCCGAAGGAAAAGAAAAGGATTACATTCTCACAATGTCTTGCTCTTGCCGTAGCCACCCTTACAATATAAGAAATCTATTATCCTCATTCGAGCGTATCATCCTTTTTGTATTGAAGCTCTATCTATATGTGTTGCATTCCCAAAGACTATTTATGATATGAAATAAAATGCACGACTGGGTCGCACGTACTTGCTCTTTTTACAAGCAAATACTCTTATAAGAAATTCAAAAATAAACATCAAATTTATTACTAAAATGCCTTAAACAAATTCTTGATTTGACCCCAAAATTAAGTATGCAATTTGATTTCATTAAAAAAGATACATTTTTAGAAAAAAAAAATGAAAATCGTTGGAGCCGTTTTTCAAAAAAAATTATGTTTTACATAAAAATTCTTAAGCCTTGTGTAAAAAAAAGTTTGAATGCCAATTTCATTTCCCGAAAATCGTGTATTTCCGTTATTCGAATTTTTTGAGAAAAAACTAAAAACATACACCAAGTTTAATCGAAATCGTTTAAGCCATTTTCGAGAAAAATCCAACAATTCGAAACCGTTGTATGGGAAACCCGTTTAGGTTGTGGCTCTCTGTACAGATGGACGACCAGGCGAACAGACGCACAAACCGACGGACGGCATGAAGACAACCACTTTTTTGGACTTCTCCATTATCGTAATGTTAGTTTTGATTAAAACCTCGAATTTTTTTTACACGAAACCAATACTTGCCCTATAGAGCAAGTAAAAAAAAGAGATAGGTACATTTTTTTTCATTAAAATCATACATTGTTGAAGTGGATTAAATAAAAAACTTTTTTGTTGTCAGTGTCACAGAAGATTACTTCATTTTTTGTCATATCAATATACCTCCTAGAACCAATAAGCGGTGTATGATGATACTCGCCATAATGATTTTGTTGAAATATGAACATTTGTACGTACATCCAGGTTGATGTATATACCTACTCTTTCTTTTTTTTTTTATTTTCAAAGTGTTTTTTGTTCTATGAGTCAAGTATTGGTTTCATGATGACGCAAAAACACAAAAATTCTTTATCTAAGTCGATTTTACCTCTAATTCGAAATTTTTTCACATATTTTTCATTCCCCTCAATTTTCAATGAACCTGTTTTAATGAATGTTCGAACGAATTTTTATTTATTTTCTTTGGTTCAAGAAAATGTATGGTTACCTGGTAAATGTTATGGAAGTTTGCTTTTTTTTCAATTCAAATTTTCTACGTCGTATCTTTTCCTGTCGGTCCGCAATTAAAAAAAAAAAAAACGTTTTCTTCAGTTCTCATCCTTAGATTGTTGCAATTTTTTTTCAAATTAGTTGCATGGTACAGTTAATTTTGATCTTTTCAATTTTCCATCTAGGGAATAACCTACTACAAATCACTACCAAGTTTTGAGAAATTCGGCCTTAGTGCAACATAGATACAGACAGAACGGAATTGCCCTACAGCGAAAGTAAAACACAGTTCTGACGATTTTCAAAATTTCGTTTTTAACTAAAACTCAATTTATTTCCTTTTAAGGTCAAAATTTTTGCATTACAAATTTTATTCATTTTACTTACCATAAATTTCGACTCTATGAAATTTTTGTTAAAATACTAGCTGACCCAGCAGACGTTGTCCTGCCCTGCATTTTTTAACACTTTAAATCTTTTATTCAAGTGCGCTTGGATACACAACATTTTTTGCTTTTCCACTTGGACCATAGAGAAATTAGTTTGAAGTTTTTCCAACGCATTAACACGCTCGATATTCAAATTGTCTATACCAGTGTGAGAAAAATGGCACAATACGGAACACCGAGGTAAAAACGTGTAAAAAATGATTGAAAATCAATAAAAATACGTGAAAAGTCGCGTAAAGGGTGGAGTACCTGAAAAATAAACATGTGAGATCGTAAAAAAAACTTGATTCTTATAAGTTCATTCACCAGTATTTCGCGTTTTTATCCATGGTATTCCTTGATTTTAACTGTGCTAGTTGTCAGTATTTCGCATATTTTTGCATGCCGTTTAACACAGTATTCCGCACTTTTTTCCACGATATTCCGCGTTTTTTACCACGGTATGTCTCGTATTTTTCCGCGAATTTTCATATTCTATTCCTTCTTCCCTACATGCTAAACTCTTTATAGGAACCTAGCTACTTTCATGAATGATAAATACACAAGGAACCTGCAAAAAGTTCTCTAAATGCATCTTTTTTTTTTTCATTTTACACAGGCCTTGTTAAAAATTAAAATAACACACTAATATAAAAATTATAATTTTCTTCAAGAGATAAAATATAGAATTTCAAACTAACTCACCGTTTAATTTAAAATTCAAATCTTTCAGCCAATTCAACTGCGTTTAACAGCTATCCTCTGTATATTCATATTCACTCACACGCGCACAATACAAAAAAAAAAACAAAAAAAACATGAATGACAATACCGAAAATAACTTAAATTTATGCTTTTTAAACTTTTTTTCAAATAATTATAACTATAAGACTACCAAAATGAACAGATTTTTTTTTATTACGGAAACAGCTTTACACACTTCACACTGAATTGCTTTTTACACACTACGTTGGGAACGACGACGACGAAGACGACGTGACGGCCATTTTTTAACGAGCTAGGTAGGAAATTAAAACACAATTTCATTTCACGAAACAAAAAAAAAATTAAAACCAAGGAGAACTTTTAGGCTCACCGACCTCGATTTTCAAACGAATTGCCTAAGATCACTTCAAGGAAATTAAACCTTACACACAAAAAAAACACATTTTTAACTAAATTTAAATTTTCACGAATTGATTTAAACCAGAGACACGGAAGCGGTATTTCATCCGCCATTACTACAATGTCTCTCAACACATACCCGGTAAAAACGACACACGGCGACGACAATTAGCAATTTTTCTTTACAAAACCGAAACAAATTTACACAAGAACTCTGCACAAGAACAAGAAAAACACAAATTAATCATATTTTCACAACAAAAACTATGCACTTAACATTTTTTAATCGAAAATATAACAATTACGACCGAAATATAAAATTTAATTTGAAAAGATTGCGCAAGACGACAAAACTAATGAACTCGCACGGACGCACTTCATCATCAAACACTGACTGAAGAAGGAGATGGCGAAGAATATGATTAGCGGGGCTTTTCACATACCAATGCAGTTTTGTTGCTGGAAGGTGACATGAACTAGCCAGTGGGTGAGTGGGCAATATGGAAGTGCAATTAGTAAAAAGGGTTACGCTGTCGGTTTTTACATTTGATGGCATGGATCTGTCACGGTGTAGGTCATGGTCATGGTGGTTTTTCTGTTTTCTTGTTTGAATGGAACGATATGGAAATGGAAAGTGCATTGGATTACTTTTTTGTGTGTTCAATAGTTTTCAATTCTTTGTTTTGCATTCTTTCTTGATAGAATGTTACCAATGCAGGGGTGTCTGTGGGACAGGAAAATTTAAAGTATCTTGATGTGTCTTGTATTCTTACTGCCTTTTTGAGTTTCTTGTAATTATGTACGTACCTAGTTATGTAGATTTATACCTAAAAATACAACTTCTTCGACTAAATGCATAAGATGTGTTGTTTGCTCAATTTTATGCTTCGTTTCCATCGGATTTAGCGCAGGAGATTTGGCAATAAATCTTGTGGTTTTTCCACCAAAGAAACTGAGATTTATTTTGGCGTTTTTGAAGAATGTACATAAAAAATATACAAACGCGCACTTGTTCTATTGTTTTCCATTCGGTATTGAGAATCCGCACTCTCTTTTTTATAACTTTTAGTAAATTTATGTTTGCAGTTGTTTGTGCGTGTTGCAAATACCTATGTCTAAATATTCATAAACATTATGAATCTTATGGAAGAGCTAAAATACTTGAAGTAATCCATTTTGTTTATTTATTTTGAATACGAAAACTAAAAAGATTAAAAAGAGGGCAGATATGAAAAAAAACTAAACTCTCTGTGGCAAAATGGAAAATGAAAATTGTAGGCAACAAAAAATGACCAGCTGAGCAAATTTAAGTTAAATAGGTATGTTTGATTCACCACATTCTTGTTTTCAATTAGATTTAGTGGTGATTTATTTAAAATCTTTATTTGAGGAGATTTATTTCGTATGGTAAATGAAGTAATTCAGAGAGATTTAGCTCACTTGAAGACGTAGCATTAGGTGAAATGGAGATCTTGAAGCAAGTGCAAGTTTAATGAGGAATAAATTTAACACATGTTCCTTATTATTATTCAGACACAAAATATTCAAATTTTGGAGAACTTTGATGAACCATTAAATATAAATATAAATGATATTTATGTTCTAAGCAAGGTTGAAAGAAAAAGCAACCTGTCTTGATGGATATGTAGTATAGCCCAGTCGTCAGGGAATTTGCTTAACATTTATGGGGCGATTCATATTTTACAATGCCATTACATAGAGGGTTATAGAATAAGCTTATATTTAAAAATCCGTTATGTTATTCGTTTTTCTCGTAAACTCTTAACTCAACGAAAAAAATAGGTACCCAAAAATGTGGTGAATCAAACACACCTATTGAACTTGAATTTGCTCAACTGGTCATTTTTTGTTGCCTACAATTTTCATTTTCCATTTTGCCACAGAGAGTTTAGTTTTTTTTCCATATCTGCCTTCTTTTTAATCTTTTTAGTTTTCGTATTCAAAATAAATAAATACAATGGATTACTTCAAGTATTTTAGCTCTTCCATAAGATTCATAATGTTTATGAATGTTTAGACATATTTGCAACACGCACAAACAACTGAAAATATAAATTTACTAAAAGTTATAAAAAAGAGAGTGCAGATTCTCAATACCGAATGGAAAACAATAGAACAAGTGCGCGTTTGTATATTTTGTATGTACCTACATTCTTCAAAAACGCCAAAATAAATCTCAGTTTCTTTGGTGGAAAAACCACAAGATTTATTGCCAAATCTCCTGCGCTAAATCCGATGGAAACGTAGCATAAAATTGAGCAAACAAAACATTCTTATGCATTTAGTCAAGAAGTTGTATTTTTAGGTATAAAGCGACACTTTCCATTTTGTATAAAACAATCTACATAACTAGGTACGTACATAATTACAAGAAACTCAAAAAGACAGTAAGAATACAAGACACATCAAGATTCCTTAAATTTTCCTGTCCCACAGACAACCCTGCATTGGTAACATTCTATCAAGAAAGAATGCAAAACAAAATTGAAAACTATGGAACACACAAAAAAGTAATCCAATGCACTTTCCATTTCCATATCGTTCCATTCAAACAAGAAAACAGAAAAACCACCATGACCATGACCTACACCGTGACAGATCCATGCCATCAAATGTAAAAACCGGCAGCGTAACCCTTTTTACTAATTGCACTTCCATCTTGCCCACTCACCCACTGGCTAGTTCATCTCACCTTCCAGCAACAAAACTGCATTGGTATGTGAAAAGCCCCGCTAATCATATTCTTCGCCATCTCCTTCTTCAGTCAGTGTTTGATGATGAAGTGCGTCCGTGCGAGTTCATTAGTTTTGTCGTCTTGCGCAATCTTTTCAAATTAAATTTTATATTTCGGTCGTAATTGTTATATTTTCGATTAAAAAATGTTAAGTGCATAGTTTTTTTGTGAAAATATGATTAATTTGTGTTTTTCTTGTTCTTGTGCAGAGTTCTTGTGTAAATTTGTTTCGGTTTTGTAAAAAAAAATTGCTAATTGTCGTCGCCGTGTGTCGTTTTTACCGGGTATGTGTTGAGAGACATTGTAGTAATGGCGGATGAAATACCGTTTCCGTGTCTCTGGTTTAAATCAATTCGTCAAAATTTAAATTTAGGTAAAAATGTGTTTTTTTTTTGTGTAAAGTTTAATTTCCTTGAAGTGATCTTAGGCAATTCGTTTGAAAATCGAGGTCGGTGAGCCTAAAAGTTCTCCTTGGTTTTAATTTTTTTTTTGTTTCGTGAAATGAAATTGTGTTTTAATTTCCTACCTAGCTCGTTAAAAAATGGCCGTCACGTCGTCTTCGTCGTCGTCGTTCCCAACGTAGTGTGTAAAAAGCAATTCAGTGTGAAGTGTGTAAAGCTGTTTCCGTAATAAAAAAAAATCTGTTCATTTTGGTAGTCTTATAGTTATAATTATTTGAAAAAAAGTTTAAAAAGCATAAATTTAAGTTATTTTCGGTACTGTCATTCATGTTTGTTTTGTTTTTTTTTTTGTATTGTGCGCGTGTGAGTGAATATGAATATACAGAGGATAGCTGTTAAACGCAGTTGAATTGGCTGAAAGATTTGAATTTTAAATTAAACGGTGAGGAATTTGAAAATTTACTTATTTTTTATATATTGAAAAAAACAATTTGTGTATTAGTGTTTATTTTAATATTTAAAAAGGCCTGTGTAAAATGAAAAAAAAAAGATGAATTTAGAGAACTATTCGCAGGTTTTTTGTTTATTTGCCATTCATGAAAGTCGGTAGGGGTCTATTAAGAGTAGTACAGAAAATATGAGTGTTTTGAAAATGGTATTTATTTTTTTACAGATGAAGGTGAAATTTTCGGGGGGGGGGGGGGGGGGTGTCATGATTCCCCGTAAGCCTATGCAATATACTCTACTCTTGCTTTTTGCTTCCACTCTATTCAAAACTTTAAAGATTGGAATTTGGGCTGTAATAAAAAAATATAAGTTTAAAATTGTGTGTGTTGCAGTTGTTGTTTCAAATTATTAAAAATTGCCGATGTCTTACAGTAATACCTATGCTATGTGTACATTTTCATGTCTTAATTTCTTAAATGTGGAACTTTGAGCTGCGGTCAAAAAAATAGGAGTGCAGCTCAGTATCAAATAATAATCAGGAATACAAAATAAAAAGCAATCTATTTAAAAACTCGATTATAGTAGAATTAAAAGCAGTATTTTCTTATAATATGAACACTTTTCAAACGTGATTCAATAACATTAAAATAACAAACACTCATATTGAATAAAAGAACTTAAAAAAATGGCGATCATATATAGAAGTGCTGTTTTTCTAAGTGCGATAACGGACAGCTATTGAGCACTACATGGCGTAACTTGGAGTCAACAAGTAGTAAGAGATCTTTTGGGTGGAATGTGTTTTCATGACCGTTCAACTACGACTCACAACTGACACAATTTGTGTATCTGATAAAAGAGGAGGTCCTTATATTCCTTACCATTGCTTAATGCAAGACTTTTTTCCCGACACGTTTTTTTTACCATTTCCTCGTTTTAGCAGGACATCTAAAAAGTTTTACTATATTTCGGTGAAGGTTTTTCACGTTTTTCAAGTGATTTTATAAATTTGCACTCCTCCGATGTGTGGTGTATTCCTTGGTCCACTTTTGTATCAAAATACTAAAATTTTCTTAACAAGTTGGTTAAAACATAAAATTCTGACTTTTCTGTATCCAAAATATGAGCATTAATGTATGAAAAAACACAATTTTTAAATGCAATCCTAACAAATACTGCTATTATTTATTTTGATCGCTTCAAATGTAACATTTTCATTAAATGTTGTCATTTCAAATTAAAGGATAAGTTATAGTTTTGGAAAAAGACATCACATTGATCGACTTATTATTGATGAATATATAGTACTGCAGTAAAAGTTACCAAAAAGAACTAAAGTATTAAAATTTTAAGACATTTTTTTTAACAAAAATTCGCTGCTATTATTTTGACCGCCACTGTAGGTGTAACACCCTTGGCTTATAAGTGCCGGGGATCGCCTCTAGAACGCATCACAGTAACAAAATATCCTTACAATTTACCATAAACTTTCTAGTCTAAGATCCATAGATGAAAAATCTACATGCCAGTGAAAAACGAGCGTCATGCCGTGAAAAATTGAGCGTCATGACGCCCAGAAACGAGCGTCATGACGCGCGAATAGGAGCGTCATGCCGTTCATAACGTGCTCCCTGCCAAAACGAGCGTCATGAAGCCCAAAAACTCGCTCATAAATTAGTATTTTGCCCAAAAATCGTTTCGAGGCTAGAAAACAGGCGGGAAATGAAAAAAAAAAGGCGGGAAAACGCGTTCGAAAACTGTGGGAAAACAGGCGGGCCTACAGGCAGGAGAACATTCAGAAGAATTGGAGGGAAACGGACGGGAAAACAGGCGGGAAATATTTTGGATATTTAAAAAAACTTATTATTTTTTTTTTTTTGAAAAATCAATTATTTGAAGAATTTTTTTTTCTCAAAAATGGCATACAAAAAATTTTTAAACAAGGTTTGAGAATTTTTATACATAAAAAAATATTTTTTTTTTAAAACGGTTATAACGATTTTCAAATTTTTTTTTTCTAAAAATTTATATTTTTTTAATAAATTCAAATGGCATACTTAGTTTGGAGATAAAAACCATTTAAGAAATAGTTTATGTCATTTTAGGAATGGACTTAATTTTTTTAAACATTTCTTATAAAAATATTTATTTTTAAGAACTTTATATATGTAAGAGGCCTTAAGGTCCATAACAACTTTGAACCTTAAAGCAAATACGTGCGACCAAGTCGTTCATTTTACTTTAGGTTATATAATATAGTTTTTTTTTTAAATAAAAGTTAATCTCCTTGGAACAATTATTATTGTTCCTACAACATCCTTTGTTGTGAAATCTCTACAAAAAAGAATCACCCGCAGTAACAAATCTCCGGCTAGGATTAGCTATTACAAATTATTGTCGGGCTCTTCATCTTATTAGCTCTATTGTCTAGGAAATAACTGTGGATTGTTGTTAAAATCCTTTACCAGAACGACACGGTATTAGAGAATTTGAATCTTTTCACCATCAAACAAAATGCATCCGAGAATGCGACAATGAAACCCAAGTAAAATCTCAATTTTTGATTGTTCTATTCTGTCTGTCTGTCTACTGTTTATCCATCTCACAGTAGAAAGTAGAAATATATGTAGTTATGATGTCGTCCTTGAAGCTTAGACCAATGAATCCTTATCCTTGTCTTTCTGTCTGTCTGATGCTTTTTCGCTTTTTTCGCAGTATTTAAAATTTTTTTCGCGCTAGTTAGTGCTTTTTCACGACTTTCCATGCAGTATTTTGCGATCATTCACCTTGTGTTCAAAAGTTCTTTCATCACTTCATCATTATTCCGCGCTTTTATCCTCAATATTCCGCGCTTTTTGCCAAGAATGTTTATCCACGACTATTCAGACTTTTCAAGGTTCTCTGTGACTTTCATCGCAATATTTTACTCTTTTTGTCGTAGAATTAAACATCTTTTTAGTGATCAATCTTGCTACTTCGAGGTATTACCGCAGTTTTTTACATATTTTCCACCGACTTTTCACACCTTTTTTAAGACTTTGATTTTCCCTGTGTATTTTACACTCTTTAGCGGTAAAAAGCTATTTTTCATGATCTTCAATTCGGTTTTTCGTGATCTTTAACCGGTATTCATTTAAATTCAATTCAAATGAAATGCATGGAAAAACTTCTCGAGGACATGATTTTACGAAGTTGTAAAAGTTATTCTGGTGTTCGGAAGGGACACAAATCCAACTTATCAGAGATCATTAAAATCCGTCCAGCAGTTCTTGAATAATAAATTGTTTAACTAACCCAACTTTGTCTTTTATTTATATTTAGGTTTTTGTGTATTCCGAATTCAAAATCTAATTTTTCATATTTCTTTTGGCATTTCGGCAGAAGGATTTTGGATTTTTGGGATTCTCTGCATAACCAAAGAATTTTTAGAAAATTCCATTCAATTTTTATATTTTCAGAAATTTTGCTGTACAGAATTCTAATATTAAATCGAAAAAATGGTACCTTCTCTTTTTCAATGCGAACTTGTAAACAATTTATGATATATTTTGTGGAGTTTAATAAATATTGGATTTGAAATCCAAATGGCCACTTCATCTCTTTATATTGGGCCAGTATATGCGACTTAGTCAGCCATTTTATTTATTTTGTATATCTTCGATATTTGATAACCAACAGAATAGTATTCAATGCTAGGACGATAGTAAGGACGATTCGTTTATCATCTTTCGTTCAGACAATATGCCCGTAATGATAGACACTCGATTCGAGGATGTAGAAATGCCATTTAAATTGTGATTTTTTGAGGAAACAAAAATGGACTACCGTTTCGATACGAAGACCAACATTTTATTTGAATCAAATACATACAACAACTACATAGACCTCGAATTGGAGTCAAATTGATTCAACGATTTATGACAGAATAAAAAAAAAAAATATAAAAGATTGTGATAAATTTGTGAGAGTAAATGAGCTATTTGTATTCAAATTTATATTGATTTAGGCCAACGAGTCATTCTGATATGAGATTGGTCTTGAGTGGGGATAAATTGCGAGAAACAATTTATCAGCAAGCCAAGATGTTGCAATAATGACTTCGATTGATAGCTTTCGGTGTATTGGTATACCACATTCAATTATGATTGCTGAAATTTCTTCTTAATCAAAAAAGTTCTTGGAACTGAAATGGAATAATAACGAAGACTTATAAAGACTGCTTACTAATAGTAAAAGTAATAGCGTTACAATAAGTTACTTTATGTCATTAGAATTCGTTTATTTTTTGGAGATATAATGGGCATTTGCATTTTTTATGGGAATGCAAATGGTTTTCCAAGGTGTTCCTGTTCATAGCAAAATTCGAAAACTTTAGCAAATTATTAAAAAATGTTCAATCTAGACTCACATAGGTGCCTATAACTCAAAGGTGTTTCTCCGCCTTCTGTGATTTTAACTTGAAAATATAAGTCGTTTTTCACTCACATAATATTTAATTGAATAACTTACTCATATTTTATGTCTAGCAAAACGGAAATAATGAACTGGGTATCCTAAATTGTTTTTTTTTTTTTTTTTATAAAAATAAATTAACACCCACTAGCTTCCTGTGAGATGAAAGTCATATAGGAATAAGGACATTTCATGCAATGCAGTATCACAACACTTTACTTCCAAAAAAAATTCACCCAGCCATTCTTTAGATTATTGTGACATTTTTTTTTGTTGGTGGCGGAAGTGCAGACACAGAGGTATCCTTGCAGAAATAATATTTCGTCAAAACCATAGATTTTTATTTCAAAAAAATATAAAAAGAAATGTACATTATCACATACCCAAGGGTGCAATTTTAAGATTCAGCAAATACAGAAGAGGATGGTTTGGCAATTCAGTTCATTCATATCAACAGAAAGGAAACAAAAAAAAAAAAAAAAGAAATAGATACATTATACGAGTAGATATAAGGACTTTCCTCTTGATGCTGTGATTTGTATTACAACAAGTGTGCATAGGGATAGTGTAAGGAAGGACTCGTGAACAGGAGCAACAAGTCTGTCTAAGAGAGTGCTTCGTTGAGTTTGTTTCCTAGAAGCAAATAAATTCTTATTTGTTTATTTTTTCTTTTCGGTATACCAATGGGTGTTGACTGTCGGTTCATGTATTAATGATGCTGTGGTGGTGAAAATTTCTACAAAATTTAAAAAAATTCAAGGAGGGTGCTTTGTATTTCCGCCAGTTCATGATATTAATTTGACTTGGCCAACGGTTAGGTGTTACCAACAAGACTCTTTCAATAACAAATTAGAAATATCTTGAGATCATCGGTAGCCTCAATAGATGTAAGTTGGTTGAACAACTTATTGAACATCACCTTATATAAGAGTTAGTTCGACCTAATCGGAGCTGTCATTTCGATCTTTCATTCTTGGAGTCGTTAAAGGACATCAACCTTGCCCTTCTGGTTAGGGACTTATGTCTGACGTAGGAGGAAAATTTATTGTTATGATTCAACTTCAAGTCCTGAATATAGACTTGGAAAACGCATTTCAGATTCTCATGTGAAATGCCTGAAGCTGAATACTTGCAGTTGAACAGTTAGTGGAAAAACTGGTAAGAAAAAAACTGAAAAAAACTGGTATTGCAGCCATTTTGCAGTCAGGTGAATAAGCAAAGCACACGGAAGAAAGTATTAATTGGCTTAAAGTTAATTAACTGCAGTAAGTTTTTATTGGATTTAGTCTTCTAGTCAGTAAAAAGTTTTTTTTAATGTTGTGTGTTAAATGTTAGTCAAGCGTACTGCCAAACTTCCATGACACTTTCTTGTAGGAAAATAGAGCTCTTAAAGTAATTTTAAAGTACAATACACAAACTTTCTTCTGATTAGAAGACTAAAACTAGTCAAAAAGTACTGCAGTTTAACTGCTATCATTAACTGTACATTCAGTATTTGAGTACTCACTGCTAACTACTTATTTGCAGTTAAAGTACTTGCAGTTAAAATAAAATTCAATTAACTGTGACTGAATTGATTGCATTACTGCAGTCTTTTCACAGCTCTGACATGTAGATTATAGAACATAAACATTCCAGACATGAAAAGTAGATTCTGAACTTGAAAAAGACCTTATCTTCAATAGTATGTTGTTGAAATGCGATAGTCAAAAACTTAAAGTACAGTAAAGTAAATTATGAAGTTCCTACAAAAAATATCGAAGAACTCCCTAGTCACCCTAATAATTGCTTAAAACCAAGAATTTATTTAATATTTCTTAAAACTCCAACAATAAATGTCAAGCTCTTATTCGCATTGAAAGTAAATACTGAAACTCATTTCGAGCTACTTTATTGCTAAGAATTTATAATTTGTTTGCTAGATCCACAAATATTGAAACAACCCCTTGTCGAAAAATGTGTTTAAAACCATATTGCCCAGTACACCATCAGGCACTTAGCATTTCTTTCCCAAAATGTCCTCTAAATGTCTAAATAATTATTTCCTTTGCTCACCTATTTTCAAGTAGAGTACCTTAAACCCTTGTATATTTTTGTCTCCTTGTGTTGATTTATATTTCCTTTTTTAGAGGTCCTCTGTGAACTTCGATTTGTGTATACTTGTTCACGTCCCGTGTGTACACTTTAGTGGAATAGGACGCTATTGTCGTATACATAAATTTCTTTACTCAAAGGACCTTTTAGATTTCACCGTTACGTCCTATTTTTCTATAAAATAGTTGGTCATAAAACTGTCGCAATCCCTCTCAAAGCTCTGTAGTTGGTAACTATACAACATAAAAGACTTTCCCTGCCTCTTATTTTGTTGAAACCTGATCCTTCAAATTTTATTGTGAATTTTTGTTTATTGTAGAATCTGACTATGACAACACAAAAAAAAAAGAAAAAACAATAAAATGGACATAAAATCCTCCTGACCATAAGAAAAGATGAAGAAGACAAAAAGACGAAGGACATCTTCAACAACTGTTGGATGAATTTGTGTGTTCTTAATTTCTTTTGAATCCTTGAAGGGAATTTATGCATGATGTATATTTTTGAGAATTTATTTAAACAATCTCAAATTCATTGCTCATCCCAAAAAGGAATCCCATTCCACAGTGTTTCATGTCAAGATTTAAATGAAATGGGGAAAGCAATAAGGATTATTATTATTATATAGCAACTATAGCTAGCATCGTTGATTAAAAAGCCCTAAGACATTCGATATCGTTTCTTTTGTTGAATTAAGATTGACTATATAGAAACTGAGTCAAATCCTTGTGCAGTCCTTCAAGCAATCAATCTACTTTTACATATATATTCAGTTCAAGTATACGAGTTGGTTTTTAATTAAAACATTAGTTTTGCCATAATAATCATTGACAAAACCAAGATGCCACAGGGACCATGGGTTATTATCCCTGTGGTAGATGATGATGATGATGATGATGATGAAGATAATGATTCAATGCTAAATGCATCTTAGTCAGCGAGAGATAGTATATTGTATCTCCGAGGAGAATATTGGTTGCATCATGCACCGCTTCAAGCGTTTGCGGTGCAGTTTATTTGGTTGGTTGCATATCACGTCACAACACACACGCAAGATAATGTGATTAATGTCACACGAATTTGATTTAGAGAAAACCAAGGGATGGATGCACGCATATGTATCTACATATTTGTATTGTAGCTGACTGAAGGAGAGGTGAAAGTATGTCAGACATTTCTAAATAATTATAAATTATATTACGTACAAGGACTTTTGAAATGTGTAAATTAATCAGTTAAATAATTTCAAGTGATTACTTCTGGGGCTTTGAGGTTCCATCTAGTGTGGAAAATTTGTTTTTGAAATGAACGACCTTTTGTGATTGTATATGATTAAGAATGAAATGTAATTTGCATACCTACCAATAAATGTGCAATAAATGGAAACACCTACTTCAAAAGACAGTTGCATATGTAGAACATTTTTTTGGGGAGGTCTAAAGTATCTAAGCTCCCTCTAAATCTCTAAGATTGATTTTACTCTGTGTATCCACTTGACATTGGAAAAAACTTTTAACAATGCATGAAAAAAAATTGTTAAAATCGTATTTATATATTTTTAAGAATGCAATTTTAACAAAACAGATGTTCTCAATGAAGGACTTTGCAAGAAGGAAAGCAGTTCCAATTTGAAAAGTTGTACCAAAATCAAAAAATGTATTTTTAAAATACATTGGATTGATGTAAGACAAAGTCAGTTCCGTCAAAAAAAGGGGAGCTATAGCAAAACTTGCATCTACCACAATCCCCACACAACTAATGAAATTTTAAATCCTTTTTTATCCTTTTTAAAACCTGTTTCTAAAATTGAACCTGATTCGCTTTTGCTGCAAGATCCTCAATTAACTTTTTCATTGATTTTTTTTCTTTTACATATGTGAATCCTGTTTGTTTTCATTATAATTTCGAATAATATCTACCTGTAAAATTAAAAATAATGGTTTTCAACTGTTGCATGATTCTTACGTACTGCGAATGATTGGAAGAAAGCTAAAGTTATAGCTATCTGTAAACCTGGTAAAGCAAAAGATAATCCTAACAGTTATAGACCTATTAGTTTATTAAGTGCTGTTAGTAAACTGTTTGAAAAGCTTATTAATCCACGATTACTAAACCATATTGACGATGCAAACGTATACCCAAATGAGCAGTTAGAGCTGGTCACTCCACAAGTCATCAAGTTTTAAGAATTAAAAAACACGTCAAAAGTAGCCTTAATTCCAAATTATCGACTGGTCTTGTGCTTTTAGACATCGAAAAAGCCTTCGACACTGTGTGGCACGACGGGTTGATGTACAAACTTATGATATTCGGTTTTCCGACATATCTTATTAAATTAATAAGAAGTTTTTTTTACAAAACAGAAAATTTGCTGTTTACGCAGGAAGTGTAAAATCTACTCTATATAATATAAAAAGTGGAGTTCCACAGGGTTCTGTGCTGGGCCCAATTCTTTTCAATGTTTTCATGTCCGACCTGCCACCTTTCGATGTAAACACTAAATTTGCCATGTTTGCTGACGACACAGCCCTTTTTTCGTCTAGTCTATTGCCTCAATGTGCTCTCAATAGTTTACAATTCTCACTGAATACCCTGCAAAACTTTTTTCATAAGTGGAAAATCAAGGTGAATGTCCAAAAATCACAAGCCATTTTGGTTTTCTCGGCGAAGAAAATCAGATTTTTTTGCCACAAAATACATTACAGCTAAACTCTGTTGATATTGCTTGGTCCGAAAATTGCAAATACTTAGGGATAACACTTGATAAGAAACTGACTTTCGACAAACATATCGCTAACGCGATAAACAAAGCTAATCTTGTAATAAGAATTTTATACCCGTTCATAAATCGCAAATCAGGTCTTGGTATGCATAATAAAATTTTGATATTCAAAACTATTTTCCAGCCTATACTGACTTATGGTGCTCCAGTGTGGTTTGACTGCGCTGAAATCCATTTAAAAAAGCTTCAAAGAGTGCAAAACATAATATTAAAATTAATGCTAAACTTGCCAAGGCATTATTCTACAGCCAGGCTTCATGATAAGGCTAATGTTAATCAACTTAAGCTTGTACTCTATAATTTGCAAGACAACTTTTTTAGAAGATGTTCTTATTCTGATAATGAGCTAATTCTTAATCTTATAAATTAGATATTTTATTCATATCACATTTGGGTTTATGTGCAATTTTAGTTTTTTTCATATAAGGGTTTTTTCTTGTAGATTTTCCCTTGTCTTTTTTTTTCCTTTTCATTTAAATCATTTTTCATATTAGTACTTAGTTTATATTGAAGCTGTAAAGAATTTAATTTTCTATATCTCTTAAATAAACACATAATGTAACTGTAAATATTTTTGAACTGCAATAAAAAAAAAAAAATAAATAAAATGGAAGCTTTTTTAAATCCTGGGTACATTCGAAACTTGCTTGACGGGGTACATTCGAAACTAGCTCCGTTTACAATTCTTAACCATAAGAGCAAGTACGTGATACCCAGATGTGCATTTTATTTTTTCAAGATTTTGAACAGAACTTTTCTGACATTTTAAAGTCAAATACTTACAACTTATGTTGAACCATAAACTCAACATATTAAATGGAATTATCTTTATTTTAAAATTAAATTAATCGATTGTTACACAAAATTGAAATTCTTTTTAATTTTTCAATCATTTACAGTCCAAATAAGTCAAATAAAGGACCCATATAAATTAGTGTCAATTTATTTTACTTGTTGTAACAAAAAAAAAAAAAAAAAACAAACAAATTGGTAATAAAATAAACCTCTCAAATATTTCGATAAATATAAAAACCATTTTGCTGGTACCTGTTTTAAATTCTCAAACAATGAATATTTCCTACAAACAAAAGGCTCAACCAAGTACACACATGAGAGGACAGCCAATTCATAAACCATGAAATTGAATTTTCATCCTATATAAGCCAATAAGAGGACAATAATATATTTGCCCGTCATAGTCAATTTTTTGGTCATTATTTTGTCCGCAACAGGAAAACTACATGCATACATAAAATTCGCACAACATTTATCATGGTTTTATAATTTATATTCAATATTAGGCGAGTCGCCAGTTATCCTTTAGAAAATCATACATTTTAAGGATCAATATAAAATTATTCAAAGGAAACGGCCATTCTACATTTTTTGATTAATCTTTTGTTTGTTTTTCAAAACAAAGTAAGTAAACAGGATAAATAAATTATTGGAACAAAGAGTAACCTGATATTGTCATTTCTGTGGGTTCATTTAATTTAGAAAATGGCTTCTTTATTTCATTAATTGGAAACGCCGATACCAAAATATCGATTTGTTCACCAACGAGGGATTTTTCCTTTGTAATTTAAAATTACAGTGAGCTACCGCAATGCCCAGAAGCAAGTTCAAAATCAAATTGTTTTTTAGAGAGAAAAATGCAAAACATATAAAAACTTGGTACTGAAACAGCTACTCTACCCACTATACTACAGTAGGTATCCGTTTCGACTTTAGACTTTGTAAGGGAAAGATGAAACTTGGCACAAAGAAATTGAATAAAACTTGTGACACTTTTTTGTTTGCTTTTTTTAAACCCTTATTATTATTTATCAGAAAACCGTCAACAGTTTCTGTCAACAGATTTCTATCATCTAACCTTCAAGTACACTACAAAGTTAATTCTTTTTATGCTCTTATTTTACTCAAACAGTTTTTAAATATTTTCTCAAATCCTTAACTCGATTTACCCGAAGAATAACACAAAAGCTTGCTCTTAACCTTTTTTTTTTTTTTTTTTATTATTCATTGAAATTTACATTAACAACATTTCCTTTATTTTTGTGATCCAGCTGGAAACATCATCAAAAATGGCAGCGAAATGTGCATGAGAAACAACTTGACTGAAGAGAAAAAGAGCGCATAAAAATGGTGCCTCTCGAAGCCATCATCGAAGTCATTGACGACAAAACTTAAGTGCCTACCAATGCCGTACATCCGTTGTGGCGTTGTCATCGTTAAGTTGAGGCTGTAGGCTCTTCAAGGATCAAAAGTGAATGTCGATATTTATTTTTTTATTTTTTTTCTTAGGTATAAAAAAAAGTAGAAAAACCCCTTTTGGAATAAAAGTTTTCCATTCATTGGAAAGTCCTCTTTGTGTTTGCCGCTCTGCCGCCATTCTACCGCCAAGGACGTTAATAGAATGCGAGAGCTTTACCAATTTGCCTGTTGGCCCGTTTTTTTTTTTTTTTATTTAGCTGTGAGAAAAAAAAAGGTCGATTAAACTAGGCGAACTACTTACGCAAACATGCTTTGACACCAGAGTTTGTAAAGGCTTTCGTTTGTAGGTTAAGTAGATTGAATGTGATATCGCATTTGCATTTTCAAACTACTTTAGCTCGGCCCAATCCCACTACTTCTATCTGGCTCCTCATTTGGAGAGGTTGAGTCCAATTTTCCTCGGGCAAGTCCAGTATTCAGTTTCCTGATGTGGGTGATGAGATTTTCGTTTTTATTTTATTTTTTTTTTTTTTTTTTTTTCATTTTGTATTTTTCGCGGAAGCTCATTTTATTTGTAATTGGATCACGTTCTGTGCGGAAAGGTGTTGTAATCAAACTTGACTGCATTTCGATTTTGATTTTGTATGCGAGCACAGAAACACAAAAGTCGACAGGGACATTGGATGATGCGGACACAGCGGACTGGGATTGTTCGTATTATTTTTTTTTTTTTTATTTTCTAGATTACTCTTGGAATTCGGTATAGCGTTTCGGTCGTTCTTGTTGGTCATCCAACTGGGAGAACTATACGAGGATATAATATTTGCATTCTCTGAATGGAAATGAACCGATTAAATCAAGCATAACAGTGTGCATTGGAAACAAAATCACACACAATCGTGCTGCTCGTGAAGGAGTCCGAGAGTTTGGATATGGCGCCCTAATGTGATTGAATTTGGTGATAATTTGATTTTCCCTTTTCCCATTTCCCATTTGAATTTTCTCTGCTTGTTGAAACAAAAAAAAAAAAAAAAAACTGAGAGAAGAAAAGCTGTTATTTCTGGAAAGGACACGTCGTTTTCAGGGACATGAATAGCTTTTGTTATTTTAAACAAACGGAATGTATTTATACAAATGAGTGAATGCATGTGCAGTGCATTGTGCATTATACCTATTGTTGAAATTGTTATTGAAATTGTTTTAAACATTATTTGGGTTTGAGGATTTTCCATGAAAATACATATCAATCCGTTTTCATGGAAGGTAATACAAGGAAACTAATTATTTTTTTTTCACTGTCATAACTCATAACTATAGAAACTGTTCTCCGAAATTATTGTATTAAACGAAAAGAGTTAAAAATGTCAACACTTTTAATTGTTTGATTGTTTTAATTCAGTCTACAAATCTAAAATGTATTTCTGTGTACAGTGAATCATCGTATGGTAAACAGTTAACCAAGGATTTAAAACCAGGTACTAGATCAACTTAAGGTAAAAAGTAGGCCTCGCAATTCTCTCTTTCTGCCATTGCGTCAGATTTATCGGTCTGCCTCTATCTACCTTCAGCTACAGCACAGCCAAACTTCTAAAGCGGTTTTCTTCAAACTTGGTAGTTATGGGTCGTAGGCAATCCCGCAATACTTTATTTTTAAATAAATAAGAAAACGATACCTATCTGCCATATGAAATAAACTTTTTCTCAAAAATGTGCCTCTCACGATTTTGATTATAAAATTTATATGTATGCGTACTATTTCTTAATTTCTTGTTAGAGACACAACGGATTTGGACGATTTTATTCAAAATAAAATGCACGACAGGGTCGCACGTACTTGCTCTTAGGTAAAAGTTGCTGTGGAAGCTAAAGCTTCTTATATGAAGTTCTTAAAAATACATAAATTCATAAGAAATTTTCAAAATACATAAAATTCATTACTTAAATGACTTAAAAAACTTCTAAACTTGTTTTGAGCTCCAAACTAGGTATGCCATGAGAAAAAAAAAATTTGAAAATCGTTACATCCGTTTTTTTTTTAAACTATTTTTTCTATATAAAATTTAGCAAGGACTTTCATAAAAAAAAGAAACTGGTATGCCATTTTTAAGATATTATTTATCAATATCTAAAAACTAAACTTTGAAAAAAAAAAATATTGAGTAGTTTTCGAAAAAATGATTTTTCAAAAAAAAAATTTAAAATCCCAAAAAATATTTTTCGATTTTTTTTTAATTAACCTTATAAGGACAACTTAAAAGCTTTCATGTAAAAAAATTGGTTGAAATTGATTGAGTCTTGATGGAAAAAATCAGAATTAAAAAAAAAAAAACATTCTATGGCAGGTACCGTTAATAGCGGTTTTTGAAAAAAATGCTTTTCATTAAAAGATAGACCTTATCCAAAAAAATTATCAAGATTCTATTAAACAAAATTATAGGAACCTTTTTTAAGAAAAATGAGTTTTTCTAAAACCGGTATATGACAGATACCGTTATTTTTGGTGCAAAAAAAAATAATTAAAAAAATATCTGGAGATAGTCTCCAAAAAACGCCATTTTTAGTACCTATATCGCAAGTCAAAAATGACAGCGGTATGAACTGGAAGAAAAGAAATTTAAAATTGTATGGTACTTTTGGATTTTTTTTTGACATATAAATTAAATTGCTTTCAGGACGTGTTCAATTTCATGACAGTAAAAATATTATGATTTTAATCAAAACCAACATTACGACTGTAGAGAAGTCTAGCACCATAGCACTTTAAACAAATAAAACTTTTTGGCACAAAGTTTTACTTGTTTAAAGTGCTATGTTATCAGAATTAATATTTTTTTAAAACTAACAAACTTTGGGGAAAACAAAATTTATCAATTTTTATTAAAAAAAAATGATTTTCAATTTAAATCAACTTCAACTAAACGATGAACGGTTTTACTTTCCAATTAGAAGTTCTTCAGGTCAAAACGTTCATTTTGTGAGCGCTTGCACTCATCAGTAATATACGGTGGGTAGAAAAGCAATGCGTCATCACCAAAAGAAACCGCATCCACTATAATAGCCTTGCCAATGATTGTTCCCTCATTACCTATGCATGCAATCAAGCCCTTTCCTCCGGACAAACAAGGCAATGAATGATTGAAAGTTTCCTAGCTGTGGCAATCACCTAATGGTAAATTTTAGCTCAATGTTTTGGACTGCCATCACGAATAGCAAGCAGTTTGTGGCATCATAATTGATGTTGATGATTACTATTCACATTATTTTGGTAAAAGGAATTTCGAAGAATGAAACGACGTTGAAGCACAGAATGAATACTAAAACCAGTACTGGTATCTGGAATTTTTAGTCCCAGCATATATGTATAATATCCTATAGACGGTAAGCTTTTGTGTTGTTACCAATACAATGGCATAATTAAGAAGAATAATGAAAAAAAAGTAAAATGTATAAAGAATAAAAATAAACAATATATCATGAAGGTTTCTGTAAAATTTTTGAAAACAAGTTTTTAACATTTTAATGCAGCACAATATTCTATAAAATTTTGAGACAAACTAGAAAAGTTTAATTTAATTTCAAAAATTTCATACACACGGTTAGGGTTCTAGCTCGTTGAGGAGCAAAAGGACGGGAGATGCAACATATGCACAGAGACCAACAGACTTTTGCATAATCATAATTATCAGTTTGTTTAAGACTTTGAAACTTTTTTACATGAAACTAATATTTAGCAAGGGTATGTTAGGTTACTTATTCCTTTGCAAAATATTTCCTTGTTGACTTATTGCCTCAACCCACATAACTACACTTTATCCAGATTTTAATTATTTTCAGCCCACATACACCTCCATAATGTGTATACATTAGGGTGATTAAACAAAAAAATATTTTCTTCAGACATGCTTAAAAGTTTTTTTTAGGCTAAAAAATAAGCCTTTAAAGAAATCAGCTCATAAAATTAATGTTTAGTACGCGCCTAATGCACTATTCATTTTTCCATACAAATTGAACTGAGAATTTTGGTTTTGTTTTACTCTAAGTTCTGTATTTCAAGAACGGTAAATTTTTAATACGGTTTTTTTTTTTTAATTTTAATAGGTGTCTGTAATTTTTTTGTAGGTACTCTTTAAAAATCTCTTAAAAACCGTTTTTTAATATCAAATTTGTGAGAAAAAAATTGTAGCATACATCAATTTATCCAGTTTTTCAATTAAAATAAAATCAGTTACAGTTACAATTTTAGTTCACACTTAAGAAAGCTCAATCCTTGCTCTGCATATTAATAACTTTTTAAAGAGTAAACCTGCCAAACTTAATGACCTGCTACAATTTTGTAAAACTTTTAAGGTTCAAGAAACTGCATCAAAAACTTTACTGTATAACGTACCGTTCGTGAGTTACAGAACTAAGACTAAAACAAAAAAATTCCAGTGCAATTTGTACGGAAAAACGAAAAGTGTTTGCCCAAGCGAACTAAACATTAATTTTAAGAGCTGAGTTTTTGAAGGACTCGATTTTATCCTTTCCTAAACTTTTGAGCTTGGTGCCGAAGTAATTTTTTTTTTTTTAATCACCCTAATATACATACATCCGTACAAATAAAAACAAATCCATGTATACTTACTGTATAAAAGACCAAATGAATTTAAAAGAACATCCATCTGAAAATTATTGGCGTTGAATGTCTTAGCTGTCCAATTATTCCTCCTAATTAAGCTACCAGAAGAAGAAAACTTATACATAATGAAGCCTGTTTTGACTTTGTCTTGATTGTAACACGTTAATCATGTTTTCCGTTCCAAGACCCACCACAAATCTTTTAATAAGACAAATTGGCTTTCGTCTAGTTCGGAATTAAACTATGGCAACGACAAATAACGACCACACAAACCTAACAGCAGCAGCAGCAGCAGCATCAGCAGGACGAACAGGACTCTTCGTTTTGATGGAAATCACTTTGCCTATCGTATTTGGCCAATATAATAGCTTTCGATGAATAACAAGGCCTAATTGGATTTTATTAATTCTGCCAGCTCTACTCTTTCTACTTTTCTGGGCCAAAGTGAATGACATGCGAAGTTATTCGAGTTTCTGTTGCCAAGATGAAAAATAGAGAAAGAAAAGAGGAAGAACAAAATATCAATTATAACTTTTGTTTGGTGTTTTCCTAATGCCTTGCGATTAGATCTTCGCACTCTTATACATGTTTTATGTCCTTTTTGTATTGTTTTGACGTGAATCACTTAAACACAAGTAAAACTTGGAATATACGCAACAAATTATAATTATTGTTTAACAAAAAAAATAACATTAAGAGTCGTTCTACATATTTTTTGTTACTCATACAAAATAGGTACTGTTCCCAGAAATAGGTCAAGAGACTCCTATAAATATTTTCTTTTTTTCTTATTATCCTTCTTGTAATGACTAAGTGCGGTATCTTTATATTTTCTTAAGTGCGTGTCCTTATTTCAATCTAAGAATTGACAATATGTATTTTAAGTTCTTAGAAATATAATTAAAACTTGACATTTAATCTACTTAAAAACAAAAATTAAAACAAAATGTATGCCAAGGATTAAGAAAAGTACCTAACATGTTGTGTTTGTAAGTGAAAATACAGAATAATGTTTTTGAAGTTGAAAACTTTATTAATTTTAACACTACTTGGGGAAAGAATAAGTTTTAATTGAAATATTTATGTTTGATACTTTTTAAAAAAAGAAATGACTTTAATTTTTGTTTAAATCCCTTTTGACTAAGAAAAAATCGTATTGGGAATACAAATGCAGAACATTTTCTTTAATATGAAATTGAAGGAAACATTTAATGCTGAAACCATTTGAATTTTTCTTATTCATTATATTGGAAAATTCACACAAAAAAACTAAATTATAAAGAATAAATGTACAGCGATAAAAATGTTTGTTTGATCGTTAAATTTAAAAAAAAATGTTACTCATACGCCACAGTGACCCACCTCGATAAAAGTGTATGCTATATAATCTGTATCATATGGCAATTCTGTGTTGATGTCAAAAATATTGGTGTCAAATAAAAGAAGATATAACCAGTAATTGGAACAAGGTGTTTCTCAAAAATCTCAACTAGTGCAAACCGCAAGAGTCAAAAAATTCCCATATAATTTGATTATAAGCATGCGGCAAGCTTTCAGAGACAAAATAAGAGGAGTAAATTTGTATGGAATCAGTTGTTGATTTTACTAGAAGGCTGATTTCTTTTTTGTTCCTTATTCCAGTTTTTTTTATTTTTTTTTTTCTGCAGGCTGTTAATTTTTTTCGTGCTTACGAGACATAACCAAAAACAAGTACATTTTCGCAAGCAACGGCCACAAAAATATTTCGTTTTGTGATTTTTTTTTAGAAAAACTAATCCAAGAACATATTTTTATGGCAATTGCTTTAGAAATATCATAAAGTATGAAGATTGATCAAAATCGTTAAAGCTGTTTTTGAGAAAATTGTAATAACTCCCATTTAACAGACACAAATAAGGAAACAACTTTCAAAATTATCCCAGAACTTAACTGCAACTGAATTGAAAAAAAAGAACCGTCAATAACACAAACGTAACATGCAGTTTTAAGTGACAATTGTTACTATTGAACATTTACAAGTAACAAGTGAGAATATATTATAGAATGGTTTCATCGTTCCGCACAGAACTTGACAATTTTATACAGGTTTGACAAGTGAAATTTGTACGTCATTTATCTTTGGCTATTAAAGTAAGTTAAATAGAAAAGAACATAATGTACACCGATAAATAATTATTTTAACAATAATGGAGTCTAAAATATAAAATTTGAATAAAAATAACTAAAGTGACTTTTAGCCCAGATTAGATACTTTTAATTTGTTTCCTGCAATCAAATAAGTTGAAGAAAAAATAAAAAAACAATGGTGAAACGACAAACAGTGGTATTGCAAAGATCACAGCATTTGACTATTTTGACATATCTCTCTTTCCATTCGAATAAATATAAAATATATAAGTTTATCCCAATGGAGTCACAGCACATGTCATCATCATTTTAATGAAAATAGCTTCCTCATTCGAAATGGTTTCATATTTCATCTCTCGAATTTATTCCCAGCCGTTTTGAAAGGATGCATCAATCATCAGCATAATTTATTACCAATTCCTTGAGCAGATTTTTAAAATGACAAAACACACTCGACTCGGGAGGATTGGTGGCATATGCACGATGAAGAAGAGCATCAAGTGTGTGCACAAATGATGCTGTCAAGAGGACTTACCTGAAGTAATTTCTCTTTGCACAACATCAGTGCATATAGCAGCAGCAGCAGCAGCAGCAGCAACAGCAGGAGCAGGAGCAGAGCACATACCGTATGTCAGAATAGATGAACGTCATCCTTTAACCATGCAACATTACCACAAGAAACAAAAAGTAAAATTGTTGCTAGAAATATACACAAACACATATAGTAACTCGTAGGTACTTGCAATGAAGAAACAATGAGACTGTGGCGTAGGTGTGTGTTTGTGTCTTGAGGTGGCTTATGTAACCACGACCTGACATCAAGTAGAAATCCTGGCGCCAGCGTGCTTTTGTGTCGGTCTCGGTCGTTGCTTCCTTTAGCCCACATCCTTCATCCAATATACCATCACATTCCCTTCTCTAATAAAAAGTCCTGACTGGCAGTGCTAAGAGGATTTACGATGTAAGCCGTGCGAAAATTTTATCGATCTATTCCTGAAATCAAAACATATAAATTACAAAGCAAGCAAAATGGGTGGAGTTGCATATCCATGATAAATCCTTGCTGAAATACTACACGCTGTTTGTAGTGACAAGCGACATGATTGGGCTTTATTTACACGAAACTCACCTTTGACACTAAATCATTTGGAGAGAATCCTCAAGTATCGTTTCTGAAATTAAATTAAAAAAATTGTTTAAAAAAGAAAGTTTTATGTGCGTCTCTTTTTCAAAAGAAAGATTTGAGGGAGGCAAATGCGCACTATACTCTTACTATTTTCTTTATGATTTACATTATAAGTACCGATAAATCAAATTGATAACGCAGTAACATATTCATGAACTCTATACTTCACTATCTTCATAGCTCTAAGAGAAACTACAAGTTATTTCTAAAGGATCAACAACGGAGTGACTTTTTTTAAAATTAATTTTCATTTTTGCTTAAATTAGCTGGGATCTGATTGTTGTATTGACCTGATCTTGAACAAATTGCTATCACCTACTTAAGGATAGTTTTGTATTCTTTTCAAATAACATAAGATTTGAAGGGTTCAGGGCAAAAAACTAATGATGAGGTCTCGTTGTATTTATTGCGTACTGTCTGAGGGTATCTCAGAACCAATTTAGGTCATTTCTATTTTTAGTTTTAAGTTGTATGAATAACAAAATTCTATAAAATGGCGATTTTGTATTTTTATGGACGATTGTTACCACGATTAAAAAAATTTACCAGATTTATTTGAAAACCAAATATATACTATTTTTGATATTGCAGAGATTACGAGTGTATTATTGAAACAAATTGTAAATTAATATAATTGTTGACATTTTATGTGTAGTCTTAGAGAAATTTAAAATTATTTTTGTAGACATAGTTCAGATGTTATGAATAGTACAATTGGTCAAATTGCATTTTGTTCGTTTCTGTCTGTAATATATTATTTATAGTCTTTGTTTTTAATTTAATCTAAAAACTTTGAATAGAGTTGTTTAAGAGAGCAGATATATCTTGGAATTGAGCTAAAAATATATTCAATATTTTTTCATTTTTCATTGAATGTGCAATTTTAACGCATTCATTAAAAACATATTTTCACTTAACGACCTCTGTGGCACTGATTATTAAAATAACTGTCCAATATTTGTATGCACAATTATAGTTTAACATTTTATCTAATAGAATCTATCTCGATTTTAAAAATTTTGCAACTACAAATAAAGTTAGAGTTTTTTATATGCAATGGAAACGACTTTTTTGAAAATTTTTTAAAGTTTCCTTTTAAAATCTTTAAAAATGCATTAATATTTGAAAAATTCTTTATTGCTTATCAAGAAGACGAACTTGTACCAACAATATTGTAGTACATTGTTTTATGAAATTCGAACAAATTTCATACCATTTTGCAAGAAAACAAAATTGTACGCCTTATTTTTATATTTTACTATATAAAAATATGTTTAAATTCTAAAATAAACAAATAGGTAGAAATTTTATAAACGAACCATCTCGAATTCATTTGTGACCCAACGGTACCGTTCTTCACTGGGGGCTGGTCGAGTTCCAACGACCAAAGCAGACAATTTTGTTGAATTTCGATGAAACTCTTTTCAAGTTTGTGGGGCTTTTATAGCATGTACTGTTCAGTTATGTGTTATATATTTGAAATTAAAGGTAACTTGATGCCCAATAAAGTTGTATCAGAACTTTTGGAGGCTAGGGTATATAATAGTTTTTAAGAGAAACGTCTTTTTAACGATATCTCTGCTCACCACTACCTACAGAAAATTGTGAAATTTAAAAAAATAAAATGCACGACTGGAAAAATTTGTAAATGCAGTCTTGTAAAAAAAATTAAAAAAACATAAAATTTGACTTTCAAATGACTAAAACAGCTTCTTAAATAAATTTAACCTCAAATCGAAGTATGCAATTTGATTTCTTCTATACATTATTATTAAAAAAAAATAGTTAGAACCGTTAAAAAAAAAAACTATTATTTCTATATAAAAATTTGCAAGGACTTCTATAAAAAGAAATTGGTACAGCATTTATAAGATATTATTTACAAATATTTAGGAACTTTTGAAAAAAAATTGAGGAGTTTTCGAAAAAATAATTTTTCAAAAACAAAATTGCAATAATTTTTTTAATCCAAAAACGCCATGAAGAAGAACATCAGAATTACAAAAAACGGTTCTATGGCAGGTACCGTTAATACTGGTTTTTGAAAAAAAATAGTTTTCACTTAAGGATGGACCTAATCCAAAAAAATTTTCCATAATTTCTTAAATCAAAATTATGGGAATAATTTTTGAGAAACATTTGTTTTTCTAAAACCGGTAGACAGTAGACAGACTGACAGACAGAATTGGAGGATCCACTTTTTCTCATTCTCTATCATTTTTATCATTCTTCATAACGGTTTTTGAGATTTAATAAACACAAACCTTCTTAAATGTGTATGTGGGTGGTTACCACATTTTGAATATAGTTCGTATTAGACGCCAAATTTTTGTGTCATTCTCATTACCTATCAATGTGCATACTTAGTTTTTAAATAAAACATCAACTTTACCCACACGAACATCATTTTCAAAGGACTTAAAAATATTTGATTTTGGAAAATATTTTTTTAACTTGAAAAGTTGATTTTTTAGAATTTTTTCTTGTCCAAACTCATTATTATTTGAATTTATTTATTTAAGAAAATTAATTTCATTATTCTATCTCTTATACTTTTCGAGATGTACAAAAGAAGCGAAACATCATTTGTTTTTAAGAGATTTGATAAACAAGTAACAGTAACGGTAACAGATGGTTAGATGAAGTTTTTTTTAGCTTAAAGTTAAAGTTAACCTCTTGAAAAAATTTCAAAAATTAATTTTGAAAAAAAAACAAATTTTTGTTTTAAATTCGATTTTACAGGATAATTTGGAAAAAAATGCAAATTTTTGCGCAGTAAGTTGAATTCAGCTTTTAGTTAAAATTTGCGTCATTTGCAAATCACACCGTAGATTCTACGTATTTACCCTTGGTACACGTACCCATATCATAAGTACTAACACTGATAGTCAAAATAATAATAATAAGTTGTCACTTTTGTAGAACATGAAACTCATGCAATATTAATTAACAAATTAGCCTCAAACTTTCAACATATTTAACTCATTTTCAAAGATCACTTTGTTTTTGACCTTGTGGTGCTTATTTCAATACTATACTTTTCTGTGTCTAACCGCTTTGTTATCTAATCTAATCCACTCTTCCACTCTGAATAAAGTTTAAAAAGTTGTTGATGTGCCACCGAGTTCTGCTCACTTCAAAACTCAAGCGACTCTCCATCTCCGTCAAAACTTAGATTATCTCCAGAGAATGCAAGGTGAAAAATTCGTTATAAAATTAAAAGTTCCTCTTCCTCTCTTGCCACTATAATTTAATCTTCTTGCATCATATAGGTTAGGTACCTCTACATAAGTTCAACTTTGTTGTTGAAGACTATACATTGGATATTTCAATGATATCTGTCATAAAAGTCTCGAGTCTCGAAGTAAAATCTATTAAAAAGTTTTCCTCTCCATACTCTCCAAGTACCCAACACACGTGCACGTACACAATGTACGTCGTACATATATCGTCCCATTCCCAACTGTCCTGTAAGACACATGTGTGTGTATTAAAAGAGATTAAGTCTTAGCCTTAGCATAAGCGTTAGCACTAAGCATCATAAGCAGTGCCATATTGAGGATGGCTTTGTCTTAAAAAAACATGTTAAATAACGACAAAATTATAAAACTCTCAAAAGGCGTTTGCATATAAACAACTTCATCTGGCTGCTGATGGTATTAAAAATTCTGCTGCTAGTTGGTATGTGTGTAGTGTATGGGTCTTAGCACCTTGGCAAGTCTTAAGCCTTAGACAAACATCCTTCAAGATAGACGTTATTCTATATTTGCTTAGTTAAATATGCAACCAACCAGGTGCTGCCATATACAGCACCTTCTTGCTTCATCTCCACACTCCACACACTGGAACGGCAATCTTCTACTTGAGCAGAAGGCAATTGCCTTTTAACGACATTGTTATGCTAAGACATATTCTAATTCACTGTTCTCCAAGGAGTACGAAAAAGTGGCACGAATAAATATAGTTTATGTTATTTATAAACACCGCTACCCATCATGCAACAAAATACCTACATCCTTGCCACCAAAAATTAACAATTCAAATTTTAATTACGGAACTGAAACTTCTATCGGCAAGCTCATTTTGTATTTTGTTCTTAAAAGTTAATATATGAAGACTGATATATGTGTGTGTTTGTTTGTTGGGGTTTCACATAGAAATTGCAACATTTCCAGGATATGCGCTTTTGGGTAACAGGACGAACGATGAATATGACGAGGCCGACGACAACGACGACAACAACGACATTGACGTCAACTTTGAATGTGCACTCATTAAAAGATTAGTTTATGCTCTTGATTATGCAATTTACACAATTAGCCATTAGAATGCATAAAAGGATCAACAACCGTATGAAATAATTAATATAACATAAACACAGTGTGCCACACAGTGATGGCTAATTGTTCAAATGTATTCATGGGATAAAGTACAGTTATGTTTGTAAATGGACTTAGTCAGTGAAACCATATGAGGGGTTTTGGTTGAGTTACTGTCAGTGTTGCTGCTTCCATTTTTACCAATTAATTGAACTTTTTCCTTGTAATATCTTTAAGCTCCAGTCACTGAAAGAAAACTATAACAAATCTATGCATGCGTCAGAGCTGTAAAAGACTGCACTCAATTGGCAATGCAATCAATTCAGTCGTAGTTTATTGACTTTCATTTTAACTGCAAGTTAGTACTGCTACTAAGTACTTTAAATTCAAAATAGGCATTTAGCAGTAAGAATTAAAATACTGTTAAGTTAATGAGAGTAGTTAATTGACTAAAAGTAAATTAACTGCAGTACCTTTTTGACTGGTTTTAGTCTTCTAGTCAGTAGAAAGTTTTTAGTACTGTTGTTTTTTTTGTATTCTTTTAACTTAACGTTACTTTCACAGCTCATTCCTGCGAGAAAATGTCATAGAAGTGCCACAGTACCGCCTGACTAAAACTTTAAACAAACCAGTCAAAAAGTACTGCAGTTCATTTACTTTTAGTCAATTAACTGCTTTCATTTACTGTTTAGTCAGTATTTAAGTACTTTCTGTTGATTGTAGTTTTACAGTCCAAGTTCTTTGGTTACTTAAAAGACTTGAGAAATTAAGTCTTATTAGTCAATTAACTGCAGTACCGAAAATACTGCACTTTTTACAACTCTGGCATGCGTATACTGTATTAATGTGTAAAATATTTGTATGAAATAGTCGGAAATTTGTGGCGGTGGCCAGGAAAGTTAAAGTTATAGTTAAAGTTAAAGTTAAAGTTAAAGTTAAAGTTAAAGTTAAAGTTAAAGTTAAAGTTAAAGTTAAAGTTAAAGTTAAAGTTAAAGTTAAAGTTAAAGTTAAAGTTAAAGTTAAAGTTAAAGTTAAAGTTAAAGTTAAAGTTAAAGTTAAAGTTAAAGTTAAAGTTAAAGTTAAAGTTAAAGTTAAAGTTAAAGTTAAAGTTAAAGTTAAAGTTAAAGTTAAAGTTAAAGTTAAAGTTAAAGTTAAAGTTAAAGTTAAAGTTAAAGTTAAAGTTAAAGTTAAAGTTCAATTTATGGTTATTTTTTTAACTCTATTACTAAATACTATGCACTTATTAAAAAAACAACCAACGGATATGTAAAATACTAAAAATTCATTTTTTCGCGTTGTTTGCATGTGTTTTTTAACCAAACACATGGTCACTAAAACTATTTATGCATAATTATAAGGTGGTTTGCTTACAAGTAAAGTAGTGGTCATGCACCTACATAAATTGTTGATTACTTTCTAAACAAACCGGAAGTAATGTGCTATTAAAGGATGCATGATCCTTTGATGATAACATAATACTTTGAGAATACAATTAACTCCTGATGAATATAATAACCACTACCAACCAACCGAATACTTAACCATTCATTACTAAACGCATCTTGTGTTTGTTTGTGGTTGATTATAACGTGATGTTCCTGAAGTTTAACTATACACATAGAAATAATACGAGTAGTAGGAGTAGATATGTATTATGTATGCAATATTATCTATCTATAAACAGACATTAAGCGGATGTGGATTTGTGGGGCTTATATGCTTGACTAATTATTGGTTGATTTTCATTAAGAAGCTAAATTACTGTGTCGATTGATTGGAACTTATATCTTGTCTATTTTATTTATCAATGAATCAAGATGGAATAATAACTGTTTCATAATTTTGATCTCAAAATTGTATTCATAAATTATTTAATGGTGGCTAAGGAGATAAAAGCAGCTGTGGCTTTTAATCCCAAATGGCTGACTAATATTATTGCTTTCACAAAATTGAGGAGACACTTTTCAGTCAAAAACGAGAGAACATTTACTGGCAGAAAAAAATCAAACTTTCCGCTTTGAATTCCATATCTGCTGAATCATTTCTCGAAAGTGTCACTTTCTTTTAGCTTGAAACATATGTTTTCAGTATCTAAATCCACGCATTGAAGTTGATTTAACCCTTTTAGCACATCACAAATTGTACTGGGAATTGTCATCATCATGAATCAAGGCTTTGTCTCTTTCAATATGTTTCATAACCACCGACAATCATCGTGTCGTTTATAAAAAAAAAAAAAACATATGGTACACTTAAAGGTGTGCAAGAGTTAATATTTCAGCCTGTGTTATATTTTATAAATCACCTCCGTGAATTTCAATTCATAAAACACCTTATAAAGTTAAATATAAATCATATCGAGCTACAAAAAAAGCACAACCACGAAGGGTTTTGATGACAGGCAGACATAGGTAACGATGTTTGGGAAATTGAAAAGGTTTACCACAACAGATCACGGATTTAAAAATATTTTGCAATTTCACTGAACAAAATTGTTTTTTTTTTTTTTTGGCCAGTCTTGAAGGTATGGTAATGGCAACACAGTGTGACAGGGTGGTTATAGCACTCTTGACGATGTAAATATTAATTAACTTTTGAATATCAGTCATTGGCGTTACTCCGCACGTTTAAAAAGTATTTTTGTATTGAAAGAATCTATACAAAAAAAATAAAAAAAATCATTTTAATAACTTTTTTAATATTCGCCTTGATTGGTTTCATTTTATAACTTTGACACACAAAATAAGAAAAGCTTAAAATGAAAATGATATGAAATTCAATTAATACAAAATTAATTATGAGACAAAAGTAAAATCAGAATAATGAGTTTATTGGAAATTTTATTGTCTTTAGAAGAAAGAAAATCCCTTTTATTAATTTATGTTCTGAAACAAATAAATAATCGGTTGCATTTGAAATGGTGGCAAAATTTCAAGGTTTTTGGCACCCTATGCATTTAACACAGGTCTTTCCAAGCTGCAAACTTTGTTAAACATTATTGGTGTGTGTGGGTATATTGGTTTGGGGATTTATGGTTACATCTAGTCCGCATCTGTTTCAAACAGTTTCTTGGCTCCCCGGTCTTGCTCCCTAGCTCTTCTTCAATTATCTTCTGATGGTAATTGGAGACGATAGGAGGTTACGACTCTTGTATAAATATTCAAGAATGAACTGACCTAAATTTTTTTCGGAGCCACCTCCAGTTTACAATTTATTTTAATTTTAATATTTTTTTTTCGCTGCTAAATAAAATGTTAAAAGTTCACCCTACGAATTGGCGATCATTGTCACTTATAAGAACCGCACAATGAACCTTATTTGCATTTTGTGGATGTTTGAAAAGTTTTTGAACTCAGAAAACATACCAAGGAGCAATGATAATTTAGTCCATGCAAATGCAAAACTCTTCAATTGACTGCGAGTAAAATAGTTTAAGAAATTTTTTTCATACAAAATTCTGTAATCACTAGTGATGGTCATTATAAAGGAGGGAAATGAAAAGGAAATGGGAATGATTTTTTTTTTTTTTTTTTCTTTGAACACGTCAACTCCAAAGGGCATTATGGTAATTTAAAACTAAATTGTGTCAGCACTATACCACCTTTTGCCACTGAATATATCGCAGCAGATTGTGCGGTTAAAATGTTTGGTGCCTTGAATTGAAAATATATCCTCAAAAGAATTTTTGGCAAATAAAACGAAGAATTTAAGGAATAGACTTTTGGCAGAGAAAAGTACCTACAACTTGAACTGAACTACGTGAGCAGAAAGTCATTTAAGTTATGGTCACGTTTTTGGAATATTTTATCCATGTGAATTGGCTACAGACGGTTGAAAAATTGAGAGTAAATATTTTCGTTCTTTGTTTGTGCATATTTATTTTTTGCAGTAAGTAGAAAGGAAATTTAAATTTCCCTTTTCACTTTCTTGTTTTTAATTATTTTAATGTCTAATAATTTTTAGACACATAAACAGGAATTAAAACAAGATTTGCTATTATTGTCATTTTACTTTGTCAGTGATTCAAAAGTTTTTGAAAAAAAATTTTCTACACTTAATTAGGGGCCATTTTGAGGATTAAAACAAAGAAAATTGGAGGACTGAATATAGCTTAAACATCTTAAGTCGACTTAAGATATTTTACTTTTTTCTAAGTTTTTACAAGTTTAAGGTGTAAAATTTGAAATAAAAATTATTGTGTCAAAATATTAGATATTGGTTTTCGTTCTTAGAAAAATTTCCATCAAACGTGAAGTAATGATTAGAAAATGAAGTAAAATGGACGACTGAATTGCTCGAACTTGTTTTTCTGTCCAAAGTAATAATATATTTGTAATAATATATTCAGTTTTTGTATATTTTTATAAGTTAAAGTAAAAGTTAAAGTTAAAGTTTTCTTTAAAGAAATACGCAAACCTTTTCGAAATCATAAGAAGAACCTGTTGGTGAGTTTTAAATGAAATCGGTTGAGTCAGGATATTTACATGGAGATAACTAAAAATTATGTATAATTTTGCAAGAAATGTTCTTCGATTATTTTGTAAAAAACTAGAAATGCAGTATTTAAACAATCATTCATAATCAAAATATATCTTAGAAATCTAAGGTTAGACGAGTTCAGTACAAAAACTCGGAATATTTTTAGTTTTGATAAAATTTAAAATAAATAATATTTTAAAATATAATAAAATACCGCGATATTTTCTTAACGATTGCTTGTAGACTAAAATGTCATAATATTATGTTTTTAGGGAGTCAAAAAACCTTTAAGAGTTCTATATACTTTTGAGAGCTTCTCCCGTTGCAAAGTTAAATACGAAAAACCAACATTTATATTTTTTTATTGATTTTTGTGTAGACTTTGAATCAGTTAAAAGAAGATCATTTTATTTTGAACTTAGTAATGTTGGAATGTCTTCTAACATGGTTCTTTTCTGTGAAATCAGTTCAATTAAATATTCGGGCGTACAGGTCATATGCGCAAGGAGAAAATTAGTTCTAAGGATCTCTTAGACTTGTCATCGTCATACGCATCATCAATTAGGTCAGGTTAAAAAAAGTCGTACACTAAATGTTGTCCCAAAGTCCTTATGGAGCGTGTGAGATTACTTATTGGGACGTTGTTGGATTGTTGATCTCAAATAGAGTTTTCGTTCTGAACTAAGACAAGGTATTATTTTGCTCCCGCTTAAGCTTACATTTTGGAACAATTTTAATGTTAATAATTTTTTGGAGTAGGTTTCGGTAAATATTGAGTTCCTTTACAGAAATAAGATCAATTTCACATGTGTGCAAAATTTTAAGCTACATATTACCATCAAAATTGCTTAGTTTTTACCGTACCATTTCGTTTGCATTTTTTTGCTCGCTTCTGTATGTTTATGAATATTTAACATTATGTTATAGGTTATTTCCCAATCTTGGCTGTACTTACTATTGACACCGAATATAGACTGCTTTTGAAGAACAAATGTCACAACAACTGTCACCGATTCACTTGAATTATTAAGAAAATATTCGAGAGTTGTTATTTCGACATCAAAATATCCAAACAAACATAGCAGAGCGTTTGAACGTTGTTGGAGAAGAGAAGTATTAAAAGTCCCCTATTTCACTCAATTTTATATTAATTTGTTAAGAGTTTTTTTTTTATCAATAAAAGAAAAACCTAATAACATATGCATAAACTTTTTACCTGTTAGAATTGTATTTTCGTGATATTTTCTTAATCTGTGAAAAGAAAAATATTAAACATGTAAACTAACAAAGTGGATTTTTTTGTGAAAAAATAAACTTTCCCTTTTGCATCAATAATTGAATGCAGAAAAATCCGATTACCTTCATCCTGTTTTTGTTTTGTGTTGAATTCAACTGCCATTACAAGAAACAAAAATAAACTAAAAAAAAAAAAATGGACCCTACAAATTTTATTGAATGAAGATGTGTGCCCAAGAAGCTGGTACTTAACCGCAAGAAAAAAATAGAAATTAAGATATTCCCAAAGTCGTCAAGAACAGCAGCACCAGCTGTCGATAAAAAGATAAAGGATTACTTTTCTTAAAAAGAAAAAAAAAAAAAAAAAAAGAAAACCCAAACCCCAAAAGGATGCTTTTGAAGGATTAAATGTTTGACCTTTTCACCAACTTTTTAGAACTTAATCATTGTATATTTTTTTTTTTCTTAAACTTCATAAGCTGATGTGTATAATTTCCCACAATGCGTCTTATGGGAAACTTTGAAATTTCTTTCAAAACATATAAATACATTTATAGAGCCCTTTGGGTCGGTCAGGGATATAGATAGAGGTTCCCTTAAGAGCCTTGCAAATGGATTTGGGATTAAACAACTCAACAAAATGTATACACATACAATTCATACATACATATGCGAGAATATAGGTTGCCGATAACAGACTGAATTTTAAATTTTTATATAAATAAAATATTTAAACAAAATTCTTAGAGGAAAGTTTAGATAAATTTTGTTGTGTGTTTTGGGTTAATGGTTGCATATTTGAAAGGGGTTGCAGTTTTTGTTCCAGACTGATGGAAATATCCTTTGGAAAACCACCTTTTTGTTCACATATTATCCATCGATGTGGTTGATAGAATATTTTCTTCAATGAAACAGCAAAAGAAATACAGAAGATGGTGGATTGTAAATATATTGCTCTCCGCCCATCTCCTACCTTACCTTTAATCGAATTTAGTTGAATAAAATATAAATTTGGGATTTGGAATTGCTTTTTTTTCATATGGTAAACCACAAAAGTTAATACCTTGAAATAGCAAAATAGGATTAAGATGTGAGGCTCATAGCTGCAGCTAGACTTAGAAAACAATTTATCTTTTATTTTTCTTTTGGGAATTGGATGGGCAGGGATATAGATACCTGTACGGTTTATTGTTTGGTTTTTAAAGCCTATCGATTTGGGAAAAGGCGTTTCAATAGGGTAACCCCTTTTTTTTTTTTGGTTAAGGTGGATGAGTACCTAAGGCAAATAATTGATTTATTGGATCTGTTTCAAATAAAGGTATTTTATGGAATGAAATTATTTTATGTTGGTGATTATAACATTTTTGTTTCTGTTAGTTTACGTATCGTAAAGGAAAATCTTTAGGAACTGACTAATGTGTCCTCGTAAAAATTGTCTAAGGGAATAGAGGGGATCGGTGACTGAAAAACGAATATTTATTTACATATTTCTAAACTCGGAGGAGATTGAAAATATTGTCAGTTTTGAGATACTTGGTTGTATTTTAAAGTTTAAGACTTCGATGTATTTTGACAGACTTTTGTTCAACAATATCAGTAACTTTTCTATAGAAGCCATTTGAAACCATTTGAAAATTTATAACATTTAGTGTTGCCATATTTGACACATTAACTATAGTCAGTAGGGCAACCATAGGATATATGGTTATATAATGTTAGAGATATGAATTGGTGTCAAATGAAAGATAAGTTGGTACTAAAAATATAAACATAGGGTTGCAATTTTTAAAACGAATGCATCAACGTGGTAACCTTGTTTAAACGAAAAAAAAGCAACATCACCTCATACATCATTGATTTATTAAAAAAAGAAAATATTAATACAACCAAACAAAAGTCAAAAATATGAAAAAAAAAATCAATAAATAAAGTTAAGATTGTAAAGGTCAGAATGGGTTAACCCTGTTCAACTCTAAAACACACTCAATTAATTCTTATTTAAACAAAATAGTAATAATTTTGGTGGAGTAAGTAGCTAAAATGTACATCAAATTCAATCTAAAAAATGTCCGGTGGCAACTCCAAATGGATTTAAGCATACGGTAACCCTATTTGAATGCAAAAAAACACTAAAAACAATAATTTTTCAGTCAAAATGTACAATATATGACAAGGTTATTTATTAATAGCTAAAAACGCACCAAATTTTAAACTTGAATCTCTTCTCACTAAAAAATGTCGGGTACCAAATCCAAAATGTGTATAAGTATACCCAACATTTTATAAAGATAGAAGAAAGACACCAATATAAAATTTGGTATTTGGTAAATTTGTTGTTTCATTCAAATAGGGTTGCCGTATACTAATACCCATTTTGGAGTTGGCACCCAACATTTTTTAGATAGAAAAGATCCCAGTCTAAAATTTGGTATGTTTCTAGCTTTGAACCATGTCAAATATTGTATATATTGACTGAAAAATGATTGTTTTGTTGTTTTTTTTTTTTTTGCATTTAAATAGAGTTGTCGTATACTTATACTTATTTTGGAGTTGGATCTTTACATTTATTAGATATAAGAGGTCTTTAAACTAATATTTGGCATGTTTTAGCTTTTAACATGGTCAAATAAGGTACATTTAAACTGATAAATGTATGTTTTTAGTATTTCTTGCATTCAAATAGGGTTACCGTATGCTTTTATCCGTTTAGGAGTTGACACCGGATATTTTTTAGATAGAAGAGAATTTAGTCTAAAATTTGATGTACATTTTAGTTATTAACTTCACCAAAATTTATAGTTTTTTTATAAATAAGAATTATTTGAGTTAAACAGGGTTACCACATTCTGAGCTTTACAGTCTTAACCTATTTTTTTTAAATTTTTTTCATATTTTTGACTTTTGTTTGGCAATATTAATATTCTTGTGTTTTAATAAAACAAAAAGTTTTGATGCATAAGGTTATGTAGCTTCTTTCGTTCAAACAGGGTTGCCACGTTGATACACCCCTTTAAAAATTGGCAACCCTATGTTTTTTATGACAGTACCAACTTATCTGTCATTTGCCACCAATTTAAATCTCCAACCCAAAAAGTTAAGTTATCTGACGGTCGCCGCTTGGACTACTAGGTATAGGTACCAATATAATTCTTGTAAGCACAACGGAAACACTCGCCACTTGTGTTTAAAAACAATTAAATGTTCGAGTTTGCATTGCACCAAATGCTTTCTATTCCTTTTTAATTTATGAAATCCTTTCAATCAATTCAATTTTCATTCGTTGTTTTTCGTAGAAATGTTTTAACCACTTTTTAATCATGCGGCCTTCGTATTATTCCGCAGTTTGTTTGTCAGCATAAAGTCAAAACGTTCTCATTTTAGTTTCCGTTAAGCACAAACAAAACGTTCCTAATCAAGCAAACCGCATTATCCCGTTCTCAACCCTCCAACCCTTGAGCTTTGTAGCGGTTAAAAAAAAAAATTAAAACCCGTTCGCTAACCTCATTAGGATTTCCTTTCGAGCAATGTATAGAAGGTTTTCTCTTTGTTTTTTTTTTTTTTTTTGATTGCATGCAAAAGTCTCTTTGTCAAATCAAAGTGTATCCGCTTTCTGACTTTTCCAAATCTCATTTTCCGCATTTAGACAAACAGGAATTTAATGTTTTTTTCTTTTTTTTTAGTTTTATTTTTCTTTTGCTGATTTTCATTTCCACCCTTCCATGGTAAAGTGAACAAACTTAAGGGTCTTTTTTTTATACAGACCAAAACGAAGCACGTTATTCCTTTTATTTTTAACATAAAGCTGGATTATTTTCATAGTCTGTGTGTTTGCATTTGTGAAGGAATATAAGGGTTTTCGACATGAGTTTACCACATTTTTGTTTTAGATGTGTGCAGAAACTGCGTGTGACCGAGTGCTATAGCCGAGTAAAGTTCTTGGAGTTGCTAATTTTAAATGTTAAGCTGTTTTAAATGAGCTATGGTCTGTCGGATTTCTTTCGAAACTTTGTGAGTCGAAAATCATTACTAGAGACATGAGAATAACCAAAAATGTAAAAGTTGGAATCAAGGAGGTTGGAATCAAGGAAGAAGATTTTTAAACTAACTAAGGGAATCTTAGATCTTTCTCGTGCAAACATAATTCACATTTTATTTAGTATAGCTTTTTTAACGGCCGTTTATCCATACAACAATTTGGCGCTTCCAGGAGAGTCTCACTACAACTCATCAGTTAACTTATTAGTGAGGCATCTTGTCAATACACAAATTTTTTTTATATTCAGTTCAGCTTACATAAACTTTTTAGCAAAATTCTAATGTAAACTATATCCAACAAGATTAAAATTCTTAGAGCCGATTTTTCAATCTCCTAATAAACAGTCAGTTAACTGTTCGACAAATAAAGTTATTAGACTCATAAGCAACCATTATGTCCCGTCAAAATCAATATTTTTTTGTTCAATAGATTTTTGTAGATAAAACGTATGTAAGGACTCTATTAACAAAAAAAATATGTCTACTAAACAAAAAATAAAAGAAATTTACAAATGCTCCAAACCTTAATCAAAAATCCATCTTACGTTTGTTAAACACAAAACAAACAAACAAAAGTCCTTTGCATGCAAATTACAATGAGTAATGCAAAATTCTCAACGAAATAGTTTTCATTTTTTAAACATTTTCTTCTTCAAAATGCAAAATGGAATGTTCTGTTTTATGTGTGACACATCACAAAGATGCATAGCATCCATCTATAAAATTTCAAAAATTTTCATTTTCAGAAAATTTTAAAACAATTTCAAAGCAATTTCGTAAGAATTTATTAATATGCTATAAATAGAGTTAAGGTATTTAAGGTATTGTAAGTTCACATATACTAAAGGGAGAATTTTAAATTGAGGGAAATTTAATTTAATTAAGTTAAAGTTAACAAGAAATTAATACTATTTTAGAGTGGCTCCTGAGCTTTATAACAATAAAGGCGGCTTTAATTCGGTCGCCAGGCAATTGCCTATTTTATATAGGTCTTTTATGGATTTTGAAAATTAGAACTCTCAAAAAAAGGAAAATTATACCCGTGGTTTTTATTGCCATATTATAAAGGTAATCAGACTCACGGGGGTTATATCCAATATACCTATTTTAAAAGTTATGTTGATTGATTTTTTAGAGTGTTGGTGTTTGTAAATTACCTTTCTCTATTCAAAATGAAATCGATTAAGGCCTTAAATCACCCACATCATGATAAGTAAACCTAAAGTAAATATTCTTAAATTTAATAGCAAGTAAGTACGTTAAAATTTCAATCTTCGATTATAACTTTCATTCAGCATTGGATAGCTTATTTTTAGGACTTTTATTAGGAATTAAATAACCAGATAAAGTATATTTCCTAAAATAACCACAAAAATTGAATTTTAACTTATAACTGATATACTGTTCTCTTAAACAATTATTGTTTGACAAATAAATAAAAATTGAATATTAGCGAGAAATAAATTGAACTAAACTTAAAGTCAATTTAAATTCAATTTCGCACCACATTGAAACACTAAACAGTTTAAATGTACAAAGATTAACGCAGACCATACAATATTTACCACAAACATTTACCCTGATGATCTGTAATTAAAAACCCAATATAGGATTAAACAGTAGTTGTGTGTGGAATTTCGTGGGGAATTAGTTTTTCAATCGTTGTAAAGAAAATGCACATAAATTCCGATGTATAGTAGACAAATCTTACTGCATGGTCGGGAAAAAAACCTTAAAAAAAAAATTAAATATTGAGTATTTTTGTCTATATTTTGGATGAGTAACTTCAAATCGAGCCAGATTTGATAATTTCACTCAAATAAGTTTTTTTTTATAAGAAATTTAATTTTCTATCGAAATGGGTAAAAATTGTTTTATGATTTTTGCAAACAAAATATAAAAAATGGTATATTCAATACTTAATTTAAACTGCAAGCAAATTAAGTTTTATTTAAGTATCGAATACATTTTTATAATTAGAAAACAGATATAAAAGAGTTTTTGCTTAAGTTTTTAATGTAATATATCCCACTGTTTAATCGACAAATTTAGTTCGTTATAAAACATGCAGTTAGAAATTGTAATTAAACAATTTAATTCAACCAACTCTAAGTGAGGTACGATTTATAGATACAATCAAGGTAGCAGATATAGATATGTTTTTTTTTTTTTCAACGAAGGATTTAAGATACTACCACTAACGAGTTGATGGTTTAATGAATTATATACGGTTGACTCAGGTTAAGTTGTATGTGATGCATCAATTATAGTAACTAGTCACTGCTCTACATAAAATTAATTGAATTTGCGAACTACGTATGTAGGTACACAAATTTATCTAAACATTTTTTGATTATGAAAAATGTCATTAGAGTTTTATAGACATATCTTAATGGGTTCAAATTATTTTTTTTTATAAATAACTAGACATTTACCCATGTCCTTAGTTTAAAAACTAAATAATTCTTCAAAAAAAGAGGCTATAGTCAGTCACTTCCCATTGGTGCACTTAGAAATTTATGACTACATACACTCAGACTCATTGTCATACCAAGAACTTTTCATTGTTGTAAGATTGTGAAATAAAAATTGTTGACTCAACAAAAAGTTCTTGGTACAACAACTTATTCCTAATTATTAGGAAACAACAGTGTCAGTTTGAAAATCAAGTTATTGGCAGAATAATTTTTTACATTGTTCATCATTTTCAAGAACGGAAAATTGTAAGCCCAACAGTGAAATTGTTGTGTCAACTATTTTTGTTGTTTAAAAAATTCTTTGAAGAATGACATTGTTGGCCCAACAACTCGTATTTGAAGTAACAATTACAATCAAGAATACAAATTGTTGACATAAAAATGAGTTCTTGCGACAAGACATAGAATTATATTTTTCTAGAAAGATGGGGAGCCATATTAAAATATGAGCGAAATGTCAAATTTATACTCTGAGAGTTACCATAATCTAAGAAAATTTGATAGTTTGTTGAAGTTACTTCGATAATGAATAATTCGAACCTGCATTATTTTTTCCAGGTAAAATGTGTTATTTAGTAGATACAATCTTAAACGCAGTAAGATTTTGCTTTAAATAATATCCGAAAAATAAAAAAAAAAATAATTATACAGCCAAGATTTTGGGTATGAATAATAAAAGCACGAGACATTTTTTTGTATTTCAATTTAGGAGGAGAAAAAAAAGAAATAGTAATAAAGAGAAAGCAGGAAAGTATAATAATATACAAATGAATTTGTTAACATTTGTTATTATAGGTACCTTCTTGCTTTCTTTAATCTTTAATATTTTTACGCTCGTTCGTTTTCCTATGAGGCCAAAGTTTTCTCCTTAATGACTCACTCGATTTAAACGTTTTCATGAAAGCTTTTAAGTTGAAGTACCAAAAATATTATTCCTAAAAACGGCTCTAACGATTTTAAAATTTTTTCTGTATCTTTATAAAGAAATCAAATTACATGATACATTTTGAGGTCAAATATATTTAAGAAAAAATCTAATTTTATATCTTTTTTTCATTTTTTTTCTAAAAGAGTGTATTTACAAAACTTTAGTAAATCTTAGAAACTTTAGTAAATTTTATTAACCTACTTACTTTATCTATAAAAGCGTGCAATTTAGCTGTGCATTTTCATTTTAATATATCTAGCCATAACCTAATATAACCCCCATGAACCCCCCCCCCTCCCCCCTGGATCCGCGTTTGGGTCACCATACTACAGCTTCCATACGAATTGTATTTTCAATTCAAGATTGAAATTCTGTACACGAAAAAGTTATTATTACAAAACCTATCTTTCAAAGATTATTAATACATATATTGGCCCTGAAAACTATTTAAATTTGTTTTAAAATAATTCTACCCTGCATACAGATTAACAGACAATTTCTAAAAATCTCTATCCATCAAATTTTGCCTCAAAACCAAGTACTCGAAATTATTGTAGAAACAGTAACTTCATATAGTTCTTAGTTTACTGCTTATTGTCAACATCAAACTTAAATCTGGTCTTTCACCACAAAACAAAGCCACAAAATACACTACATCAAATGACCCAGTTAAAGAATGAAACCAAGTCAGTAAAGTACACAAAACTATACCAAATACCACACAATTGTACCATCGTATCCTTAAATTTTCCTGCCAAATGAAGGTCAAAATGTACGAAAATACAAAGAAAAAAAACAACAGAAAACAAGAAAACAATTCCAAATCTGTAGCTTCGGAAAGCGCATATAACAATGCAAATCCTCACTCTCAAGCCCGCTTGTTTATGTGTGTGTTATTGTGTGGAACGCATAAATCTTCCCTACACAGAGTAACCCTTTTTAAGCCAATTTGCATATCATTTGCGGGGGATAAACCAATTGTTCATATTTCTCTCTGTCTATTAGCTAAAGCTAGCTGGATTTTGTCCGAAATCATGACCATTCTGGGTGCACCCTAAAAACGCTTTCGAGAGTTATGCAAACTATCCTTATGCCGAAATATTGTGCAGAAAGTTTTTACCCTTAGAGTAGGTAGCTAGCTATATGCGGAGCGTTATGAAAACTAGGGTATAGCTAGGTCGATTTGAAATTTTAATTCTTTCCACCAATAAAACTATATTTAGCAAAATTTATATACCCGGACTCTAGATGCCTTACTGAAAACAGGTCAGAGAATAGCTTGAAGGTAAAAATACTGAATACATTACACAAATATAACAAAAATAAACAAAATCGAAACTCTCTCCAACATCTACAACTACGACGAATTGGGGTAACTCGAGAACAAAATGAAGGTTTTAAATTCAATTATTTTGAATACGTAGGTCAATACAATCTGGAACTGGACTGACGACGACGAGTGACGACTACAGGGTACGTGATTTTCTAACTAAGTTAAAGTCGTAATAAAATGAGGTTAATTTTGTGTAGGTACCTATATTATGGTGTTTACTTACTTTGAAGTAAATTTCGATGCATTTTATAAACATAAACTATTGAAGCAGTATTAAGTATGTCTCTAAAAGGACATACATTGTCTTAGGCCAGAACTAAGTTATTTAAGAAGAATTGAAATGAAAATATTGCTTACATTTGTGGAAGTTATTGTATTTATTTTAACTGAGTCGATTTTTATCGATCCTGCTCCAAAAAATTAATAATATAAAAATTAGTGCGAAAGGTTAGTTTGAACCCGAGCAAAAAAAAATGCAAACTCTTGAAAAACTTTAAAAATTAACGGATAATTTAATTTCTTTGAACAAACTATTATATTTAAACATATAAATGTTTAGTTAGGAACAATTTACTAGCCATAACAGTACTTAACTTATTAATTTTCCAGCCAATTAAAGACACAAATTAATTTGCAGAAATTTGGTGATATTCTTTCCCTATTTGTTCCATCAGCTTAGTAATTTGAAAGATTCAGCTTACTCATCTTCCGGTGTACAAGATCCCATTTATTTTCTACACGAAACAGGTCAAAAGATTGCATTAAAGACTCCAAAAAATGAAGATTATCCTCATCTAAGAAGTTTCCTACTAGCCGTCTGGTGTCTTCTGAGTCATGATCTTGTTGTAATAAACTGCATTCAGGGCTATTGGATCCCAAATGTGGATTTATATGGTTTCTGAAATATCTCTTCACAAAATGAACAATCTTCCGGGTGTTTACTTGAATAACTGAGGCAACTTGTTGACGGGTGAGTGAAGAATTAAAAAATCCTTAATACGAATTTGATTCCATCAAGATTTTAAAGTCCGTACCCTACTCCAAATTTATTACCAGGCTTCAATTGATATTTAAAAAACTTTGCGGGACATAGGTACAACCTTCTGCAACAGTTAAACATGAGGAGAATATTGATGGAATCAAATTGGTATTAAGGGTTTTTTAATTCTTCACTCACTCGTCAACAATTTTAGGATAAATAGTAACTATATGAAAGGAGAAACACAAATTGCCCACCAACGTATTAGGGAAAAGCGGGTGGTTGTCGAAAATCGTTATTTTTTACGATTTCTTTCAAAAGTAGACCTCCTATCGAAAAAAAAGTTCAATACAAGAGTTGGTTTGTGGTAGAAGGATCTACAACAAGAGTTGTTGTTTGTGGTAAAAAGATCTATACTACTTTCGTTAAGATAAAATTGTGGAAAAATGCCAAAAATAAATTTTTATGTTTTTTTATTTTTATCTTTTTCAAAAATTATTAGATTTTCATCAAACCAAATTTTTGCAAAAGATTTTGAATCTCTTAATTCGAATGTATTTATCGGAATTGCTTAATCAAGCAAAATATTTGATATATCGAGAATGCTTCTTTAACGTACAATTTATATAATTGGTTTTTTGGGCCTAATCAAAATATTTCTTACCACCCCGAAATTGTATGGGCTCTTTAGTTTTAGTTTTCCAATGGCATATGAAAAGGAAGGAAGGAACTAATACAATATTTTTGAATCGCTTAAAAGAACATTCTACTACCCAAAGTATTTAAATGTTATCTGCAGACACTTGGATTCTACGTAAAATATAACATTATAATTCATTTATGCATGGCTGTGGTACTTATTTGACAAATAATTCTCCCCCTCAAAAAAAACACCCTTTTTACCAAAAATATTCTTAAGGCTATGTAGATTCCTTATTCTTGTTTTAAATGAAACCCTCTTACCTAATTCCACGAGTTTTTCAGGTTTTTTTTACACAGTTTTTGTCCTTTTTTCCTTTTGATAGAGTATTCGTACTGACTTGTTTTCGATGTCATTAAAAAATACTTAATAAAAAATACTTTAATCTACATCTTTCCTCTATTTACAAAAAAAAAAAAAATACCCTCCGCACACAAAATAGTTTTATGGGCTCTTTTAAGTCCTCAATCTAACTGCAAATGTAAAGTTTTTGCCAAGTTTCATAAGGGGACTATTTTATTTATTTTTTTTTCAATACCTATTTTACCCGTACTAATAATTTCTTTTCATTAAACTTTCGGTTTGAATATTGCATAAATATAATGTTCCTGCTGCTTAATTCTTTAAAACTTAAAACATCAAGTCCCTGTCATCTTCTTTTTAGTTATAAAATTCATTGCATACGAAATTCATTAATATGCGTTGTGAATAATGTTGTAATAATCAAATCTCACAATGTGCCAGAACATCAATAATCCTATTTGCTTTTCTGAAAATATTATAATCGTGCGCTACCTTTTTATTATATGTTTTTAACATTAAATCAAACTGAAATTCATTGATGCGGTGTCATTTGTCAAAATACAAATCCTCTTCGAAAATCCTATTTCACGAAATATTTTACATCATAAATTGCATATAATTTGCATTTGGAAAGGTGTGTCTACGTCCTACATGTTATAACACAAACCATTCAAAATGACCTTAATTTACTTTGATATATCCAATATCGTTATCCTTTAAGTGCGAAACATGCGAACATGCATGCATTGTATGCAAGTATTATAATTTCAAAACAAGGACATGAAGCATAATTGTCTACTTTATTTATGAAATGGCAAAGAGTATTATTGGGAAAACTTAATTTATATACATCAGAAAAACATTGGTTAACAAAATTTTAGATTTAAATAATAATCATGCGTCATTGATTGGTGTGACTTTTCATGTAAAATTCAAATATGAAACCAAAATTTACATTTTAAAATGAATGAAATGAAGGATAGGTGAGGAATTATTGATGAAAGATTATTTCATCTTTCCGAGTGTGTCATACAGCAGTATTCTCTTAATGAATAAAAATTAGATGAACGATTTTAAATACTAAAGACCGCATATAGTTTGCTGATCTATTAATAGATTTTTACTAATGAAAAATCATATACGCATGAAATTTTGATATAAAATCCTTAATAAGTCTCCAATTTTAAAATTATTCTTTTGCTATTGTATTTGCTGTCACCTAATTTTTGATTGGTTAATTTTAATTTTAAGAAAAAAATACATATATTTTTGATGAGAGTGAAATTTTTTTCCTTCAAATTGATTCTAAAATTTATAGAAAATTAATTCAAAAACAAAAATCATATCAAAAATTTTAACATAAAGCTTAATAAATCAAAATCAAGCTTTATAACAGGGTTGCTGTTAGAATTCCGAAATCCAAAATCCCGAAAACCCAAATTCCCGAAAACCCAAAAGCCAGAAAACATAAAATCCGAAAAAATTTCTATAAAATGCCAAATTTGCGCAAAATTTTCATTTTATAGAAACTGTTTCTTATTTCTTCATTCTCGAACTTTTTTTTATGAAATTCCGCTTACGTGAAAATAGTTTCATTTATCGGGAGCGTATCGAAATCACACTTTTCAAAATCCCGTTTTTCAAAAATCCCGAAAAAAAAGTTTTAAAATCCCGTCTACTAAAATACTGCATTTTTACAATCCCGACTTCTAAAATCCCGCTTCATCAAAATCTTTATTTATTCGAATCCCGCTTTTTGAAATCCCGCCAATCCCGTTTTTATCCATTTTAATATGTAACAAACTTCGAAAAATTAAAAATACTTTACAAAAAAAATTCGTCGGAATGTTTATGATGTCTACTGTGAGCTTAAATTTGCTTTTGTCTACGTAATCACAAAAAAGTAGGAAATATCTCTTGTTAACGGTTTTACCGCTATCATTTAGTGCAGCAGCAATTGTAGTTTGACTCAAATTACATCGTATTCGTATCGTATTGGATTTAGTACACAGAAAAAATTCACAGTGATGAGTTGTATAAGTGAAGTTAAGTCGAATAAAGGTGATCGAAAATTATTATAAGTTCCTTTCCTATGTTCTTTTTTTAGTGTAGATACCATTTGATATGCTAAAAAATCTGTTTTGACAATTTGAATTTTTGTTATTTGCTTAGCGCTACAATAAATGTATTCCAAACAAATCAGTTGTTGCTTCCTTTATTTTGATTTCCTTATCCCGCTTTTGCAATCAAAACTAGTTGTTTTATTTGAAAAAATCACGCGATTTTTTTAAATAAAACAACTAGTTTTGATTGCAAAAGCGGGATTTAAAAAAACGGGATTATTAGAGGCGGGATTTCAAAAAGCGGTATTTTAAAAAAGCGGGATTCTTAAAAACGGGATTTCAGAAAGCGGAATTTCAAAACCGGGATTTACATAAGCAGGATTATAAAAACTGGGATTTCGAACCCAACCGTCATTTATCCGAAGTTTGTTTAAATGAGAACTCCGCTTAAATGAAACAAATTTTCTGCAATTTTAGTGTTTCAGTTAAGCGGAGTCAACTGTAGTTCATCCGTTGTTCTCCATAATTCGTTTTTATTGCGAATACCAATCAATCGTAAATTGAGTTTACTCCCCGAGAGTAGAATACTACGAATTTCTTACCAATTTTTGAAGAGTAGGTACAGTATGCACATCATTTATTTTTATAGTGGCCTGGAGCTTTTTTGATAGATTTTTTAATGACTAAGACAGAATCAATCGGGCAATCAAAAATCAAGGGGAGAATGCCAATAGATGGCAGTGTGCATTATCCTTTGACAGTTGTTTTAGTCGTTAAGTCCTTTTATTGTTACCATTTTGCATTTTATTGTTCCTTGAAGCCTTGAACATAAAAAACTTAAATGGCGTATTCCCCTCCCCAGCGATTCCCCGCCTCCCATTACCCCCTTTCATTTTTCGAATCGGTCAGAGAGAAAAAGTTTTTGAAAAACAAATATTCAGCTTAACATTTTGAACATTTTTCATTCTATGGGTCTGACCCTCTGAAGTTAGCGCCAAAAAAGATAGCCGGCAGCAAAGTTCTTAACAAATATTTTTTTCAAATTTTTTCACAAAAAAAAAAACAATGTATCCCGATGTGCGAATGTAGGTACTATAGTTATCGTATATTTAAAAATATATTTAAAATATATTTTTAAGCTATTTACTGTTTAGGCTGGGGCTGGCTCCAAACAGACCGCAGAAATACAGATAGCGAGAGAGAGAATTGTTATACTAAATCAAAATCTTTTCATTTCTTCCACGATTGCTAGACCGAATATACATTACTTACAAAAAAAAAAAATCCGAATAAATTGATCACAAACTGAACTAAATAAAGAAATAGAATTAAATTGCAGGTGGAACATATTGAAATGTATTGTTTCTGTGTCACATAAAGACATTCTGTGCAATAAATAAATAATAAACACTTCTTTTCTATCTCTCATTGTGGCAAGAATAGCTACTAGCTAGTAAAGTTCGTTATTCTACCTGTGGACGAATCTTGTATTAGTAAAGGAGCCACCACCCAGTCTCTAGCTGAGGGTTGGCGTGCATAAAACTCGATTCAATTTATTATGTTGAAATAAATTCAATTTTAGTTTGCGGAAGGTAAAAGCACAAAGGATCGCATTGCACTGCACAACCTGGAAATATTTTCTCAAGTTTTATTTATTTATTTATTCTTTTTTTTTTTGTTGTTGTTGGTAAAAGAAACCTAAACGAAGGAACTGTACTGCGGTTGAGTTGGTCGAAAGAAACAAAATGCAATATTGTGAGAGATCATAAATTTTGCAACAACCAAATCGAATGTATTTCTTTAGATGCTTCTATTTTTCTTTCTGTAGTTAAGGTACTTTGTTTTGCCATGGCCCAATTGAATAAAAGGTGCAATCTCTCCAGATTTAGATAAACATTGTTGTTTCATGAAGTTCGAAGTGAAATTCTCTAAAGAACATAAAAGGAATGTAGGTATAGACAAAAGTATACTTTTCCTTCTGTGGAACAGGTAGTAAATGCAATTCTTGGAATTTATGATTTTGGTTAAGATATTTTATTTGCCTGGAGGGTAAGTGAAAAAGAAATCATATAAAATATAGTCAAATTGCAGGAAGCACGATGAAGAACATCAGCATTGGAGATCTAATATTTTATATTACTGCCCCAATCTAAATGCTATTATCTGTCAGTTTTTTTTTTTGAACATTGGAAGTAGGAATACGTATCTGTCATGTTTGTGTTCAAAAAAGTGGCAGCAAGTTTGTTTCTTTAAACACATTCCAACATCAGGCCTTTGAGTTTCTTTTTAAGTCTAAATATGGAGATGAGAATTACTATTTTATCGCAGTTCTATGTAGATGTCAACCTTTTATCAAGCTTAATTTGCTTTAAAGAAAATTATAGGAAATTTTCAAAAACACAAGTTTCAACAACATAATTAATATATCTTCAGTTTTTTCGAAAACAAGCAAATGAAAACCATAATCTTTCCCGTGGCAATCTAAATGGGTGTTCTAAGGAAAACACACAGATAATAATTTATTATTCATTCCTTAGGGGGTCAGAATTCGTATTTTTATTTGTTAAGCATCATTTATCAGATAGAATGCAAATATGCATGAAATTTAGCCAGTGGCTATTTAACTATACACATAAATATAGAAATGAAGAATAATGAATTCTCAATTTATTGATAAAACATTCTGAGAGGAAAAACTGAAAGATATTATTCCCGTGAAGAATGGAAACAGACAAGTTCTTTTCGAGGAGCTTAGTTATTCAAAATATAAAAAATAAAATATTTGGCTAAGAGGATTATTACTGTTAGAGACATGAAAAGAAATGATAATGGGAAAACTGAAAAATTAATAGAAAAAATAATTACTATTAATGAAAGTGTTCAATTATATTTTTTGTTGTTGTTGTTGGAAGAGCTGAGCTTTTAAAATATTTTTTATTATTTGTCAAAAACTGACAATAAATTAAAAACAGTTTTTGCAAAAGAATTTAAAATCTATTAAATTGATAATTTGGTAATACAAAATTAATGGTTTTCTAGTAGAAAATGGCATCTAAAAATGTTTGTGCTGTGCTAAAGCCCTGCACAAAATTTAAAAATAATTTTTTAATTTTTATGTCTTGGAAAAATTGGGATGAGAAAGTACCTTCCAGCTGTGTCGATAAGGCATTCATTCATTTTCAAGGAACCTTCGCACCCATTTTGGGATTTTTTTGAAGAGGAAAGTCAACGACAGCTTTGTTTCGCGCGACCATTTGCCAATTCCCCACCACACAAACTCATATATTTTAGGTCTTTATTGAAGCAAAATAAAGACCTAAAATAAATGTTAAGATTTTGCATGTGCTGCAACCATACAGAAGCACTAATTCAACATGCGGAACATTCTTAGGTTGGTCTTTATGCTTATAGCATTATTTCTCCATATTTTGGACAGCATTAAGAAAGCAGCCTTTGCCTTTTTAGCTATCGACATCTTGTTCAGTTCCGCCTTTGTTAGAGACAAAACCCTCAACTTGTTCAAAGTCTTCTACTTTCTTTACCGGTTATCCAGAAATATCGACTTGAACGCATGAGTTACTTTCGAGGCTGATAATTTTTGTTTTTGCGGTGTTAATTTTCTAGATGTTTTAGTTGGGATGCCAGACTCCATTGAATTCCACCATTTCCGTTTAACAGGGCTGCACGGGCACGCAGCACATCACTTATCACTTATCACGAAAACGAAAAGTATTGGCGACAGTATGCAACCCTGTCTGACTCCACATTGGACTTTAAATTCATCCGACAACCTTTTTCTATGTAAAAAAATGACATTTGCATCCATCGTAGGTTGAATTCCTATTATTAAATAATAAGAATTAACTTATCTGGAATGCCTCTCCTGCGAAAGGCAATCCAAATAAATTCTCTGTTAACACTATCAAACGCTTTTTCAAAATCAATGAACAGCAGGTGAAGTGGTGATCGATATTCGACGCACTGTTTAATAATGATCCTCAAGGTATTAATGTGGTCAACACAGGATGAACCAGTGCGGAAACCTGCTTGTTCGGCGGTATAGGTATAATACAATTTTTGCTGCTATCTTGGCAACCGGAGGACGAACGCACCAGTTTTCACACTGCATCAAATCTCCTCTCTTCTTCTACTGGAAGGTGTGGTGCGAATTCGGGCATTTGTTGCTTCAGACGGGTCATAAGGTATTTAATTCGCATCGTTGACATAAAAACCATACTCGAATTATTTTTTGGCCTAAGTTTTAGCTTTGGGTCTTTGTCCCTCATACAAACGGGGTCTCTGTTTCTCAATTGGCATCGGTCACCGGATTTGTAAGGCACTCATTTGGCTGTAGCTAACTGCTTTGGCAATGGCTAATCTAACCAAGGATGAAAATTCTGTCAGTACGAGAGATGTAAAAACTCAATAGTTCGGTCCAATAGGTATTTCTATTTGAAGGATTTTTCCTTCAGAGAGTTCCTAGTGTCAGTTTCAGAAGAACCGAATAGCTGATATCCATGAACTCTGCCTTGAGCGCCATTTCCCCGATTTCGTTCCCATCAAAATCTAAAGATTTTGACTTGAACAGTTCCAAGGCAGAGTATTCGTCGACCGGCAAGTCGGTGGAACTCACTAGAATGGCATCGCCATCCAGAACCGATACGAAACTTATCACAATCTGAGCAATCTGAAACAATTTTCAAAATCGGTTCCAATAAGTCCTGTTACTAGTCCATGTTGGGAACTAAATAAATCGTTATGGGGATGTTATAAACTAAATAAACCCAGTAACCTATCCCATATCAGATGTCTCAACCCCCGAATTATAACTTTCCAAATAAAAAAAATACTCTGGCTATTGTTTCAAAATAACTTATTTTCTTAAATAAAAAGCAAACAGTACCTAAAATTGTGAACCGAGGGTTAAGTGGAGGAGGGCCTCCCTCCATAAGTGATATAAGAAGCAATCAATGCAAGTTATAAAGCATTTCTTTTAAAAAAAAAAAAAACCTCTTAAATATTTTGGTTTATTTTACTATTAACAAAATTTAATATCTTTCCTCCCGTACATTTTCATATCGGAAACAACTCTCCTGTGTTAACTTTAACTACAATCGAAAAAGAAGGAGCTTGCTTGTTAATTTTCTTTAACGTGCAATTATATTTCTCTTATCGCAAGAGATTCATTCATTAAATCCTTTTCCCTTAATGGTCCTGCTAGCAAAACATCGTAAAAGTTTAATGCGAAAACAAAAATCATTCTATTAAGCGTCTATATGTATGTATGAGTGTAATTTTTTACGACCGAAACTTCTTTAATTGCCAATTTTACAATATATTTATCTTTATTTCCAACGATACATAAATACAACGAGTCTGCCACCCATGAACTCTGATTTATATACGTTCTGGAATAAAATAACAATTAAACATCTTTAATGTTTCTTGAAACAACCATTAATCACAAAAACTCCGACTCTGATTATTCTTAATTTTCATAATCAATACAAGCTCATAAATCCTTGGCGTTGCCACAAACTTCAAAACTCATATTAGCATAGAATCGATAGAATCGAAATAATGATGGCAGTGTGGTGGTATTTGGAGGGTTAAACCAATATTGAACTTTATTTCCTGTACCTTCTTTAATTTTTTTTTTTTTTTTTTTCATTCAGTATATTTTTTTTTTATCGAAAAATAAGAAAACAAAACAAATATTTGAGTTATGTCGCATTAAATTGTGCCGCACATAAATCGTTTTACCTATATTTTTCTTTTATTTTATTTATTTTTTTGTTTCTTACCAAATTTATCGATAGGCTGTCAAAAAAAGATGGTCGGGTTGGTGGCAATGGGTGAGACTTGGTTGGCTCCGTATTTGAAAAGTTTTTTGAGAGAAACGTGCGTTTTATAGTCATTCATTACTTTCATATTGGCAATAAATATAAATTTTAGAGCCAAACCCACACAAAATAAGGAAAACAAGTAAAAGCATTTTAAAGACTTAAAAACATTATGGACTGCATTTTGATGGCATGAGTAGGTACTCTTATTTCTATTTATTTTTCTCTTCGTTGTCCGAACGTCATTTGTAAAGAGATTTCTATTTTGTACTCGTTATGGCTCTGGATGGTGTTCCTGTTCGCACTCACTCAATACTTCATTATTCATTTGGCAGTGATTTATGAATGTTTTTTTTTTCTATATTATGTAGGTAAGTTACGTTCTCCTTCGTTCTTCAGTCAGTTTAGTTTCAGTCTTTCTACACTACACGGAGTTTGAAATAGAATAATGCCTTATAGTTTGGGAGGTAATGTTGCAAAAGACAATTATATTTTTCTATTTTTCTTGAGTTATAGAGTGTGGAAGGATAATTAAATAATCTTTTGTTAAACGGGCGAGAGTATGATTGATCGCTGTGGCGCCAAAAATAATAACTCTGTTTTGTAGAACACATCAGTAGGTACAAGCATTTTTTACTATGGGAGGGGCATCTATCTCCCCCCCAATTAGAAACCTTTTTTATGTTTTTTTCCTAAATTTTGAGTTTAAAACTCAAATGTATAGAATTCATTTGAAAAAAAACTAGAGATTAAATAAATGATTAAAGGTATTACCGTTATTTTTTTATGATTTTTACATTTTTAATAATTTTTCCATGAAATTTCCCCTCCCGCCCAAGAGGGGGAGATAGACCTCCTTCTTCTCCCATAGAAAAAATGAATGAAAGTACTGAAATGTTTTACAAAACGGCGTTATTATTTCTTGACGCCACAGTTATCATACTTTTACCCAAGTTTCGGTACGCGAAACTACAGCAGAGTATACAAAGGGGGATCTCAGTGTTCCAGGATCATCAAAAATTGATTTTTTTTTTTTTTAGTTTAACACCTAATCATTGGCCAGTAATGAGACTTTTTTGTGCATTCAATTCATTTTTATAAAATTACTAGTTGTCAAAGTTTGATCAAGATTATCGATTTACTTTAATTTTTGAAAGAGCGTTCTGAAAAAAAAATTGTATCGCTTAGTACTGATTCTTACTTTTCAAAAATTTCCTTGTCTATGAACTTCCAAAAAAGTATAAATTTTAGCAACCATTTCAACTCAATCAGTCGTGGTTTTAAGAAAAATTTAAATACATTTTTTTTGTGGTTTTACTCCAGTTAAAGTTTCATTTTTTTTTTGGTTTTTGCAAATATTTCAGTTTCAGTTCGGCATGAAGAACAACATTTAAATTCAAATTGTACATTATAATATTTTCTTTCATTAAAGTGTAAATGTCTTTTGGTTCGAATGTATCACTGGTCAAAAATTCAATTAACTTAAGTCAGTTCTTTGTTTAAAAAAAACACACTTTTTCGTAATTATTTCCATAAAAAAGCATAGGTATTGCAAATGTGTTAGAATATTTGTACAAGCAGTTTTGATTCTATATTATTTACAACATTTAATTTTTTTTCAAAAATACATTTTCTATTTAATGTCTTAAGGGCTTAGCACTGACATTTCTGTTAGAACACTGCTTTTCAAGTAATTCCGGTAAATCTTCTTCTTCTTCCAATATTTTCGACTTATCTTCAGAAATAAATAAATCAACTCGTCCAAAAATCACACCATTTGGATGAAATTTCTTAAAATATTTTACCATTTCAGTACTGTCACTATCGTCACCCCAAATAATAATTTTCATATTCAAATCCGTTGCCAACTCAACTAGACTTGGATCCTCCATAAAATTTGATGTATGCGGTATAACTCCAAACAATCCCATTGCCAAAGCATTGTTAATATTTTGCTCGAGATTATCCGATCGTGGATCGACATAATTATTAAGTGCACTAAAACCCACAAACATAACGGGATACATATTTTGTTTGAATTGCAACAAAGTGCACACATCAGCATCTAAGCTGGAGAAGAAACTTAAGCGACCACAGCCCTTACGCAACATCACATCTAAAATTCGATCAATATAAAGATTCTTATCGATAGTTTGAATACTTTCAGGCTTTCCATTGGTTTGTAATTGTGGCCATTTTACTTCGATATCAAAACCAATTCTGTGGTCAACGTTTGTAAGCATATCTTCGAAAAGCGGGAACAAACGATGATCTTCTCGAGATTCCTGATTGTGCGCAGGATATTCGATGATATTTTCATCATCTGATATCTGATACGTCTTGAGGTTTTTAAGTTGCTCGTAAGTTATATCCTTAATCAGAACTTCAGTAAGGTCATCTTCACATGTTGGTTTCGTGCCATTCTTCGAAGTGTATATTACGTAATCATGATAGACGACAGGTTGAAGATCTCTGGTTAGTTGTACATCAAATTCCACCATGTCAGCACCGTGAAGACCTGCTGCCTTCAATGATGCTACAGTATTTTCTGTAATTGGAGCTGCTTCTACAGCAGGATGAAAACTTTTTCCAAGGCCTCGATGACCTATATCAAGATCTATCCAATTATGTCGCCAATAATGAGCAAATGTAGTTTTGAAATTCACTTGAGGTGTCGGTAGGGGCTTGATTAATAAATAATCGATTTTAATAGTTCCAATCGAACTCTCCTCGTTTGAAGACCTTAGAACTAGCTTAGTGCTTCCATATGAACCGTCAATACTCTCGGGATATAAATACTGATAACCAAGTGCGTGCTTCATCTTTGGATTACTCTCATCATGCGCAAAGAGTGTAAATTTATATGCAATGTTTTCCAAATCATTGGTCGTAATGAAGAATATCACAATGTCATCGGTATCATACGGAACGCCATATTTCGGTTGATCACGAATCTCACTGTCATTATATTTCATTCGAGTGTATTCTACGTTAGCCCATTCAGGGGTCAAGCTAAAAAGCTCGTTGCTGTCAACAGGAGTGACTTCCACGAAGATCTTTCGATCAGAATTGCACCCATTTAGATGTATGGGGTTACGAAAGAGTCTGAACTGCAAAATATTTCCACTATTCAACCAACCTCGATTGACTTTTTTCTGATTATTCACAACACCAAATCGATCTAGGGTCTCAATGTTTTCAGTTTGCAGCTTCACAGTCCTGCCATTCAAATGAGTTTCCCATTTACGAATTTGCACATCTCCGAAAGAATCCACAGAACCGATAAAATATCGATAATTTACTGTTGAATTTGCTGGAACATCAAAACTTCCAACCCATCTTGTTAATAAATCAGTTCTCCTCAACATTACAGCCTTGTTCGGTAACCATGAGCCGAGAAAGATAGCATCGCCCGTTATACCGACTATTTCGTATGGCTTAAGAGGTTGATCCAATTCAACAATAATCTTCCATTGCAAAACTGAAGAAATCTTTGAGTATTTGGAATTAACTTTGAATCCTTTTGAACTTGCCATCAGGGTTATCAAAAAAATTAAAAGAACCGTTATAGTGACCATTTGTGTTAAGGGTAATGAACGAGTAACAAAATACTAAAGTACACCAGTTAGTGATGGGAATATTTATACAAAAAAAAATTAAAAAAAAAAAACAATCTGGATGTCGTTTACTGAAAAACTATCTATTATTGCCATTTGATAAAAATTCAAATTGAATTAATTGCCAGATGAAGCCGTTTGAATAGATTTTATTGCTTTTTTGTTGTCTAATTAAGTAGTAGCTTGTCTAATTCGTTAAGTTGTTGTACTTAAGTTTTTTTTTTTAAGTAAACACAACAAAAACAAAACCGTAAAGATCTTAATTTTTGTTTATTCTTTCATAAAACAAATGCTTAAGATCACATTCTTTTCAAGTTCTTCCGTTGGTCTATAACTTTTTTTGCATTTCCTAATTAGATTTTGTTATAATAAGCTTGTTGAATAAATATGACCTATTTAAGAAATGTTATGTCTACGATATTGATAGTGTGAGAATTAAAATATAGTACAAGTAATTGAACTCGTCATTTTCAAAATATGTATTATTAGGCTATTATGTACCATATCGGAATATGAGGGGACCGAGGTCGATTTTTATTGAGCTCGTAGTTTGGGCTCTGAACAAGCTCTAAACGATTTTTGAACAAAACTGATACACAATTTTGAGGCTCTGAAGGCATTGAGCAAAAACAGAAACACAATGTATTATTTTTTACTGTTAAGACTCTGTTATAAACGAAAAAAGGAAACCCCTTTTATCAACGAATGCTTCCAGACTAACGAAAATTCGAAAATTTGTGGTTTTTTGTGATAGTGAACTAAATTTCAGATCCTCACTATGAAATAGGAAAATAGTGTTGCCTTGGGATAAGTCAAAAGCAGCTGATCTAGGGAATTTTTGGATCCTTACGGACGTGATACACAAAAATTCGAGAAATCGATGAAAAAAGTTTACCACTTTTAATGTTGTTATAAAATTCGTGGAAAACAATTTGGGCATAAGTACAACATTTCATAAATTTAAAGAGGTGATATTGATAATATATTTGTATGAAATTTGTAAAAAAAAGTCTTTTATTATGTGGATTAATATCAGACAAGAAAACATATAGGGGTTTATCTCCCCCCGTTCAGGCGGGAAAAATTGACTTTTGTACACAACCGTACCAGATTCGTGATAGATCTGACCGATCTAAAGGGTGATTTTTTAAGAAATTTAGAACTTTAAAAAAAAAAAAAAACACAAAAAATTCAAAAAAAGTGAATGAAATATTTATTTGAATCGATTGTTTGAACCTTGCAATTTAATGTTTAAAGATAATTTCATGCAAATGTTGACCGCGGCTGCGTCTCAGGTAGCCCATCCACTGAGTCCAATTTTGGCATACTCTTTCACACATATCGGCCGGTATCTCACGAATGAGTGCGTGGATGTTGGCTTCCAGTGCGTCAATCGAAGCGGGCTTGTCCCTATAGACATTAGCCTTGACATACCCCCACAAAAAATAATCTAATGGTGTCAAATCGCACGATCTAGGCGGCCAATTGACCGGCCCGAAACGTGAAATTAACTGTTCACCAAACTCGCCTCGCAATTGCGCCATTGTTTTGCGTGCTGTGTGGCATGTGGCACCGTCTTGTTGAAACCACATATCAGTCAAGTCAAGAACTTCCATTTCGGGCAAAAAAAAGTTTGTTATCATCGCTCGGTAGCGTTCACCATTGACAGTAACGCTGCGATTCGCATCATCTTTAAAGAAATATGGCCCAATAATGCCGCCGGCCCATAAACCGCACCAAACAGTGGCTTTTTCGGGATGCATTGGTAGCTGTTGCAATGTTTCTGGCTGATCTTCACTCCAAATGCGGCAATTTTGCTTATTTACGTACCCATTCAACCAAAAATGAGCCTCATCGCTGAACACAATTTTTCGATAAAAAAGCGGATCCTCGGCCAGCTTTCCAAGAGCCCATTCACCAAAAATTCGGCGTTGTGGTAGGTCGGCTGGCTTTAGTTCTTGCACCAGCTGTATCTTAAAAGGCTTTACGCCCAAATCCTTCCGCAAAATTTTCCACGTAGTGCTGTAACAAAGGCCTAACTGCTGGGAACGGCGCCGAATCGACATTTCGCGGTCTTCTGTCACACTAGCTGATACGGCCGCAATATTTTCTTCACTACGCACAGTACGTAAAGGTGTTGGTGGTTTAATGTCCAACAAAGTAAATTTGGTGCGAAATTTGGTCATAATCTTCCGAATAGACTGCTCAAAAGGTCGAGAATGCCGACCATAAAATGGAAGCAGCGCGCGATGAACATTTCGAACCGAGCACGATAGTAAAATTCAATAATTTGCAAGCGCTGTTCATTTGTAAGACGATCCATGGTTAAATTGCAAACCAAACTGAAGCTGTTTGACAGTGACACAAAGTACTAAACACACGTCAGCTATCAAAACCAGTGTTGCCAAAAACAAACCAGCTAAAAAATCACTTTAATTTTGTTGATTTAGGATTATACCGGGCAGGGTGAAATGGAGTAAAATAACTTAATAAGTGTTTCTTATTTAAAAAGCAAAAATGTCTTAGAAAGTTTTAATTTTCCAAAAAACTGAAAAACTCGTTAGTATAAATGAAAAGGAAGTTTGTGTATTTTATATAATTTTCGTTTAAAACGAAATACAACACTACTTCCCCAGTATATTACAAGTAAGAAGCTTTCTTAGTAAAATTAGGATATAGGTGGGTGGTAAGGTTGGGCTCTTGTAGTGTTGTTAAAACAAACTCGAAATGCACTTGGGTATTTATTATTATTTTCTATAGAGGTATTTTTTGTTCAATCCTGTTTGTCAATAATGGAGTTTGAAGTGGTTTTGCACAGCAGAATTCTAGCGGTAGGTACTTTATTGAGCTATAGTTCAGCATTCTCTTGAGAAATTTTTGTAATGAATTTCATTGAGATGGCGGAAATAAGTGGCTGGCTACACAAATAGGTTCCTTAAAAGTTTTTTTTTTTTATTTAGGTAAAAAAGTCGAGGCACCTTACACACTATTCAAATTTGGTGTTACTCAGTGAGTGATGAAAGTGTTTTATGATGGTCTAGATAAATGTCATTGAGGATTTATAACTCAATTTTCCAATTTTTGAATAGAGCCTTCATTAAAAATCTTCTTTTAAGGTAATTGTACTGTCGAAAACGAAAACCTTCACAAACCTATATCAAGCTTTAAAAAGACGAAAAATAGCTGATAGGTAGAAACGGAGTTTTGGTTATTATAGCGTTATTTTTTTCTAGATTCAAAAAACAAAAGTGTTAGTACATAAAAATATAATAATTAACCTTATGTAATTTTTTTGTTGAAAAATATTCACATTCATATCCGTTTAATAACAATTTTTGAAAGTAACTAAATCTTCCTTATCTCAGCTCTCAGCAAGATAAAACCATCAACACTTTTTAATTAAAAAAAAAAAATAAAATACAAAATACATTTTATGAAAACCTAAGCGATAACTCAATCAACAATAAATCCAATAAAAACACGTACCTACTCTTGCATCGAAATAATTATTCTGTTCACGCAACTTTGCTACGAAAACTTTTAATTTTCGATTCTAGATAAGATTTATATACCCACACACAGTTGTTGTGTTTGTCTACGACGAAAGTCAAAACTTTCTCGTTTCGCCTTAAGTGGAGGGTATGGTTGCATTGCAAAACGATTCCATTTCAAGACTCAAATGCGTTTTGTACAAAATTAAATAAAAATCGGTAGAAAAACTTTATTTCCCTTGTTTTTGTTTTCGAGCACTTCTCTCTCGCTGTGTGGTGTGAAAGTTATTCTTAGATTATTATCCTCTACAAGGACCTTAATTTTTTTCTTTTCTTGTTTTTTTTTTTTTTTGTTACAGTTGGAATGAGAATGTGACACACTTTTGGGTAATCTATTGGCAAGTTGTCACCTTGTTTTCCTTCGGAAACTTTTGTTTTGCTTTGTTTGCTCTTTTATTTTTTCGTTGTTTTCTTCTTTTACAAAAGTCAACAGGATCGTTGAAAGTTTTTTTTTTTTTTGTATTATTATTTTGTGATGAGGACACACAATGAACAACCTGGCATCATTGTTTTTCCCGCATTGGTCCTCTGGGGCAATGTAAAAAAAAAAGTTTAGCACTTTATTTTGGCGTCGGACTACTTTTCTTAACTTTTCCTTGTTATCCGGGGTTAAAATGTATTTTTGTTGTGTTTCACTGTTGATTTTGTATGGATAAATAATACAATTACCCGAGTAATTGACTTGTGGATAAATTTTGTTGTTTCTAGGAATAATGTTCATTTTTTTTAATTTTTGTTTTTTTACAAAATACAAAAACAAGAATAACATGAATAAAAAATAAGAATTTTGTTTTTTAAGACTTTTGTGTCATAAAAAAATGTCAAGAACTCAAATGCGGGGGCGGTAAACTTAAATAAGTACACTTAAGTTATTTTGTGAGACTACAATTTTTCTCACTAAAACATTAAATAAAAACTAAAAAAATATATAAGAAAATTAATAAAATAACACTTTTCTAAGAAAGAAGTTGTTATTATTATAAACTAGCTGACTCGGCTGACATTTTCCCATCTGCAGAGAGATTTGAAATGTATTAGTTAATCATACTGGACAAAAATTACAGTAGCTTACTTACCCGCAGGATTTTTCATTCTTTAATTTTCGCTATCAAGTGCTCTTGGATACACAATAAATTTTTTTTTAAATACTCCACAAAAAAATATCGCGGAAAAAACTGTTGTGTTGAAAAGTTCTTTCATCAGAATTCCATGCTCTTATTCACCATATTTCGCCGCTTCTAACAGCACTGTTCCGTGGTGTTTTGCATTTACTTTTATTTTTTAACGATTTGATTCCGGACCTTCAAAGTTTTTCTGTGTGACTTTCTTTATTTTTCTCCGGTACGCCCTTGCTGCTCTTCGCAGTTATCCGCGTTTTTTCACCAAGTTTTATACCGCGGTAGTCCGTAGTATTTCACGTATTTTTACTAGAATTGTCACACTTTTTACAGCGACTTTCCTGGGGTACTTAGCACCTTTTTCATGATCGCCGTTTTTCGCGGTTTTTTCCACGGTATTTCACACTTTTTGCTGCATATTGTTGTCAAGGATTTTTACTTTGGGATATGCTCAGGAAAGCTACCCCTTAATGAAAAGAAGAACCGGACTGAGCCAGCCAACTAAACTCCTAATACACAAGCAGCTCCTTAGACCAGTCAGAAACCAACAACTCTATGAAGAAGCCAAAAGCATTACGCTGGAAAAGTAGTATTTGCTACTATCAGCAAAGAAACTATTCCGAAGCATCTCCAACCACCTCAACCAGTTGATGAGAAGGATGACCACTCACCAAAAGACATCCCGAGTCGAGGTATCTGTCCGCAACGGAAATCCTGAACTAGGATATTGTTGTTCATGCACAAAAAATGGCGTTGTATAGGCATTTGAATTTTTTGTGACTTTCTTCTTTTTTTTTTCAATTCATGACAAAACTTCTCGAGACAAAAATTTTTACCAAGTTTTAATAGTAATTCGAATATTCGGAAAAGGGAGACGAATCCAACAAACCTGAGGTCATTAAAATTGTTTTAAAATTTCAGTAGATACCTTCTCTTAAAATAACACTTAAAAATAGATTTCAAGATAAATTCCATGAGATCATTTATTTAATTCATTCTTAATTTGAGATTCAAAAACCAACATAATATTCCTCAAAATCTCTTTGTTTGACCACAATCACCAAAGTATGACATAGTCAGCAGAACCAACAACACCCATCAGAGCATCAGCTGGTTCACAGGGTGCCACAATTCATTACCCCCAGTGCAACTTGTGAAAATCCACTGAACCTCAAGTCTGTATGAATTGTCTTTTGAATATGTATTCCCAAATCAAATTCTGGAATATATACTACTTATACCTCACACTTTTGAATTGGCAAAGGAGAGAACTTTATCTGGCTGCCACTGACCTGCAAACAACCACATCACAGCTTTGGCACTGGTGCTGACGACGACCGACGACGCACGACAACAACACCACCGATGCCTGTGCTGATGTCGCTGCTGTTGCTGTGCTTCCAACAGATCCACAGATCCAGAGGAAATATTTCCCTCTTTAGCCGTTGGAGGATGACGACGACTTCTCTGCATCTTTCTATTGAATCTCCTAATTCCATTGCTGTCAACACAATGGAATTTTGTTTGCTTGCTCATCCCTAGCAAGGACCTTTAGTGAGCGCTGCTGGGCTATCTATGTATATGGAACTTTCAGTGCTGTGTTCGCTTGTCCCGAAAGATGGTAATGGGTTTTCGTGTACCGCAATAGCTGGGGACTTGAGTTTGTGTAGTCTCTGTCGTTCTCATTCGTCCTGCTGACACCATAATCCAAATATACGCAAAACATACTCTTATTCAGGAAAGGTCATGGTGGATTTAGTGCCATCACCCATCACCATACTTTGAGAGTTGTTGTAGCTGGATCTGGATCTAAATCTGGAGACTGCATCCACCATCCAGGGACAAACTGCGGATGGAAATTGAATTGTCATCGAGCGAGAGGGAACAGTTAGAGTTATACGACATATTATACGGACACGGATGGAATAAGCTAAAGATTATTGAGCGAATGAAATGCACTTCTTTTATTTTGGTCATGTTCAAGGGACGTTATTTGTTTGTGTGATGATGGGAAAGGTTGTGGGATGATGAAAAATACAATAAAAAATGTGCATGTAGTTTTGTTCTCTTAAAATAAATGAGATTTTCTTTTTGATTGCGTGATATGTGAAAAATAAAATAAGTCTCATCTCTCTTCGTTTGTATTCGTTCCACATAAATTTGCAGAGGACAAAGGCTTTAGTTGGTCAAGAAATGTTTTTACAAACAGATTCCAGCTAAAAACCCCGAATTTCTTCGAATTTGGCATCAATGATACCATTGGAACTTTGTTATACCTAAGAATTTTGGAATTATTCGAGTTCTTATTTATCGTATTCGATAAAGCTGTGAAGTAAATGAGTAGAAGAGGCAATGTGATCATGCTCACACAACCTTACCTCTGATTTCCGAGCTCCAACCTTCTTGCCACTTCTGTTTCGTCAGCTGTTTAGGCTCCTCGGATGCCGCTTCCACTCCCATTTCCGCTTTTTTGTCGTAGACGTACTTCCTTTCTGTCACTAGGAGATCTATAGGGGTCACTCCAGCAACTACAAGAACAGCTGTTTTCGACACCGATCGATAAGAGCTGGACACACGTAGAGCTCCACATCTTTGCACTGCCGCCATCTGTTTCCGGTACTTCTCCTGCTTTAGTGCGTTCGCCCAGATTTTGCTGCCGTACAGAAGGATGGAATGTGTTGTCGCCATCAGTTGGTTGGTGCCCCCACGTTCAACATCAGTCGGCTCAGTGATGTGGTTGATTTTGAGGCTCTTTCCGCTGGTGCCTTTATTTGTTGCCAGTAGTTAAGCTTTGTGTCGAGTCTCAATCTCAAATACTTCACTGCCTCGCTGCTTCTTATCACTTCAGCCCCAATTTGGAAGTCTATTTGTGTGAGTATTCTTTTGCACTAATTGAATGCATTTCGTACGTTCAGCGTTGCTAGCAAGGTGATCTTCCTCGAGTTGTGGTTACCTTGTTGGGTGATTTGGGAGGTGTGCACTTCTTCTTGTATTGCTCCGATTATAGAGCATCATCTTCGGAAACCGTGGTTTCTCTCTCAAGATCACCCAACGCTTGTACGGCTGCTGTGAGCCGTGGTTTCAATAGCTTTTCGAAGAGCGTTCCCAGAATGATTTTTTGAATAAAAGAAAAAACTAACTCTGTTTCAAACAAAGTTAATAAATTCGGAGATTCATCTCTATTATATTAATCGATACGTCAGAAGTGAATTTCAATTTAAGGTAATTTTGATTTAAAAAAAAAGCCTTGACATCAAATTTCCCACCTCCATGATTTTGGCTCTTAGACAAGGGTTAAAAAAAATAATTTTTTTTAGAGAAATAACATGCTAATGTAAGTATGGCTTCTAAGGTAAAAAGTGGCAAATAATACCTTTGCCCAGGGGGCGAAAAATCTGGATCGGGCCCTACCCGATGTGCATGTCTTTTGCTGAAAAGGGATCATGAGGGGTTACCGATACAGTCAACCATAGTTTAGTTTTGTAAAATTTTTCAATAGAATCTCTTCGAATTCCTTTTAGTAATTGAAAAGAAACAAATTTGAAAATCATTCCAAATTCAAATTTCCTAGAAGGTAGTTACGTGCCAGGAAAGAAAGTCTTTATATATCTCAAAGTCTATAATGCCTATCAATTCTATATAAGTCTTGCCTTTTATCAAGCAGACACAAAAACATCCTAAATATGATTAATGACATAATGTACGGTTTAAGCGCTTGACGAATTGTGGCATCGGCTGCTATCACTCACAAAAAGATATGTCTCCTCTTTGTATAATATATTTGTATATATCTCCTTATAATCTGTAATCACCTTTGCCAAAGGCTCAAACAAAGTGGTATAATCGTTGATTTAATTTTTTTTTTTTTTGGTTTGGTTTGGTGGAAAATGGATCTGTTTTGCACGATTAGCGAAAATTAATGCCGTTGACAGAATTGATAAATTGATGGAAATATCCTCATCTATAGACTTTGCTTTCAATGTTATTTTTTCTTAAAAAAGATTTATGATCCCTCTTTTTTTTTGCGGAGGGATTTTGAATTGTTATTAGGCTTTGAAAATTTAACTCTTAGCAAAGCACACCTACATACATTCGAAGAGAGGTGTAATTAATGAGAAAATAATTATTGTATTTAAACATTTTTTGAGGAAAATTAACAAATCAATCTTTCATGAAATATAAAAAAAGGAGATAAATATGACCTTTCTGTCATTATATTGTGATTTTCAAGGCCAATTTTTAAACTGCATTTATGTATGTTTTAAAAGTGTACAAGCTGGGAAAAAAATAATTGAATTAAAATCAGAGCTTTAAATGGACAATGCCTGTTGTTTTGTGGCATATGAGTTGTTTTATAAAATTTAAAGTCATCCACCAAATGCTGGAACAGTAAAATTCCATTAAACTTAATAAGACAGGCGAAAAAGTGTATTCAATTAAAAATGACGTTAACACATATTTTTACAGTGCAAAATTTTTCTCTTAAAATGCATTTAAGGTTAAAATTATTTGAATGAAGAGAAGTTTAAATTAATGTTTAACTGAATTAAAATTAATGGGTTAACTGGGAAAATTGGGAATTCAAAAATTTGGTGGACTAAGACAGTTTTTTTTTTTAATATTTTGGTTTGTAATAGTCTAAGAACTGGTGAAGGTATGGAAAAGTCATCCCTGCAGGGCCATTTTCTATAAATATTTGTTTGCTTTATTAGTTTGTATAAAAATATGCATCTAGCTGTTGTCATTTGGGGTGTTTGAGATGCACTTAGACTAAACCAACGATGCAGAAATGTCATCGTTTCAAACTTGTTTTTTTAGATTGGTTGTTGTAGTTTGTAGCACTTAGTGATAAAAAAAACAAAATGGTATCATAAAATCGATTAGTATCTGGCTTAATTGAAGATATAGTACATAAATAATAAATAAAATATGATTTCCATATTAAAAAGCTAAATAAATAGGTAGATTTGAATGTAAATCTCTGGATGTTTTCAAAATATATCCTAATTCCCCCAAAATAATCGCATTAACTTTTTGACAAATTTATTAAATTTTAATATTTACTTTGGCATTATCCTAGGATATTACTTAAATGAGACTAAAATCAAAATAATACCAATTCTCGAAATCGTTGGAAACAAAACAATGAAACATGTTTCATTGACTACAATTACCAGTGACAAAAAAACGTGAAGAAATGGTTAAAATCTCATCCAAGAGTTAGCATAACATTCAAATTGGTCAAATAACTTAAACAATAAATACCTACGTAAAAGTTAAATTCCTTATTATGCGACGATGAATGTAATTTTAATACCACATCATATTGTAAAAGTAAATATTACCCTAAACCGGTATACGAAATACGGCAAGATAGGAAAATTTTTAATATTAGATAGTACAAGAATCTGAAGATTTCAAAAATAATATTTTGGATGAAAAGGTGCTTTTTAAGAGAAGTTTCGAAAACTTGACATAACAACAGACGTGTTTATTGGTTGTTTTGGTAAGCAGCGCAGTAAAACTTTCTATGGAAAACAAAAACAAAACGAATGCTGCTGAAAAATAAGGCAGTAAAAATCAAGATGGCGATGCTGGCTATAGAGCTTTGAAATATTGAAAAGAAGAGGGCGCAGAGTCGTATTGAAGAAATATTTTTTTGTCTGAAGGTTGGCAGTTTTACATGCGAAGGATGCGTTCGTTGAATTTTGTTTTTTAATAAAACAACACATTTTGGCAAGAAAAAAATAAAATAATGAAAATTATTCTAAATTTGATTTAATTAAGAAGTTAATTTATATTTTTACCATCGCGCAGACTAAGAAAATAATAGAGACGATGATAGAGCATGCCAAAAAATGGGTCCCGCAATTCTGTCTGTCCGTCTGTCTGAGTAGACCTCGAGCTAGAGCCTAAGCCGCTCAACCGGTTTTCTTGAAACTTGGTGGTTAAGGATATTTAGTGATTTCCTAGAGGGGAAATTGAATTTTTTTTTTTTAGGACTAAAACTATCGGTACCTGTCATATAACCATTAAGGAGAAGTTATTTTTTCTCAAAAACGGCTCTAACGATTCAATAGGTTAGTAGGGTCATACTTTTGTAGTGAATGTTTTTTTCATTTTTGACTTTCTCTTAAACGACTCAACAAATTTTGATGAAATTTTCTATACTGAAGCTCCTAAACAATTTCATAATTATTTGATATCAAAATTCTCAAAAACATAATTTATGGATTTTTGAAAAATCTTTAAAAAAATTTTTTATATGTGCAATAATGTTATCTTAAAAATTGCATACCATCTTTATTTTTAAACAAGGTTTAAGAATTTTTATAATAAAAAATTATTTTTTAAGAAACGGCTGTTACGATTTTCAAATTTTTTTTTTCTAAAAATTTATCTTTCTTAATCAAATTAAAAAAAATAAAAATTCTCTGTCATAGATACAGATAAAAAGTTATGGAAACATTTCAAAGACTCCTAGGATCCTATGGTTTCAATAACAACTTTTATTGTATTACGTACCGAAAAGTTTTAATGATGCAACTGAATATAATAAGAAATTCACATGAATTTCAGCACTTCAATACAATAATTCTAAGAAATGTCGACAACAGCTTGATAAATTAAAAAAACTCTACTGCCAAAGCCAAAAATTTTGTCAATACCAAACCCTCCCGCAAATGCTTCAAATCAATTGAATGCGTGCACGAAACTGGGGACCTACCTAAATTTTTCATAAATTCGTCAAAAATCATCAATCTATCGACGGAATTTCTGTTTGCCGTTCTGTCTGTCATCAATACGTGGGATGCATACCTACCACACAAGCGACACACACTCACATGAATTTTACTCTTGCTCTAAGCTCCACCATAATTTTGCTTCCCAATAAAGCCTTTACGCAATATGTGCCCTGGCATCATTCATCATACATAATAACGAGAAGCGTTCTTCCTTCATATATGTACAAAGGATTATTTCACGTAATTTGCTTTTGTAAAAGGTGAACTTTGTGCAAATATATGTCGTTTTCGATGTCGGCTTCGCGTGTTGCGTCGTCATGGTTCTCCTCATTGTCGTCAATGTGCGTTTCGCATTCGTCCTTACGTCCTTATGTATAGCAACGCATGACGGATGCATGAATCATTGAATAAATTCTAAAGGATCTAATATCAAAATTTCTCTTCCTTCCTCCCGACTGCACAGCACACTGCTTTTTTCCACACGATTGTATACATAATTTATATGTTTTGATTTCAAGACAGCAGATCGATAATTTTCGCACGGTTAACATCGTAAATCCTTTTGCTGCCATCACAGTCAGAGTGCCAGCTATAAGAATTTTGCTGAAGAAGTGTAAAGGTAATGTTGTAAATCAGCAAGGTTGCTGGCGCCAACATCTTGCGTTACTGTGATGTATTGTTTGTCTCGGGTGGGTTTTTTCTCATCTAGGTAAGATGATGGAAGCTATTTTCAAAAATATAATTTTTTTGCAAGAGTGCTGAAGTTTTTCTGTTGGTTAGAAAACAGACATTCATCGGCCTTGACAGCAGAGGTTGCCATAACTGTTTGAAGAACGTGCGAGAATTGCGCTTGTAAGTCTTTCTGACGGCACAATTGTATTGTGCACGTGGCGCTCATGGAACAACAATAGAATTATAAATTTTAAACTCTATTTGTTTTCTTTAAGAAAAACACATTTTTTCTTTTAAAAACCACTTTGCACCTTCAAAAATAAAATAAATATTAATCTTGTAAGTAATTTTTAATGCATTTGTCAAAGTGAGTCATTTTTTTTGTAATTTTTCGTACATGATGATAAGACGCGGAATTGAAAGCAAATCAAGCAAACATCTTAATTCTCTTTTAAACTTTTAATGTCCTTGCTATTTAATTCTCTCTGTTTTTTTTATTCAAATTAATACTAAAAGGAAATAATTTTTTAAGAAAAAAAAGAAAAAATATAACTGAAATTTTATTTATCTGAAATTATAACTTGGAAATAGCTCATGAATATAGAACTTGAGTCTTTCACTGTGCATACAACTTTATTTTATATGGGTACCCAGCCATACTAATTAATTTATGGGTATTTTTTTAAATGCAAATTATCCTTGACTATCGTTAAAATAAAATCTGAGTTTCTTAAAGTGCTTTTTAATGGTAACCTGATGGACTTATCTTAAATTTTGCATATTTTAAATTTTAAAAAAGACGTTTTTTAATAATTTTTAGCTCAAATTTACAAAATTAATGTACAAAATTGCCAGCCGTATCAAATTTTTTTCGAGCAGAGGGAAAATGAAAACTTTAAAAGCCATTTGCTGTTACGAAACTTAAGCATTAATGTTCAACTTAAAGTCTTATGTGACAGTTTACGCCAAGGAAAAAGTAGCCCATATGCACTTTTGTTCAACATAAATATTTTAAGTATGGAATCAGCAAACGGCCCTAAAACATACAAAAAATCTTATTTATTTCTCGTTTTTCAGGGGTCAAAATAAAACAAATAAGAGAGTTTTTCAATTATAGTCAAAATTCGCTAACTTGATTTTTTTATAGCTCACACAAATTCTTGTGGAAGCAGCGTTTAGAGCTTAAATCTCATATAGATTTAGTGAGAAAAAATAAAGAAAAATGCATACGTCATTTGAAATAGGAATTTTTGAAAGGATTTTTAATTTGACAGCAGTTCACTTTTCTGTGATCTCTGATCGCCTAGTATAATCTCAGCAACCTGAATAGGATTCCTTAGTAAGTTGCTTGTCAAAAACTGAGCAGAAATAAGTTTGGATTCGGTTTTCAGCTCCTGACAAGAAAAATCACTGTAATCTCAAGAATCCTTATTTATATGTGTCCAGATGAATGTACCTTAGGGCTAGATTAACATTTATGAATCTATTTTGTAAGTTTTGATAAATTTGAGGTAACAATCAAAAATGGCATCACAATGATAAAAAATGCCTAAAAAGTGACTCCGCAATTCTATCTGCTTGTCTGATTTTAATCAAGCTGAGGTCTAAACTACTTACGAGATTTTCCAGACAACTTGGAATTTTTCAACCGTATTTTCGGTAGATTTATTTTTTGTAGAACGGCTTTTGTGTATCTGTGTTTCTCTTAAGCAACTCAATGGATTTTTGTTTCATGAAAAATTGAAAAAAGTCTCAATATTATTGCATAGAAAAAAATTAAAACATATTCATTTTTATAAGAAATATTTTTTGAACAAATTTTTAATACAATATTTATTAAGTGTTAGTATTTAAAATTAAATAGAGTTTTTCATTTAAAAGATGTTGTTTTTGACAGTAGTTACAAACGAGTTTTTCTTACATTTTGAATATGATTTGTAAATTATGAAAATTCAAGTAGGTGGACTGTTTTTTTTAAAATATCTTTATGTATTTTGAACGAACGGTTTCGTTAAATTTAAAAAACATTGTTAATTATTGGTAAATTTTAAAAATTCGTATAAAATATATGCAAAATTAAAATCGACTTGTTTGACTAAAATTTAGAAAAAAGTACAAATTGTTTCGTTCAATAATATAATAAAAATTCGTGAAAAAGAATTTACGAAAGTGATTTCGTGAGTATTGCAAAACATTAGTAACGTAATTGTTTCGGTGTCTTGCTTTTACTAAGAAAGATTCGTTCTATTTACGAAATTTCTTTCCACGCACAAAAAAAAAAAAAAAGATTTACGAAACTATTTCTTAGCAATATTACGAAAATATTTTCTTAGTGAAATGGTCTTGTATACAGCTTTACTTCTTGGGGGGATTAGGTACTTTTAAATTAGTCGATATTACTCTTAAATAAAATACAGTTGCTTATAAGATGCTAAAGCTTCTTATATGAACAAAATATTTTTTTATATAGAAAAACACTCAAGCCTTGTTTGCAAAAAAAGTTTGGTAAGCCATATTCAAGAAAGTATTGATGGTCATCTAGAAACAAAATTCTCAAGAAGAATTACCAACATGTTTTTGAAGAATTGATTTTTCAAAAAAAAATTTAAACTTTTCATATCAAAATCCACTAAAAATGACATGTTTGTATGGTAGAATTCTTTCTTTTGACTACTAAGGTTTTTTTGAACTTCTAAAAACGGATTTCTTATGTTTTGAAAAACACTTATGTTTTTGAATGTTTACTTGGGAGGTTTTCCATTTATGTTAATAAGGGAGTTATAGAAAGAACCTGAAGCTTAAAAGAATTATAGAAAATATTTTTGACAATGTTTAAAATAAAGTTAAAGGATCAATTATTGTAAAAACTAGTTTTTTATGCCAGTTTGATAGTTATTTTTTGCATTAATCTTCGGAATTTCGGAACTTAAAATAAACAGAATTAAAAAGTTAATTAATTGACATTTCATATCCGTAAATTTAAGCGTTACCGCAGCTTGAATCTCGCACAATTCATAAGAAGTATGGAGAAACTTGAAAGATTTTGGTGAAAGAGATTTTAAAAAAACAGTAGTAAATTTTCATTTAGCGTTTTAGCTATATGCTATTCCTCTGTTCAAATCAGGACGTGGCCATCTCACTATAATTAAAAATCTCATAAACCCAAGTTTATTTACAAAATACGATCTAACAATTTCAAAAAGTCTCAATAAATTTGCAAAATAAAACTTCGCAAATAAAACCTGTCCTTCTAATTTAAAAAAAAAATCTTTTATTTTTTATAACGACTTAAAATCACAGGCACCAAAAAAACAAAAAAAAAAACAATTTCCCAAAACATTAACCGCACTGCTATTTTAATTTAAATCATTACCGTGTTTCTTCAAAGATTGAATCGGTAAAAAAAAAATTCATCAACAACGAGGCGAAGGTCAAGATTGAACAGAAAAAAAATCCTTAGTTTCTTCATTTTCATGAAAAGGGTAAAATAAAGGACGCAAGCAAAATCAGTTCACCTTGGTAGTCATTTTGTAATTATTTTTTTTTTTTTTTTCACTTTTCCAAGCAGTTGCTTTTGAGGCTTTAATTATAAAATAAAACGCTTTAACCTAAAATACAAAAAAAAAATAAAATAAGAAATGAAACATCTAAGGCAAAGTGAAGAAGAAAAATAATTGGACACATCACAATATTCAAGATTTTGTTTTTAATGCTTGTTTGGAGATTTTCTTCCCACAAAATGTCAACAACTTAACCACAAGAGTTTTGTGTGTTTTCTTCAGAAAAGTAAGCACTTGACAAAAAACAACTTATAATATACAGCTATATGAAGCCTTTAACTGTGAAATGTTTTTTCTTGGGATATGATGGCTTTTTGTGCTATTTCAGGAATTAATTACCATTTTCTCTGAGCATTAAATTAGGACTTTAAGAGAGTTATAAATAAGGATTATATTTTGAGCGTACTTGAAAATTGAATAAAAACATAACACAGCACAAGGTGATGTATGTGGATCCAATTTTTGCATGTAGACTTCAATTTTCTAGTCCAGAATGCAGTGATCAGATGTCATATGCATCACCTTGTTTTTTAGCTATTTTCATAAAATTCACATATTAACTGCAAAGTTGAAACCACCATTAAACTTTTCCGGCATGAGTTAAACCACATTTGCCCATTCAAACAAATATTAAATGTCTTGAGTCTTTTCAAACGATGTATATGTCACTAAGTATACCTATATGTTAAACGTTATGGTGCTACCACCACCCATACAAAAGTGCCCATTCTCCTTTAAGATTCAATTTCAAAGCCTCAATATTTTGTAGTTTCTATTGAAATTCTTATGGTACTCCTATTTTCATGTACTTCAATAATTTACTCACGTTCTAGATGAAACGAAATTCATTTGAAGGATGAATAACACGCGTATATTATTTTGTGGATGGGAAAAAGTCAATTTCCTGATGTCAAAATGATTATATTGATGCCAATACAGCAGTTTTTCCAGGTAGAAATATTCCGGAATGGACGTAATTACATTTTTTCCTGATTTTTTTTATAATTTATTTTAAGGGAATGGCTCATAAATTGCTTACGTGAGTGGGCACCACAAAATTATGACAAACAAATAAATTTGTTTGCCAATTATTTATGAATTTTTGATTGATCATTTCATAACGGAACACCAATCTAACAGTACTGACAAGTCGCTTATAAAGAATGTTTTAATCATTTTTGCAGTTTTATAATAATCCATTTCATGATTGAAGGCTCCTTTTTATAAAGTTACAAGCACTGTACACTAGGGCGTATGAGTGCTTTTTTATATTTAACTATTTTTTCACGCAATCTCTAATTCGAATCTTTATTCCTCGTCCTTTAATAAGAAATTATGTTGCATTACTTCAGTAAATCTTAGTTTTTAAATTAATTTCGTTCCAAAATGCTGTATTTTGAAGAAATAAAAAAAATACTTTTATACAAAAAGAAAAATAAATAAATGAATTTGCATACACCTACCTTTTTGAAAAGAACACGTTCATGGCAATCCAGTCGTGCATTTTATTTTATTTCCGTTTCCTTCTTTCTAACCTCAACCTCAACCCTATACAAAGCAACAACAGAGATGGAAGGAGTTTGAAAAATAGGTTCAATTTATGAATATACAATGATAACAAAAAGTTTCAAAACAAAGAGAAAACCATATCAAAAATATGCCGTTTAGCTGCGCTATAGCCAAGGGTTCTGGTTAAATGTGTCTGCCCTGTTTTGCATAAACCCATTATTCACATGAAACGCTTTTAGGTTTAATGGCATAGGTAAACGAATTCATGTGAAAAATGTCACAGTCATGAAGGAATCATTAATAATAACTAAAAAATATATCCTGGAGGTAGAAAATTCGATGGGTGATTACCAAACACAGATTATTGACATTATACTAACATTCTACCGAACTTTGAACAAGAAAAATGTTGTGATGGAAATAAAATTATAATTGATGAAAATATTGGCGAAAAGCAATGTTATTGAGTTTCATGTACTTTAATAAATTATTTTTATTCGGATTTCGAGAAAAAGTTTCAATTTCATGGAGGCGAGCACCAGCAGGTACATTTCTACACAAAGAATTCTTCCATTGTTGTCAGAAAAAAATTTCAATGGATTTGTTTTGTGATTTGTCTGCGGGAAACTCCTTTCATTTCAAATCGAATTCCATTAAAATATTTGTAAGTCAATGAGGTGTAAACCACATTACATGAATAGGAACACCCGACCAAACCTTTTTTTTTCATGCTCTGATGCTTCTATGTGTAGAGTAGAAATGACTCCTTTAAGAACAAATATTTGATTTTTTGAAAGAAAACAAAAAAAAAAGTTTGTATAGTTCTGCTGTGAAAGCTAAGAAAGTTTTAAAGGTAATTTATCGAATATTGACCTTATGTTGGCAGCAGAAAAATAGTGAAATGATCCACAAAAAGAAAAACTACCCTTTTTATGTGCATTTATTTAGTGCGAATGGCTTCCGATATTTATGCAGCAGGAGCAATCACCTGACAAAAGTTTTATTTTTTATAGTTTGTCTAAAGTTTTATATTTTTATGAAGCTTTGTAGTTTGTAGAAGTTTTAACTTTGGATATGTATAGGCTGGTTATTTTCCCTCTGACAATAACTTTTGGTTTTCACATCTAATAATGTGATTTTTCCTCACAATACTCGTGGATGAGATCATTTGCATTATTTGTATAAAATTGAAACAATAATTTCCTTCTCCTTTGAACTCATAATATTTGTCTTGCAAGAAATGAACTGCAATAAAGTTTAAAAGCTGAAAGATTGTAACATCCTTGAGGTTAAAAATTGCAATTTTCATTATTTAAAGAACATTATTTTTAGCTTCGAAAAAAAAGTTACGGTTACCACTCACATAAAAAATATCCTACCAATTTTTACAAACAAAAAAAAAACTTCAAATCTACAGAAAAACCTATTGAAATAAAGTTGAGATTTTTTTTTCCTAGATAACAAATTCAATGAACAAATATAAAAATTTATTTTATCGACAAAAATTTAAAACAAAATTATTCTAAACTTAATACTAACTTTTGGTTCTTCATTTATTTACAAAAATAAATAATAAATCATAGCTAAGGCCCAATTTATTCATTCTTCGTTATATTTAAAGTCGCTGTTAAAAAAGAGACATTTTCTGAAATCTCATACAAATTTTATTTTTTTAAATGACAACTTTAAATTCAATGGAGATTGAAAAAACTAGAACTGAGCCTAGTATGAAACATAAAACCAAACTAATAAGAACTTTAAGTTAACATTCATGAGTAAAACAAAATGGGTAAATTTAGGTAAAAAAAAAAAACAAATATGAGGACATCGTGTTTACATACAACTTTTACTTTGTACAAATTATTTTGAGCAATAAAATTATTTAAGATAAAATTGTTTTATAGAAAGAAACTTGCGGACAAATTTTATTAGATCGATTTAAAACCTACCAACTTATCAAAGGTTTAAAAACCTTCCAAGTTTGCTAAAATTTTACCAAAGTGGCAACCGTTAAAAAAGCGACATTTCAGTCTAAAGCTTTAGTCTTTTTTATTAAGGTTTTCAGAATTAGTCTACTTCATCATGAAACATCATGAAACGCTAAGAAAACACGTCAGAGTTTTTGTGTATAATTTATTTTTTTCAAAAGTTATTCAGATTTTACTTAATTTTAAAGTTAGTAAACTTAAGTATTTGTGGCCTCGATTAAGGACTAAGGTCTAGTTTGTTCACAGTGGGTTAAGTTTTTAGTATAATTTTCAGAGGATGTACATAGTTAAATGGCGCTAATCAACCAAAATCTATTGATTATAGCTTAATCCATAGTTAACAACTGAAACTAGGAATTCTCAGAAAAAAACCAATAGTTTAAGTAGTGGACATTCGATGGTTTTTAGTTGGAAATAATCATGGATTAAAGATGATCAAGGGTGAACAAATTGGCACCAAGTAATTTATTTTCATTTCGAGACAAATAAGGGTTTGCATTTAAATAAATAAAAAAAAAATATTTTAGTTCTGTGTGACAAAATATTTCGACTAATATTGGTTTGGATAATGTAACACTTATTTACTGCATGGCAGAAGTGACTTATAACAACAAAATATAGTAAAAAGTGACATTTTACAATGAAAAATAATGAATTTTATTCGCTAAAAAAATAATAATGAGGGTTAAAAAAATGGTATTTAGATTCAAAATTTAAGATCCATTATTTACAACAAGGAGTTAATTGAAATATTCTTGGTAATGTAATGGAATGACCATAAGAAGAACCTGTTGAAAAGTTTTGTACAAAATCAGTTGAGCTAGTAAAGGTATATGAGGAGATAATTAAAAATTATGTCGTTTTCACTAAAAGCGTGTTCATCATATTTCCGTTATTTGAATTTTTTGAGAAAAACCAAAAATGCAGTATTGTTATAATTACTCATAATTAGTCAGACGAACAAAAGCACAAATGATGAAAACCAATCTTTTTACTGCTCCATCATCCATCATTATGTTGATTTTGATTAAAACCTCGATTTTTTTGACACGAAACCAAAATTCATTGCTAAAATTACATAAACAACTTCTTAAATTCTTTTGAGCTCCAAACTAAGTATCCCATTTGATAGGATTTAGCTCTAACGATTAATATTTTCTTGAAAATGGCATACCAACTTTTTTTCAAAACAAGGTTTGAGAATTTTAATATATAAAAAATAATTTTTATAAAAACGGCTCTAACTATTTTCAAAATTGTTCTAAAATAAAACATATGGCATACTTATTTAGGAATGAATTTTATTTTTTTTTAACATTTCTCATAGAATTATTTATTTTTAAAAACTTTAGCCCTCCAGATCGGAGGTCTTTATGTCACCTTAGCTATGAATCTTTACCACTATTTTGGGCAAAAGAATAGAAAAAGTCTTTCTTGACACACAAAATCTTATTTTTTAATAAAACTTCTTACCACCAGTGGTGGAAGAATTTCAAAAGATTTTTTTTTTTTTGTTTTCCCTAGAAAATTAACCAACTAATGTCGATTTTATTCTGAAATCTACCATAATAACAGTTAAATAATTCTTGAATGAATCAATCATTTTAAATTATATATATAATTGCCCCATTCAACATAAACACATATTCATCATCTTCTTTGTTGTGTTTTTTTTTTTTGCTTGTCAGATAAAACAATGATAACATCCATTTTAATCCTTCTAATAGCTTAAGCCATTTTGTATTTTAATTGTTTTTGATATCCTTTCTGATGAAGTATGAAGACCATCAAACAAACTTAAAAGTTTTGTTTCTAATTTGTTTGAATTAATGTTCCACAAGATAAAGCACATAAAATATTAGACTAAAAATGAAGATAACATCTGTGGGTGTTTTTTTTTTTTTTTTTTGCAGTCATTAATTTAATGATGCATAAGAAATAAATGGTCAGAGGACATTTTTCCTTTAAATTATGTGTGTGGATATTTTCTTTATGTTTTTTTTTTTTTTTTTTTTTTGAGAATAAAGGAAAAGAAAAATAAAAAAAAAATGATGTTTGAAAAGATAAAAACATTAATCACATTTCTTTTGGGTGGGTCAATTTTGTTAGAAAAAGGATAAAAGTGATTCAGTTTCCAGATTAAAATTTCGCTATCTGATGAAAATAACTACTAAAATAGGTAAAATAACATCAATGAGGGGTGAAAGGCTTGGGATGCAAAGAACTTTCTTTGTGGTCCCTACTTATTAGCCGTAAAGGTACATACATATCTTCTGTAGTGTTACACTGCATTTGAAACATGTAATTTAACTTTGACAACGGTTTCTTAGTTTAATATGAATTGTACTCACCTTAAATATAAATCTTTAATATAAAAAATAATTTCTGAGAATACAAAATTGCCTTCCAAAATCTAATTTCATTTGAAGGTCTTGATGGTTTCGATTGGAAACCTAGACGAAAATGAGTAAGATTACTTATAAATGCCATACATGAAAGGATTTCTTCGATAATGGGTCCCAAAAGCTTATATTATCATAGAACCTGGAAATTCATATATAAAAGAAATTTATTCTTTAGGGGATTTGGATTAACAGGCAGAGGGAATTACTTTGTCATGCCAGTAGATGGCCAATATAATGATACATTACATTGTCCTTGACCTTTTCTTGGAATAATAAAGCAAGGCTTCTTCAATCATTTATTCAAATACTTGCCCCTGCTCCTTAATGTACACTTTTTTTTTTTTTTTAATATATCAAACTCACTTACTCACATTTTCAATTCCTTTGAGAAGTCCACAAAAAAAAATTGATTTGGGATTATTTTCACTTGAGGGGGATACCAGATTAGGCATATCGATAGCCAGATGGAATTTTTTTTGTGTAGGTTGTTATTATGTTGGTACCAGCAAGCAATATTATGAAAATTCAATATTAAATATTTAAAATGGATTTACGTACATTCTTTGAAGAAGAATTCTACTGGTACCTATAAAAGATTTTCTTAATCTTATACAGATTATGTTTGCTTATATTTGAGAACTTTAAGGAAAAAAAAGGGGTTTATTGTATCTTGTTTTCTTTGTTTAGCTGATTAAATTTCTTTCTCTCTCTCTCTCTTTTAAGGATCATAAAATTGGAATACTTTCGTATAATATAAATCCTTTGAAAAAAAAGACTACAAGATGATATGCATCAAATCAATGTTTATGGATATTTGGTTACTGTGTTGGACAAGAGGTTGTCTAAATAATATTTATGTTTCAACTCTGTTCCTGGCATCATGATGTATTGAAAACATTGAATTTATTGTTTATCTTGGCCTTTTTTTTTCTTCCATCTCCCATACCTTGATCTCCTTGATGGTAAACTGAATAAAATATAAATTTGAGATTTATATGTAGGCTGATAGAATCTGTTTGCTTTTGGATATTAATATAAGCCTGATAGTTCAATGAAATTTTGTTCAATAAACCGAAATACTTTAGGCTTTCTTAAGTAAAATAAGAATTTAAGTGGATTTTAGAAGTGCAATAGGAATTTTTTTTAAATATTTATTTCTGAAAATAATAACAATTTATGAACCCAAATCATAATTTTAACTGAATTATTTCTAAACAATTTATATAAGGTTACCAAGAAGGGAGTTTGAATTTTATTTGATTTGGAAATTTTGTGTGTTCTTTTCTGAAAAAAACTCTGAGGTTTTGGTTTTGCATTTAAAAAAAAAAAGTACCTACTTTTTGTTTGATTGTTGCATTCAAATATTTCAAATCGTGTTAAAATCTTGATTTGGTTTCTGTGACCACTCTTAGCGGTCTGATATTTATGTCATTTACGAAAAAATCGATTATAAAAATGTATTTTTTTCTTTTAATTTTGACAATGCTTTTCACAATAACTACGTTGTTTTCTTACTTAGTCTTAAGAAAGAAGATTTAATCAAAAAGAATCCATCTCCAAATTTTCAAAAATTCAAAAATTTTCGTCAACTTTTTTGATTGAAAATTAGATTATTTTTTTTTTAATAAAATTGTCAAAAACACACAAATTAATATTTTGCTGAAAAAAATGTATATAAGTAAAACTACATCGATTTACGTTAAAACCAAGTTTCATTAAACTTAACTATTTTTGAAAAAGATAAAAAAAAAAAACAAAAAAATTAGTTTTTCGCTACGAGATCTAAATTTCTGTCAGTAATGTTAGGGATTTCGTAATGTTATTCATATTTATTTAAATTAATGATTTTTTTTTTCTGAAAAACATTTCAAAGACAAATTTAAGACGTTTTTACATAATTTTCTAGACAAAACATTAAATAATTATATTATTTATACAAATAAAAACTAGAGGTGACCTTTGTCTACAAGAGTAAATGCGTTCAACAAAAAAACCTAGCATTTTTTTACATATATAAAATAGCATAGTAAATTCTAAATATCGAATCATTTTTCAGCTAATCCTTTTAGCCCAATTTCAATTTAAAATGACGATTCTGTTTGCAAAAACAATTTCTAATTTCATCTCATCGATGAAACGCGCAGTGAAAAACAAATCCTCTTACTCGAATATGAGGTCTGCGGTAAATTTCCTACTCTCGCTAAACCGAAATCCTTGTGGCATAACTTTGAATAAATCATCGAAAAATTCAATTGCGTTTATTTTTTGTTTTGTTTTTATTTTTTGTTATTGTTTTGTGTTGTTTTTTTTTTTTTTTCCTTATTTTCGAAGTCAATCTGATAAGCTGCCATAGTAACTACCTACGTTAACTGGGAAAATGCGATAAGCCTTCAGATAAACACCGCCGTGATTTTCATCCATTTTCACTTTGAAGATTGAAAGCGAATTCATTTATATATACGAAACCTTCCAATTTACCACCCACCTCTCAGGCTCATATTCCCAAGACAATGTGTAAAGCTACACAATACATGACACATGTGTGATACCTCCACACATGTGTTTTATTATCCTTTGAGGATTATGCAAAAGGTGAGAGTAATGGGAATATGTTTACACCATCTCACACCGTCACAGCAGCTTCAGACTACATATTGCGTCACAAGGAGATTTTGGGCTCATTTAAGCCTCTTGAGTAATGAATTTTTTGTCGCACATATACACATATGAATCCTCCTGTGTGTTGTCCTTGCTGTCCTTGATGTCCTTATAAATTCAATGGCTGCTTGTTGGTTGATAAAGAAAAAACCTATACCCTTTCTATGTTCTCTTATCTAGATATAGGTATATGTGTGTCTTTATATGTGTCTGTACACCTCCATACATATAATTGAGTTATACATTATATGAAAAGGTTCACAAAAGTGGGACTTATTTGCAAAAGAATAAAATAAAATTATTTATTGTCGAAACTGGTCACAGATCATTATGATTGATGATTCTGCAGAAATTGGATGTTTGGATTAAATAAGAGGGCAGAACGAAATGATATATGTGTCAGTGCGATGATGACTTGTAAGCCAATAACAGCAAAAAAGGTTAATTTATAAAAGCACAGTCTATAATACTCCAAGAAATAGAGAGATTTTTTATGTCCTTTCAGGATATTTGATTTGTTGGTCAAGGAAGCCTTTGTTGATGGATTTTATTTCGTATGATGATTGATAATATTGATTTGTGCTAAGTTTTATGGCTTTGTGTTATTTTTTCTATTAATATGCTGGCTTTATACTTTTACATAAGAGATGAATTGCGTTTTGATTTAAAAGAATTTTACAATTTTGATTAATGGTTACTTGGGGTGTGGGATTCTCCACACCCCAAGTACTACATATTTTTCATTCATATAATGACAGCACCATGGCACAGTCCTCATAATGAAGGTACTTTAAACAATCTTTTTAAAACATCAAAATTAAAAAGAACCATTTGTTATTTTTGATGGATTCGCTATAAAATGATGATATGTTTTACATTACTCAAATAAAATGCACATCATGCTCCGAAAGTCATAGATCATAATATTTTCTTGTTTTGATTGCTAAAATATTTAAAGTAGAATAAAATTGTACAAAACTCCTACTATTAGGTAGTTTAAAATTTAGTTAAACAATTTATTCATTCCCACACTGTTTCGTTAAACATTTAAACTTAAGATTTAAACATAAATTAAATAAATTAACAGTTAATTATGAAAAGTTAATAGTTCTCACTTTGCAGTTACACTGATTTGTTGAAAATTCTTTCTTTTTTAATAAAAATAATAAAATGAATGGTCACTGGTCAGAATCAGAATATAAAACGGTACTTTGAAATAAAATTAACCTTTCACTGGTCACTTCTTACCCTTGTCTACAATTCAAAATATTTGTTCGCGTGTGCCTCACTGAGAGAAGAGGACGACGGACAACAAGGAATGATAGTTGAAAAACAACTAAAAAGTAACAACAAGCCTAATATGCTGCCAGTTTATTTTTTTCAAATCTGACAGATTTCACTGTAAAAGTTAACAAGTTAAGTCAAACAAATTTAGTGTTCGTATTTTAAATTCAAACTGGGTGTTAGAGAACCATTAAAGAAGCCAACATTATTGAAAAGTGAACTCAAAAATCTAAAACTAAGTCAAAAACTAAGAAACTTAAAAAAAAAATGCTTTAAATCAAATGAGGCAAGTTTAGGATTCATAAACAATCAAACATGGCATTAGGATGATAGAGAATGCGAAAAAAGTGGGTCTGGCAATTCTGTCTGTCTTTCTCTATATCGAGTAACAGCCTACGTTGCTGAAGTGATTTTCATCAAACTTGGAAGTTAAAGATTCCGTGGAGAGGAAATTTTTTTTTTTTTTAGGATTAAAATTAACGGTTCCTGTGATATTGCGAAAATGAAAAAAAACTTATTTTATCAAAAACGAATCTCACGATTTTGATTATAATTTTTAGATGCACTACACTTAAATGTGACATACTTTTGAGATAAAAAAATATTTTTTTTTTATCGACTGATAACGGTAACTCCCATAGACCCGTTTTCCTTTTTTCTAATTTTCTCGTAACGATTTAACTGATTGAAATGAAATTTTTAATACAAAAAGTTTTCAGCAATTTTGAAAGAACTGCATACCAAAATTTCCAAAAAAAGTTTAGATTTTTTTTTTTTTTTTTCAAAAATCGGTTTTTTGATCATTTTTTTGGAAATTTTGATTTTAGGTGTGCAATAATATTTTGAGGCTTGAGTATTTTTATATAAAAAAATATTTTTTTTTGCTTAAGAGGCTATAACAATTTTCAATTTTTTTTTTTTTTAATCAAATGGCGTTCTTTGTTTGGAGCTCAAAATAATTAAAGAAGTTGTTTAAGTCATTTTAGTGGTGAATTTTTATAAATATAAAAATTTTGCTGTTTTAATATTTTATTAAAATGTGGGAAGTGAAGATTAATTTTGATGCCAAATCTGATGACTTCAAAACCAAGTCAATACATGACTACTTTATTAAAAGTTATAATCAATTTGAATAAGACCAAATCCAGGTAAAATCGGTGATACACTCGTGAAATTTGGAAGAGAGGTTTTTATTTGAATCAAAAACGAGTCTATTCCTTTAAAATATTTTTGGTAAAAGGGTGTTTTCTAATAAAGGGGAGAGTTATGTTTGAAATAAATAAAATGGTAGAATTGTAATATTTTACATAAAAACCATGAGAAAATTAAAAAAAACTTGAGTTTTTTAAGGGACGTGAAAATATATTTGACTAATTTTGAAAAAAAAAATAACTATACTAAAAACGCTACTGAGATAAAAATATGTCAAAATATTTCATTTGCCATTGAAATCAAGAACAATAAGAGTCCATAAAATTATATTTAGTGAAGAGGTGTATTTCGACGAGGAAGAAAATCGCAAGAATCGAAGAATATAAATGGCACGTTAAAAAAAAAGTAGGCATTACCGTTTCATTTGTCATAGGAACCAAAAATCAAATAAGTCCATAAATTTTTTTTGAGTAAAAGGGTGTTTTTTTGTTTTAAAGTGGAGGGAATATGTGAAACTAGTGCTTTGCATCTCCTACAAAATTGTGAAATCTGGTAAAAATGATATATTTGGCCTAGAAATCATGAAGCCATCAAATTGTTTTGAGCCAAAAATTGTTTATTTTTGTAGAAGGAACAAAATGCCGGAGTATGATAACTTTGACACTGCAAAATATTTACGGATTCCCTTAGAGGGAAGCATTTTTGTGCTTTATTTTTATTTTAAGTGGTATTTTCCAAAATTATCACCCCACCTATACGGGTACATACAGTTAGACCTATGCAAAGTATGTAGGTACCCGTATAGGCGGAGTGATAATTTGAAAAATACCACTTAAAATGAAACTAAAAGTATTAAATAATAACGACGATACAACAACGGTAGGTATGAGAGCATAACGTCCATTTTTGTTTTGATTTTATTTAAAGTTTACAAACACGCATGACTCATTTTCTTAAGTGTTTGCTCCTCTATTTTAGAGGGAAGCAGAAGGGTTCAACGAAAATGATTAAAAACTCGGTTTTTGAAATATGACTATAATTTTGTCAAGGTTTTCTTTGGCAGAATCTCCAGAATTTCAAGTGGTACTGACGTAATTTGTATTTTTGTTCTTAGAACAACTTCTTTCTATATTTTTTGACAATAATAACAATTAAATAAATAATAGTTTGTATAGTTTTTAACCATAATCGAATTTCTTTATTGTAATAGGTACAATAATCTTGAAACACCAATATTATTGTTTTAAACATGGCTTCCGATAATTTTCTTGTCTAACGGTTAGTGCGACTGTTTTTTGTATTTTAAAACATAATGATATCAAAATTGTCCCAATCTTAAAAAAAGACGCCAAATCTCTGTCTAACTGTTATGTCTCAGTGATAAAGTTAACATAAATTGATTCCCTTAAAAATGTCAATTTTTTACAACAACAACAAAAGCAAACAAAGTAGTTTCTCCTCGGTTAAATCATTTTCCCTTGAACAATAATGTCCTCATTTAAAGTTTGGTCTGCCGCTGTTTACAAAACAATTTTAACTATTTTCCAAACTGAATTGAATTTCGCTCAGCATGGGATCCTTGTTATTGGAAAAACCTCTCCAAACCATTTCCACACACACACACACAAAACAAATCAATGACAATATGCTGCTGACGACGACGACGACCAAAGCAACAAACGTTGACAACAAAGACGCAAGAAGAACGACTGTTGTACTAAAAGGTCTGATAAACATACTGCCCTGTCCCAATTCAACCCATAAAGTATACTGTTCTATCCCAGCTATACATATATAGGATCCTTTTGTAGATTTTCAATTTTCTTTAATGTTTAACCGTTTTGTTAAGGATTTGACGCCTCCCATGCGGCAAGCAACACCAACACCACACCAACAGACGACTAACTTTAGCTCTAAGTTTCCCTATCATCTAACGAAGAAAGTTAAGAAGAGATATTGATTACGACAGTGCCTGTGCCGCGCCATCGATCGTTTGTCGATAGGTATTCTTATCTGCTGGTAAAAGACAAATAAAAAATGTCCTGGCCTGTTATTTTGTGAATTTATCATCTTTGTCGAAGGATAAAGGCAATAACAAGTGTGTGTTTGACAAAAGCATTTATCGTGTTGTAGTCGTCGCAGAAAAACGTTTTTTTTTTTTAGCATGAAAATTCTATAGAGACAAAAAACATCCTTTTTTATGCGTTTTAGAATCCTGTCCGTTTTCACTATTATTTCGTTTTTTTTTGTTCTTCTTTGAAAAGGATTCGCATAGAATAAGTTAAACCTGCTATTTTCACGATGACTTGTTTGGTAAGGGTTTTTCCTTTACAATAGTATCTTCACTATTTTTTTTTTCCAATTTAAATGCGATCTGCTTATAAAAATGAAAAAGAATTAAATTTTATTCCCAAAAAAAAAAAAAAAAAGTAACTAGAAAATGAATCCCTAACCGGAAACGAATTAGGTCATTGCTAAATTCCCAGACAAGACATTCAACTGGACTTATCTTTGACAAAAGGCAGCAACAAAAAAAAACACGAAAAATCGATTTCTATTTAAAGATCTGTTACTGTTAGTCTTTTGTGTCCAAGGACCATTAATTCTAGATTGATTAATTCAGATAAATACTAAGGAAGGAGTCAATTTCCTTAAAGAAAAGCAAAACAGATTTGTATGAGAGGAAATGAGCAAACAGTTTAATCTTTATATTCTCCTTTAGTCTATTCTGCTTTGTTCTTTATAATAATGTTATAAATGTATTGTAACTTTGAAGTTGAATAAGTTAAGTTTTTTGGGTCATTTCTTGTAAGAGTAATGGGAGAATATTTGAATAACAAACAAAATGAGAAAATTTGTTGCTTAATTTTGGAACCCTTTTTTTGTTTTTTTTTGTTTTGTGGAAGTGGTTTCAGATTGTCTTCATGGAATTTCAATAGCAATTACTTTGTCAACAAGGATCAATCTATTTGATGTTTATCTTTATTGCTTTGACATTCTTTGTTTTATTTAAGTTGATGGGAAATAATGTCGTTATTTTGACAAATTTATCGATTTTCAAGCAAAAATTAAGCTTTTGCAATTAGAGTTTTAAGTGGAGTAACTTTTTCAGCTCGAAATATGGAACTATCTTGGAACAAAACTGCTCTGACTTGGATGATTTTTGAAGTTATACTTCTTTACCGATGGCGGTTATAAAAATATTCAACCAGTAATAACACATAGATTTTTTCAGCCCATTACTACTGTTTTTTTTTCACACAGACACTCTTATAAGTAAGAAAAGTAACAACACACTTACATTTTATACTAAGCTTATTTTTTTTTATTTTTTTGCGAACACAATAAATTTATTAAATTACAGATAATAATCTGACTGATTAATTTTCTATACTATTGAAAGAAAAAAAACTTAATACACCAAAAGATAAGTGGTATAATTTAAGATTCTTGGATTTTTTGAAATTCCACCGGGAAGTTAGGGTAAAATGGGGTAGTAGAAAACAAATGTTTGCACATCTCAAACAGTATAACGTTAACAGTTTGAAAAAAAAATTTTATTAAATAAATAAATTGAAATTATGATGGGTTTAAGTTAAAAAAGAAATTCTAAAAATCAACTTTTCAAGTTAAAAATTATTATCCAAATTCAAATATTTTTGTATTTCTAGTTATGCACATTATTAAATAATGACAAATCAAAATGCTTAATTGGGCGTTTTTGAGCTTTAAAATAACCATACGTATTTTGAAAGCTTATGTGGGTGGTTTAATTGATTTTAAAAAAATCAGGGAAAAACGGGAAAAATATTTTTATAAAAAAATAATGATAGGAAGTATAATTTCTGGTGCGCGTACATGAGTACACACACCTTATTTTTAAAGTTCTTTCAAATTCTATTCTATTCATTGGATTGACTTAATTTAAAATGTAAATAAAAACAGTTTTTTTTGGCAATCAAAAAAACATAAATGGTAATCTTGTATTGAAATCCGTTGTATTTAAATACACTATTTTCTGCTTTAAGTCAACTTTTGAGAAAATTGCTTTTCCGGGGTGAAAATAGACCGCTATCTTTGCTAGTTGTTTTCCTTAAACAAACATGCAAACATTTTGTTTATTTTATAAAATTTTAATTAAATTTTTTGATAAAAAAAATGTTTGGTCACAAAAATCTTAGTGGTAAGTTAAATTAAATGCACGACTGTATCGCACGAACTTGCTCATGTAGTCCAAGGGTATTATGTATTAACTTAGATTGAAAATTTTAGCTTTTGGTTGATAAATATTAAAAATGGCATACCAAGTTTTTTTTGAAAATTTTTTATTGAAAGATAGTTTTTTTTAAAAACGGCTCGAACGATTTTTTAAAAAAGAAAAAAACTAATAATTTATATTTTTAAAAGAAATTATATCAAAAAGCTTAATCAAAATTGTTAGAGCAGTTTTTGAGAAAGCTAGAATACTTTAAAAATGTTAAATAGAAAGTTCTAGATGAAATATTCAAAAACAAAAACAAAAAACAACAGCTTTTGAAATTTCGTTAAAATCATCTGAACCAAACTTGAAGTAAGTCCATGTGGTCAGGCAAAGAAAATGTGTACGGACACACGGACCACTTTTTTTGACTTTTCCATAATCGTAATATTGGTTTTGAATAAAATCTAACATTTTTTTTTTATTGGAAACCAATACTTGCAAGTAAAAAAATCTCTAAAAGAGCGGCAATTTTTAACCGGTAACTGTTAAGGTATTTTTGAATACTCACATTTGAAAAGCAGTAGTTACTCCACTATTAGTAGTGGTTTCCAAAATTTAAATTTGACTAGAGCAAAGTTATGCATTAGATATTTGCAATTTAAAAAGTCAAAAACGTTTTATTTCCAAAAATTTATCATTGGTTAATATGTTTGATTGTTCATGTTCAAAGGTATAAGATAATTTTAACAGAAAGAGAAAAAACTGTTTAAAAATAATAGCAGGTTAATGGATAATTTAATGGCACATTTTACATTGAATTATAGTTCAATCAAACAAGACCCCAAAAATGAGTCAAATCATACAAGAAAATTATAAGTGGGCTAGGCATTTATTTGCATTTTGTTCGTTCTGAGGCTCCACAACTTAATTACTTTAGCTTACCAGCTACGATTCGAATGGGAATACTAAAGAACATACAAAATCGCAGCTGCGGATCGAACTAAGCTGAGGTGAATAACTTATACAAAAAGTACTCTGCGTCTTGCAATGTTGCTATGGTTTTGCAACATAAGACTCAACGGCAGACTAAAACATGGAGTTTGGGTTAGAACAGGATAAAAGTCGTATCCAATGGAAACTTATTACTTTTCATTTTTTTTTTTTAACTAAAACTTATTAATCACAAGATCCTTTCCACATCCACATAATCCTTTTTTTATCATTTTGTAATATCTATTTTCATATATCTCTTTCCCACAATAATATCGATAACTTTTAGCAGACCCAAAACTTGTTGGCCTAATTGATTTAAGTTCGTTTCTTATATTTTCAATTTGAATTACATCAAGTAATCCTTCTGCACAATAAAACAAAGAAGAGAGTTCTAATCGATTTTGTCTGACCCTAAGGAATTATAATCAAAAAAAAAAAAAAAAAAAACGTTTTCTGCACATTTTCAGCTAATACCATGTGAATAGGTTCTTAGCTTCCGGGATGTTTCCCTTTTTAATGCCATAAATCTCTTTCTATACATATTTAAGGCTAATTCAACTCACACAGAAAAAAGAGGATGCTCCACACAAAAAGAACAACGCAAATAAGCAAAAACAAAAAACAAAAAAAAAGGCTGAAACTAATCGACCCTCCGCATATAAGGAAACATTTTGTCCATTTCTATATGCGACTTAAATAAGAGTAGATACACGGTTGGTTAAATTTATGTTTGGGCTTTTATTTTTTAGTACAAGAGGAAACATATACCTAAACCTTGGTCCAAGTAACTCATAATTATATGTTTTGTAACCCGTGTTACAGTTTTTGACATTGAAATAATTATTATACTGAAAAAAAAGAAACAAAAATAAACCTACCTACTCCAAGGAATGTATTTTTTTTTTTCCTTATGAGCCACGAAACGAAGTACCTTTTTTTTCAAATCAAGGATAATAAGAAGTGCCTACCTATATTCCACCTACATACGCTCACGTTTCATGTACTTATTTGTTTTTATAGCTGGCCGGAAAGTTAACGTTCAGTTTTACAACAAGCAGAGGGAGCATTCATCATGGTTGTGAAGAAGCAGGAAACAAGGACGAGGAAAACTACGCAGCAATTTTGTGAGTAATTAAGAACATCAATCATTTTACCTTTAAAAGGTTAAGTTTATATTAAGAGGAAAACTTTCCAAGGTAAGGTTATAGGGTATTTTTTTAGGATATGAAAATGAAAAAGGATATGCAATGGAATAATAAAATGAACGAGCATGTTTTTGTGTTGGTGTGACTTTACACAACAAAACTGATTAAATGGTCGTTTGCTTTTCGATTAATTTAATAAATACGGACCAGTAATTTGGTTTTCTTATTTATCGAATGGCTTAACTTTGCTAAATTATCAATAAATTATTTTTCTGTTTAATTCTTTGCCGTGTTTGACTTAAAAAAAGAAACAATGTTTCGCATGCTTATTAAGAATTTTAAAATAAAATTCTATTAAACTTTTTTGTGTACAAACCACTAAAATGTTTAATAGAATTTTTAAACCAATTTAAAATCAGAAAAGGAGCTGAGTATCGCCTATCAAATATTGTAATTGACCAAATATATCTCTTGAAAGTATAGAAAATAATGGTTGGTTAACCAAGTTTAATTTTTTTCAGTAGAACAAAAATGTTACGCATACGCCACAGTGACCCACCACGTTAATAAATTTATAAGAGGTTGTATCTTTGATAGTTCGTTTTCAGTCTTTAAGTTACTTAAATAATCAAAGCAAATGCAACAATTATTGCCTTAATTTATTATTTAAAATATCAATGGAGTCCCAACGAAATCGAAACATTATTATAACAAGAGCCTAACTCACTATGAAATTTAATAAACTTCTAACAGCAAGTATGTCTGTGAACGAGGTTAACAAACTTTATAACCAACATTGCAGAAAGAATTATAAATACAACTTGGACCTTATAAATTTTTAAAAATATTGAGGGAATTATTAATCTAGCTTCGGTGGAAAAAAGGTGGCTCTAATAATAAAAGTGCTTAAGATAATTCAACTGAATGCACAAAACAAAATTGTCAACTTTGTGACAGAATTTGAAAAACTTATTTTAGCCTAGTGCAATATGATTATTTATTTTTACTTGTAAAAATAATTGGCAGCAATATTCTTACTCATATCTTAAAAGTCCCATCAATGTTGAAATCAAATTGTCTAATTGACGAGTTTAGACAAAAATATCAGAGATATACAAATCAATCCAGTCAGGAAAATTGTGTATGGTGATTGGAAATATACTAAGGCGTGAAGATGCAAATAAGGCCTGTTTAATAGTAAATAAAATGCACGACTTGATCGCAAGTACCTGCTCTTATAGACAATATTAAACTTTTCAATTATGATTTTGTAAATGCATTTTGGAAAAAAATAAAAAAAAAATACCATAATTTTTTCACCAAAATCATATGAAGCGTTTTTGAGAAAAAATTGTTTTTCTGAAACTAGTATGTCAGGCACCGATATTTTGCATTTATTCCAAACAGGAATGTTTCCGAGGAACTCCTCTCGTGTACCAATTTCGAAATACTTTTTTGCATATGTGGCCTGTTTTTCCAGCTAGATGTTATTTATGATCCTCTTTGCTAAATTTGTTCTTAAATTTCAATGTTTCGTTTGAAGTTTGCATTCTCAAATAGAAAAGTCGTATTATATTCTACATCATAACCCGTATGCAAGCACGTTTTTGAAATTTGCTGTGAAATCGATATTTAACAAAATTCTAAAACTCTCCTAACCCATTTGAACTATAAATACTACCAAAAAACTAACCATTCCCTTGACTCCTGGTACATATTATAGTTTTTCTTTGTGTACCTATCGCCACACTCAACATTTTGTATGCCACTTACATACCACACATTTTACCAACACATACATTCCGTTGACTTGCAAATCCCTTAGCAAACCATCATAATGGTAGCCATTCACTACATACCCGAATTTCCATGCAAAAAAAAATGACACAATCCTCCCATAGAGGGTATAGTTATTCATGCCCATTCACATATTTATGTAGTCTAGCATTAATAACAAAGTCAAGAGAGGAATCCGTTTTATTTGCGAGAGAATTTGGTGGCAAACTCAGAAAAAATGACTCCACATTGTCGGAAGCATGCAACAATTTAACCAGCCAGTCCCAGTCAGTTGTGGTGGTGTTGGTGGTAGTAGGCTCCTATGTAAACATGTTCCAAAAAAAATTGTATAAGTCGAAATAAGTTTTCTGCGGAAATCCTATAGATACACCATAAGTGTAGGTATATAATTTTTTTTTTTAAATCATCTTTTTGGTTGAATTTGCTTTTCCTTTCACACTTTTTGACATTTTTCATGGGATACTTTTTTTATTTGATCCATTTTCTTTAAATTTTATTCTAAAGGCAATTTAAATATTCGAAAAAAAAATTAGGCTTATGCCTACATTGATTTGTCATTACTAGAACCGAACCGTCATGCATTAACTGTCCAACAAGAGTAATTTTTTTAATACCAGCAGATTCTTCCAAATCTGTTGTGCTGAATGTTTTCAACGATCGTCTTTGCTTTTTTACTAGAGGTATTGACTTTCATTCTCTGATCTGACGGTGGCCGTATAAATTTCTGCTGATTCACAACAGTGTATCTGTCGCTCGTAATAAAATCGAGACGATACTAATTGAGTTACGTTAAGCAAATCAAAGACGTTCTCTCCTTAAAGTAAGGGATTAAAAGTGTCATTTTAGTTGCTCATAAAATTTTGAATTAATAGATTTGATTTTTATTTTATTTATTTCAAACTGGTAGCTTTTAATATTACTGGCAAATTGATAAAACATTGAATTACTTTATAAAAATCTTAGAATTTGCTTTTAATAAAAATACATTAAATAGTGTTCCCGAAAATAATGAAGCCATCAGAAAATAATGGCAACTGTGGTGTTATTAGTCAAATATGACATCATAGGTATATTCCTTAAAAAAACCTCTTGTACTATTACAGAGTACTTACGAAATAGATAACTTTTTCAAGTTTTTTTTACAAACTTTATAATAAAACTTCATATTCAAGACATATTTGCATTAGACTCTGATTTAAAATACCAAAAATATGCAGATTTGTGTATCTCATGCATAGCCCAAAAGCGTTCCTGGAAATGACGTTCCCGAAAATGACGTTTTGATCGTTATTATTGTTTATTTTTTTTACATACAAAAGCAAACGCAATATTTTTGAGGTTTTATTGTAGTGGGTTTGAATTTCTATCATAAAATCCTCAATACTTTTAGTTTTGATCTTTATTTATACCTAAATAGGCGTTCCCGAAATGACGCTTAACTGATTAACGCCCCTCATATATTAAATCTAATTTCAATTACCATTTCAATTTAATTTATTAATGCCAGAAAACTATTTATGCAACAATAAACCAATTCTATGACATACAGGACAGACCATTTGTAGCGCCAACTGCACGTTAAAAAAATTGATATTTTGTTACTTTAACTACAGTCAGACATATTCCTTCGGGCATTTTTTATTTAAAAAGAAATAATGAATATTTTAATTTTTTTTTATGTAAGGCACGTGAGAATTCTTGAAGAAAATTTTGCCTGAACAATGTTAAGAATGCATTTTTTGTCACTTTAATTTCAGTTTTTGAGTAATGGCAGCGTTCCCAGAATGATTTTTCTGCTATGTTTGATGTTAAGAAAGTAAATATGTACATTAGGAGATTCATCTCATTTATTTTAACCGTACGTCACGAGTTAATTTTAATTCAGTGTTGGCCAAAATTTAGTTCTGTCTTATTCCTCGACATAAATGGGTTTGAACGGATTGATATATTCAGTGCGCAGATACTGGCCCAGCTGCTGATATTTTTGAGGGACGTTTGCAGGACATTAGGCAAGGTTGGAACGAAGATTTCTGAACATATTAAAACAGAGTAAACTATATTAATTTGACATACATAGGTAAGATTTAGTTTGACTAAGATCTTGTTGACCACCAGTAACGAAAGAAGTGATAGGATATTAGGATCCCTCTCTTACCACAAGTTTACTGATACCAATTTCTGAATTTACAATTTTAGTTGGAGCCATCCAAACTTCACAAATTGAACTGTTTTGGACTTTGGTGAAGGTGGCTTGTCAGGGAAGGCTTCTAGTGTATATATACTTTGAAGTGGATTAATTTCTCAAAAGTTCCCATTACCTTGGAAAATACCTCATTATTGGTTGGCATTTTAATAAATAAATATGACGGCTTAAGAAAAAATTACTTTGCTAAGCCCCAAGCCTTTAAAGAAACATCCTCCACCTAAAATATGCTTTTTAATTTGACCATAAAGTGTTAAAGTTTTGAAGGATTAACTTATTCAAAGTGGATGGTGTGTCCCCATTCAACAAAAAAACCACAAATAATGATTTCCTGGAAAAAAAATTAAATTATTTTCCAATAAAACTGAGATTCGTTAAACATTTATTTTCAATATGGTTTTAAACGCCTCACCAATTTAAGTGCAAGTCCATGTGACCTGTTTTTTATTTCGTTTTTCTTAAAAAGCCGCTGGCCTAAAATGATAAAGAAATAAAAGCAAAAAGCAAAAAAAAAAAAGGCAATCCATTCTGCTTGGTTGCACATTCACACACGAGTGCCGATGGCAACGCCGACGATGATGCCGTCTTTGCGAATAAACAAATGAAGAAATAACAAAAAGGCATTAAAGCAAGACATTTTAGATGGGAATTTATTTTAGAATCCTTTTTTGAAGAATCCTTTTTTTTTTGCTGTTGTCTTGCATAGGCGAGGAGTGGAAGAGGCGGAAGATTGAAATGTCCCAAAAGCGAGATGTCAATTTATCGATTCTCATTTCAATGTTGACAGTTTAATTCAATTTTCATTGGATGTGTTTTCTTTTTTGTGCTTTTATTTATTTTTTTTTTTGTGTTTGTCCTCTTTGCTTTGGTTAGTTGTTTGTTAGATTGGACATGATTTTTATACCACCAAACCATTTTAAACCTTTCAATAAAAATCTATGATTTGATGTGTCTTTTTGGCCTTATATCTTGGGGTATACCTTTTATTTGTTAGGGTTTTGGTTTCATGTTTTTTTTTTTCTTATGTTTTTATTTAGGGTTAAGATAAAAGATGATGTAGTTATAACAGAAGTTAAATAGAAGCTCTTGCAAGTGAAAATTTACTGGTGTAGTTGTTAGAATACGATAGATCTAGGGGTATAATATTCCCATTTATTTTTCGGAAAAAAAAATATATACGACGAAGGCCAGAATCCCGAAAACCCAGAATCCCAAAAACACAAATTTTCGCAAATTTTTCATTATATAAAATTATTCGGGATTCCGATTTCGGTATTTTGGGTTTTCTGGATTTTGGGTTTTCAGGATTTTGGGTTTTCTGGATTATAGGTTTTTGGAATTCTGGGTTTTCGGAATTCTAGGTTTTCTGTATTCTGGGGTTTCGGGATTCTGGGGTTTCGGAATTCTGAGTTTTCGGGATTTTTGGTTTGATCATTTCGGGTTTTCAGGAATTCGGTTTTTAGAATTTTTACCCCAACCAGTTAAATGAACATAAAACCTAGCATAAAACTCTCGTAAATTACGCGTTAAAATCCAAGTTCTATGAGCTTTTCTAGTACGTTCTTATACACGTTTAACACAAGCATTTGAACGACTAAAACTCCCGTAGGTTAAAAACCCTCGTAAGAGCACGTGAAACCGTATGGAAAATGCTCGTAAACAAGAGTTAAACGCAAGTAGGTATAAACACCCGCATTTTTACGAATATTAAAAAAACTTAATTTTTCTTAGAGTTGTGTGTGTACTGCAACAAGCAAGGTTAATAAACTTTGGTACCGTTTTTATTGTTTCTGATTTTCTCGTAAGCGGTTGGATGGATTCGATGACAATTTTTATTCAAAAAGTTTTCTGCAATTTAAAATTTTGTATCATATTAAAATTTTGAAGATTTTTTTCTTGTATTTTATTTTAAGGAGAAAAATTTTGGACTAATGACTAACGTCTGGTCAAAATATTGGTAATTTTCTTTTAAAAAATTCAACTGACATTTTTTTTAATCTAAAAATTAAATGATCCCCCGGTGATAAAAAAAAAACCACTCTACGCCACTGGATTGCCATCTATACGTCAACCGATAACGTGGTGTCGGTCGTAAGGATCGAAGAGATTTTCAACAGACCCCCGACATTTTATTTTGCCAAACGTTCCAATATACGAAAACGGTCTCCATAAACATTGACTCCTGCTTAACCATATTAAAAAGTCAAAGGGGACATCTCTCTGATATCCGCATTTAATCCTTAAAATATTTTTAACTTTTTCCATCTGTTGAGTCAAAATCATCAACATTTTTACTGACAGCACTTTTATGTAATTAATTAAAAGCCCATCTCCTGCTTCCTATATAAAATTACCCTAAAGGATAAGATCGCAAAAATAAACGATTCAATTTTGTTGCTTTTGTACATCCCCTGTTTAATCTCTTTGAACGTTAAAACAAAGAACAAAGATATATAATATATGTACTACTATTAATTCCGAAAGCTATATTATGTAGGTACCGTTTTTACAACAAGAAGTTAATGTCTCGTCGAAATTCGAAATAACCCATATCAATGGATCTGATACAAGAGAGGCTATATGGACTGGAAACCAGCCGTTGTTGATTCGATTTATTATATAAAAATCGAAGCTTGTACCTACTAAAGAGAACCAACTCGTAGCAATGGAAGTTACAACATAATACGTAGTGCTTCTTCCGTAGCAGACTCTTGGGAGGGGCAGATATTGGCATTGACTTGTGTGTGATGCCTCTGGGTGGATGCACTTTATGGGAATTTAAGTGCTCGTTCCACGCGCCATCGATTGCCAGCTATTGGAAGGAACAAAAAAAAAAATCAAAATAAAGAAAATGACTGAGTGGCATTTATAGGAACTTGTGTGTGGGAGTCATTAGCGCCCAACTTCTGGGAAAAATTATTAAGTCATTTTAAAACTCGATTTGGGCAGAGATAAAACTCTAAAAAGCTTTCGGAATTACGGGTCCTATATTTGATTGCGTTTTGATTAAAATTTTAAATTGGATTTTTTTTATAAATTCCAGTAAAAGTGTTTTACGAAGTTTCCGTAAGAAGACACATCATAAAACGACATTATAATTGATCATCAATGTGTAGAGCTGCTAAGATGAGATTCATTATTTCATTGTCTTGGCGAAAGTGGTTGAAAAAATGAGTTGGTCTTTCAGCGACAATTTTTCTCACTTTTTTTCAAGAAGAAAAACTTTTTTTTTCAACAGCTTTCAACCAAACTCAAAGCAAGGAAGAATATTAAGTTGGAAAAAGAGGAATCAAGGATTTGCAGGTATTTGCGGGCATATAGCTTAACTTTGGGTATAGATCAATACAGGAAATAATACGTCTGCTTTTTTCCAAGAATAGTGCAATAGAAAATTTTGTAGAGCATTTCCTTAGAAATAGCAATCTATAACCTCATCCAATTCTTTAAAAGAAGGATTTGTTTTATTTTAAAAAAAAAAATACAAAAAAAAACTTATGAGAATTTTTTTAAATGTCCTACAGTAGTGTTTCAGGTGAATTTCTATTACAACAAATGGATTTGTTCTGTCAACATGCAAAATACATATTAATACTCATGCAATCTCCTTTTAGCGGAAAACATTCTCGATGGTCGTTCCGATAAAAATGGGGCGATAAGGACCAAATCCAAACAAGTGAACAAAAAGTATTTTCCATCGACACAAAAAAAAAAAATTGAATTGTTTTCCTCCATGTATCAAAATGACAAGACTCTTGACAGGGCTTACAAATGAGTTTTTATTTCCTGCATTTTATTTGTAAATATATTTAACTCGTACCAAGGTAGAAAAAAATGAACAATTTAATTGATTTTATTTAAAATTCTGGTGATTTTTTTTGTTGCTATTTCGCACCTAAAACAACTTGAATAGTGGATTTCGAAATACAGGAAATTGTGTAGTTTATTTATTGTTGTTTTATTTTTACTTTTAAGGCCTTTTATTTTGTAGATTAAAGTTTTTTTTTCATTTGTTAGACCAATTGAAATGGATTTAAATGTTTTTTTCTTTTCAAAAAACGAATAAATATCTATACGGATTTCGAGCAAGTATTTAACTGCAACTGATGGACTATAAATATAAATTTTAACTGCTTCAACACGACTTAGTAAATTGATTTTCTAAAAATTAAACAAAAGTGTGGAGTAGGATTCTGTGAGTATTTTGGGTAAGAGTTCCAAATTTTCTTGTGAAATTGCATATTGCAAATATATCCTATTTAATATCAAAGAGGTAGTGTATAATTTGTTGATATTTTAAAAAGTTTAAAAAGTGATAATGCTTTGCAGAGTCCATAAGCTTGATTAAGATTTATCTTTGAACGTTAGCTTGCACAAAATTTGGCTTTGGTTTTACAAAACTGCACAAAACTTGTAGTGATTTTCACTGGATTCACATGTGGGCATTCTGGTTGGTAAGGTTTGTTACTGTTTTCCGCCATTATGGATTTTAGTTTTTTGTTTAATATCTTGGATTGTGTTATTGATACCAAAAAAAAAGTTTGTAATCTACTTTGCCAAATTGTATCAATTTTTATACAAACCCATTTTTTCCTGTTTTTTTTTTTAAGCTTTAAAGTATATGTTTATGTTCACATCTACAAATTGATATTTAAGATATTTAATACTGAGAGAACAAATTTCCCAAACGACTCTTTCGTTTGATGGACAATTTTTCGGCTTCGTTTGCAGCAAATTCTTAGTTTCGTTTGGGTTAAACAATTTCTGCGAGCGAAAAAACAAAATTTTATTAGATTTGTACCGGTGAACTCTCGCTTACGCCAGTAAACAAAATGGGAGAACGAATCGTTTGCATGAAACGACTTTTTTTAGAAAAAAATAAAACATTTTAAAAATAGTTTGAGCCGTTTTATTTTCATGTTTTTTGTATATATAATTTTGAAAGGACTTTTTAAACAAAAACGAAAATTTGCCCAAACGACTTTTTCGTTTGCTGGACAATTTTTCGGCTTCGTTTGCAGCAAATTCTTAGTTTCGTTAAACAATTTCTGCGAGCGATAAAAACAAAAGTTTATTAGGTTTGAACAGGCGAACTCTCGCTTACGAAGCCAGTAAACAAAATGGGAGAACGAATTGCTTGCGTCAAACGACTTTTCGTTTGTTGCATAGAAATTGTTCGACTACAACTAAGTTTGCAGCAGACTCCTTAATTCGTTTCAGTGAAACAATTTATGCAAACGAATAAAAAAACAAAACAAATTCAGCGTAACATCGGTGAATGAACTGGTGACCTCTTGATTTCAAATAAAGGCTGTTGTTATTGCACCACGTATTAGATAATTTTCGTCTAGCATAGAATGCGTATGACCACCACAAACATGGAGGCGATTATTAGGAACATTTTTTTCCTCCAGTCATTTATTGTAAATGAAATGTATATTTACATCAAAATTGAAGTTCTTTGCAACAAACTACTTTGTGGAGAGGTTCTTCGAAAACTATTCATTCGTTTGTTGCAAACAATAGAATTTTCTAGTAATCGAAAAGGTGTTTCGATGTAAGAATGGGAAACATTTTCGTTTGTCGCAATCAACTCATAAAAATGAGTTCCAAACGAATGGGTTGTTTTGCATTATGTTTGCTGTAATAGAATTACAATTTAGATCAAATGTAATACATCTGCTTCGAATGAAAAACTTTTGCGGGAATTGTTTTAACTTTTCAGCAAATGATTTTTATTTAATTCAAAGGGTATTCACTTATTCAGTAGTCGCAAACGAAGCACAAATAGTATTTCAATGCGTGAACGTTTTTGAGAATGAAGATTAAAAAAAAAACAATTAACTGCATAGCTTAAAACTTTATTAAAAAGATTATTATCCTCATTCAATGGTTTTGTATATATTTTCACGTAAATAAAAATCGAATTGCTATTTCCAAACATACATTTCTTACTTGTTGCATCGCCAGTCTATTTGCCCAATTTCAAACTGCATTAAGAATGAGTATATTGATTTTATATTAATAAGTTTTAAAAAAAATCCCAACCTTCAAGAGTTGTTGTCATTTAAACTTTCAAACTGCATAATCTCTAACTCACTTAAAAAATTACTTTTGTTTTGTGACCAAAGCTCTATAATTTGTTATCCTGTAAACTATACTTGGTCTTTCGTATTATTCAATATTGGTAATAAAGTTAGAGGGTATTATAGAGTCAGAGAGTACCTTTACCTATACCTTGTGGGGAGAGAAGTTGTCAAAGTTTAAGCAATAAATGTAACTATTATACGAAGGCTAAGGTGCCTACATGATTGGTTCTAGCAATAAAGTTCCTTGTCATGTTTTACCTACTAAACGAGTATTGGGAAAAGTTCTATTTAAACAAGAGCGTCGTCGACAGCGGCGATAGGTGAGATATAGATAAGGTTCCTATTGTTAGTTGTTTCAAGGCAATTGACGATTTATGTTATTACAGTTTTAAGAAAGTTACACGAAGGAATAGATTTTCTGTCGAACCGAACAGACCAAGGATTCGAACGTCCTTAATACAGCAATGATATTATGTGCGGTTCTTCCTTAGCTATAATATAGGTACACTCTGTATGCAGAATAAGAGCAAGAGAAAGAAAATAAGAAGTGCAAGCGTTGCAGTAAATAACTTTGTGTCGAGGACAAAGAAGTTTTGTAAAATCCAGGTACCAGAAACTTCCTTATAGAAATTCTGCATTCAACAACAGAATACAAAAAAAAAATTCAGACAAAATACACTTTGAAAACTATTAAAGTATAAATAGTATCTGGATGGAAATTGAGTACTCTTCTCAAGTAGGTACAACATTGGCAAAGATGGGAAAAGGAAATAAGTAGAGACTCTTTCAAACGAAACAAAGTTCATTGAAATCTTTTGAAATCATCCTCTGTGATTAAAACACACAAAATTTACTTGTATTAATAAATGGCTAACAACTGGAGATACCTATGCTGAAAATGAAATAAAGAAACGAAAATATTTTAGAGACCAAACAAAGTACAGGGTGATTCAGTTTTCTGAAGACAGATCAGCCTAGAGTTATTAATGGATGTTGAAATTTGACAGCAAATTCCATCATCTTGAAGTGTTGTAGAATTAAAAGTAGTCCTTGAATCAGATAAATCCGTTTCAGGATGCTTTCATACATCTTCCTTGTTTGGTTAAGCCTCATTTAAACAACTGCTGTTTCTGCTCTTTGCTGCGCTTGTCAAAGTATGGTTAGTTCCAAAATTATGGCACAGTGGACATTATGGTGCACCTAAAAGTACCAGACTTCCAATACTCATATAGAAATAAAAATGATGATAGAATTTCTGTCAAATACTTCGCCAGCTATGTTCGGAAGTTGATGAGGGCATTTTACGGCTTTAGCAGTACTTTAATAAATCAGTAAAAACTATTATTATACTTACTTTTAACCTTATATATTGTCAGGGTTTCTAAAAACATTGTTTTGAAGATTTCAAGTAAAATGGCTTCTGGCAACCCTATGGTTAATTCTATGCTCTTGTTATTTTGTTCTGTTATTGCTGTGTTATGCTACCTTTGTATCAGTTTTCAGCTTAGTAGATACCTCTTCAGATTTATTTTATGTGTATTTTTTATGGATTTCATGTCTGATGCCTATGGCAACCCTATGGCTCCACCTAAGCTTCTGCTAATTTGTTTTTATTTTTATATAACAATATAACCTATATTTGTACTAAGTTTTAACCTTGTTATCAGGATTTCTAAATGTATTGCTTTAAAATTGAAAAGTTTTATGTCTGCTGGCAACCCTACTGTTATTTATTTTAGAACATTTTAGAACACAACAAAAACTTCTCAAGCCCGCAATTTGATGTAACCGAAATCGATGTAATATTTTATGAACCACCCTGTGGCACTTAGAACCATTCCATACCAACAAAAACAAACTCTTCAAAGCTCACCTAATTTGCGAATATTATACCGCATTTACATTTTTTGATGCATGTATCTGTTTCTGTAGTACCATCATAACTAAAAACCTTTAATTTCACAGAAAGAAAATAAATTTATTAAAACAAAAAAAGAAGAGATATAAGAAAAAAGCAAAAATAAAAAAAACTTCTCTGTAATATTGCTTGCTTATTTGAATAACTCTGTGAATTTTATAGCGGTTGTGGTTTGTTAGTTCTTCTGTTTTTCTACGAAGCCATTAACCGCACAAGTTTCAAAAATACCTCAGTAAAAGCTTTGAAAAACTTTTTCCCTTGGTATTTTATTAATAAAACAGTTGAGAATTATTATTATTTTCTAACAAAGTCGAAGTATATAGCCTCATCATCTACTCGTATTTGCAAAAGAATTAAGAGAAGTTCTTAAGAACAACTAATGGATTTTAAATTTCAGTAAAAAAAGTTCTATTCCAGGAGAGTTAATTAGGCGTTGAAGTGCGACTAGAAAATTTATTATCAAAGATATTTAAATTTTCTTTTGAATTGAAAGTTAAAAATATATTTATGAGAATTATTGTAGAATTAAACTTTGAAAATTAATTTTAGATTCAACGTCTTTGTTGTTTTACATTAATCAATTTTTCACTTAAAAGGGCTGAAGAACAAAAGAACTTTACTTGGCACAAGGCTACAATGTGAAGTGAGTTAGTTCCAGAAACGGTTGAATAGATCAACCAATGGCAAGAACTAAGGCTAGCTATTATGAAAAATACTAAACCAGAAAACGCAGAAATATTTTGGAGTGATAGGAGCACAAAAAGTGGAACACATGTGGTTTCCGTGATTTTTATGATTTCTAAAATTTCAAAATAATAATTTATTTGGATTTAAACATTGAATAAACCAATTTGTTGGTGTTGACTTAAATTTCTGACAATACTCCACCCCTGCCTCCTCACTTAAAGAAAATAGTGTTCGAAATAATACAAACCGCAAATATGAGTCCATTATGGAGTCATGTGGCGTCACTAGTTAAAGAATGAAGAGCGTATAAAGAGAGACCTCTTGTTCTTGCCGTAAAAAAAGTGATCTTCCAGATTGGTAGTATCCATGCCCTCACTGAGGAGTAATATGAGCCTTACAAGGGACCATTTTGTGACCTTCCCGAGAACTTGTATTTTATGTGCTGCCCAAAATAAGGTGTAGATGTCCACACTATCTAAGGTGACCTTAATATTCAAAATAGGAAAGAAAGGTGTCTTTAGTGCGATGGTTGGAAGACACAATAGCCTGTACGAAAACTTCTTATGAAATGGACTAAGACTGATCGGCATTGCTAGGTCAAATTTAATCATATTAAGCAATTTCTTGCAGCATTCTGTGACAACAAGTTATCACAGAAGTGCATCCACTGATGCGCTGGGTTTCACTAAAACGAAATCCGGTTCGAAGAACCCAGCATTTATGTAGTCAGAATTATAATCTTCAAAAAGAAGAAAAAAACCACCAACGGTGTTATGCCCTGAGAAATGTTCAAATATTCTATTAGAGGATGATCTTCTTGCCTAAAAAACAGAAACCTGCCATAATGAGAAAGGAAAAAGCATGTGTAAAGTTAAACACGTTCAACTTTTAGTAGCAGTCAGTGGCTGCCACTGGCACCTGCTAATGAAATTACCCAAGTTACCCATTTAGTAGCCAGGTATCGGCTCAAACCGTGTTTGGCGGAGGTTAAACTTTTAGTAGCAGTCAGTGGCACAAAGCAGGTACAAAGTTACCTATATGCTTGTGGTCTCTAAGCAGATTGCATATTAGCTTTACAATTTGTGTAATTACTGGACACTCCCTTATAGCTCGAATACACTCTAGAAGACTAGGAGTTATCTCAAATGATTTCTGCAGAAGCTGCATGGGCGAGGAGGAAGAGGAAACAATCTCAAACCATCTCAGTTCATGGCCCACTCTTTCTCAACGATATTAAATGCACTTATGCTTCCTTTGTCACAGAATCATAGATCTCTATCAAATGGAGGAAGAATCAGACCTGTTAAAGATTTGGAAAGAAGTCAGGTTTATATCCAGAAAAATAATACCAAGAACATTCACTTTTTGCTTGAAGTAAACTAATTTTTAAGAAAATATGTGCCCGTGCAATCTAGTCTTGCATTTTATTTTTAATACCAGCCTTTACTCTCTTTACACAAATTATGGTATGTGTCATCGGAAATTAATAAAATCTTCATTGCAAAGTTTGGCACACCAGACTTCCAGAAACAACAAAATAATCATCGCAAAACTTTCCCCTTTTCTTCAATTTACATATACGTACATCCTTTTCCCCAAGAGAAAGGCCATTTTTACCATTTTTGTATTTAAAATTGTACTATCACTCTTGGAGGAATCGTCACTGAGCTCAATTTATCTTGTTTCCAATCCGCACACATATCGTGACACAAACTCCCACATCATCTATATAATGTAACAAAACTCCTTAGAACAACACAAACGCATAGCTAAACCCATAAAACTTTGACCGAAACTTTTCCATTTATCCCCATTAGATTTGAATCCTGTGAAAACTGATAAGTTACCTCATACTCAACTCCCACACTCTGCAGAATAAATAATTAAGGATTAAAGGACACACACAAAAAAAAATGTATAAAACTTCCAGCGAGTAGAGGCAGAGAGTTGTTGTCGTCGGGAAAAAAGTGATTTCATGACATTCAACGTTATTTTGGTGTTTTTTGGCACAAAACTTTGCTATCCTGGAATTTTCCGTTATGCAGAAGCCACATCCCTCTTTATACATGTCGGCTGCAGTGTAATATTGCAAAAACCCATCACGTCCTGGCTTTTAATATGTCTAACTAATGAATAAGAGGGTCGTTTTACATGACATGGTATGATTTTTTTTGTGTCCTTCTTCTTGCTTAAACATCAGAGATCCCTCGATGAAGACCACCATTAGCTGACCTAATTTCTGGCCACCATCCCTGCAGGACTTCCGCCAGTTGGCACTTCATTTTAATTTTGCATTCAACAGTGTGAGGAGCCAAAAGTTAGAGGGATCATTATCATCATCAGCTCTGGTTGAATGAACACACACACACACAAACACACAAACACATACATTCGTGGAAAACTTAGAATCTCATTTGCATTTAAGTCTTTGGGAAAATCTTCTTTTTTTTATTTTTGGAAAACTCGCGGAGGAACTATAATTTATCTCACGCAGCCAGAGTCAATTGGCTGGAAGTAAAGTAACAAGTAAAAGGTAAGACTACATACACACCAGTGTAGCCAGTCGGCAGGTAATCCTAGGTCATTAGAAAGGGACACGTTTTGCAGCTGTATAGAGGTATACCTAACCTATACAGACGTGTAATCGTAGGTGTCCCCTTGTGGATTCTGCACCAAATATAGGTACAGGTGTGGAGTACCTACCGTTAAACACGTATACGACATTAGCATATTTTTACGACTTAATCGTGTCAGCACCGATATGCAGGTGGAATTGAAATTCCAAAAGTGGGGTTTGGTTTTATTCTGTGTAACAGTTTTAGCTTTCACGACTTTGTCAATTGGAAGGCAGTATTTTATCGGTGGCGGATCGGATGTCCTTTTGGAAGCGAGATATTTGATGTATAAAGGTTATAGTCACGTTTCTTTTTTGAAAGGTTTTTACTGTAAATTAGCTTCAGATTGTTCAATGTGATTTTGTCATAAAGTTCTCATTTGGAATTCAAAGAATTTTATAGGGATTGCAAAATTTAAATGTCGAAATCGAAATGTGAATTTTTTAAAGGTCTTAAAGGTTTCAAATTTTACAATTGAGTTCTATATGTTTTGCTTCCCTATCGTGTTTGGTCTTTTTATTGTGTTAAAAAAATTGGTTTAGTTTTTTTTTTAATATAAAATCTCGAATGGTCACAATAATTTCATTTTCGAAGGTCTTAAAAAATGAAATCATTTTTAAGAAAAAAGTAAAAATAACGAATACCTTATAGTATTTTATAGCCATACCAGATGATTTATTATTATTAATATGTGCTAATAAAGGCTATTTTGGTACTAATTTTCAGTCTTGTATATTATGACATTTTTCAATATATTTTTTTTTTTGTATTTGTTGACACCTGGCAACCCTTTGTCCCCACTTACACTTCCAACAATTTTTTTCCCACGCAGAATTATAAAAACTGTGTTATCCCAAATTTTATACTTAAAAATTAGTATGTTCAGTTGCCATCGTTTAAATTCCCATGTGGCGTAACTCCTGAATAATTCTATTTGACGCAAAGTTACACCTATAGTGGCAAAAGTAACCCCGTTTTATACTTAACCTATGTAAATTCTTTACACACGTGATAGTCTACCGAATTTAAGAAAAAATACGAATTACATTATTAGTTGCAAACTTGCATTGTAAAACATTGATTTTTACCAAAACATTGGAGAATTAAGTATTCCCGTTTTTGGATAACTTTATTATTTTCAAAATCAGTAGGTACTATTAGAATAATTTAAAAAAAATGCAAATTTGTAGTACTCCTCAAACAAAAGTGATATTTTTGGAAGGTTTTTGTATAAAGAGTAAAACCCTATTAAATATGGCCGAGTTTCAAACTTAACCAAAACTTAGCTAATCCTTAATTTTTGGCGTTTAAAGATTTTAATTACATATCTTGATTCTAACAAAATTTATCGTGTTTACAAATTTCACAAATCCAACGCCAACAACACCGACGTCAACGACAACGGCATACGCGTATAAAAATATCTCGAAAACCTTTTTTCTATACGTTTTATGGTGATTTCGCAATGAAAAAGACTAATTACAAAACAAGTGTGCAAAAAAAATTGAGCAAAGCTATACTACTTGTACTTATCCTTTACACTACGTGTACGGAAAAGTAAAATGGAACTGCGGCGGCGGTGCACAGTGGTTTAAAAGCGGCGAAAATACCTTCGGAACAATTATTTTTTAGCCATTTAAGTTTTATGTCTAGGTATTGTTAAATAGCCCTGGCACATGATTATGTATACATTTTTTTTATATATATCATATGTAGGTACATATGTACAAGCCCTCAAAGTTGAAAAATATTCTTATTCAAGTCGCGGGCCAAATTTTCAACGAACTTTAAGATGTGTTTTTCCGAAGTTCCTAAAAATATATTATACAACTTCTTACATCATTTTATTGGTCTACTCTTGAATATATAAAATTGAAAAAGAAAAAATTAAAAAAAAAAGAAGGCTTCTATAAGTAGCCTCAAACATGGGTACTAAGAAAAAACGTGTTTTTTTAAACTTGTTGAGCTGTAAAAGCGTAGTCACATTTAGTCAAAAAATTTAGTATGCCAAGATTTGCTCCATGCTTTCCAAAAGACGGGACTGAAGAATTTATCGACAGATATTGACAGACCTGTAAGTTATGGTCAAATTAGTGTCGCAGGATCGGTTTTAAAAAAAACTCAATTTTGATAGTGGTATATACGAAAAAGTTTTAATTTCTCAGAAACTGTTTGTCAGAACGAAATTTTCGAGCCCTCTATTTTTAGGTAAAATGTGTACCTTTATTTTAAAAATAAAACAATATTCATGTGTTGGCCCAGGTCAGGGATATTCGATATTTTACGCAACCCTTTATTCTAGACCCAACATTTTTTTCAACTTTCAACTTAATTTTCTTGGAAAAAATACATCAGGTAAACAATTATTTTACTATAGTTTACAATTCAGCACGCATTTCGTGAAAAACTGGGCAACTAATGACGGGAACACATCTAGGAGGTTTTTTGCCAATCCAGCCATTGCTTCAGAAATCACTGAAGTTAGTGAAGATCTAATTCGGCGGTTTGCTGTTATTCTCGAAGTTATAACATCAAATAAAAAAATTGCTTTTAAAAAGTATGGAGAGTACGCGTGGGACACTGCACAAGTTTTTGTAGACAACTATAACTGCTACAATATGCCACCAACTGTACATAAAGTATTGATACATGGCGAAGAAATTATGCAAACTTGTTTATTTCCTGTTGGAACACTCTCCGAGAAAGCCCAAGAATGCCGAAATAAGGACTATAAAGTCTACCGCAGGCTTTATTCGAGGAAATGTAGCCGAATTGCGACGAATGAAGATGTAATGCATAGTATCCTGGTATCCTCTGATCCATTAATAACAAGCTTAAGGCCACAGGCAAAAAAGAAAATTCTTCCAATGAGCACAGACGCAAAAAACCTCATTTTTGAATAGTTTAAATAGTAGAAATATTGTTTTTATATTATTTTTTAAGTATTTAATTTTTTGTAATGCTTACAATATATATATATACATTACTTATAATATTTATTTAAAATACAATTTTTTTAATTTACAAAAACAAAAAAAAAATGCATTTCATTACTCTCGAATTTTTGAAAAATGTCAATAACTTTGTTAAAAATTATTATTTCTTAATCAAACGTATGTATTAGCCGGATTTTAACATGGGTGCCAAATTTCATTGAAATCCGTTCACTAGTTCAGATTTTACAGAATTTCTGCTGCTCTCCCATACAAGTTGAACCACTGTGCGGCGTACCTAATGTAAATGTTTTTATTCAAGATATTCACATCCACCAGTCTAAAACATCCACCAAGCAATAAAAGGTATGACTGGATTGTACGTACTTGCTTTCAAAGATTAAGTTAGTTAGGTTTTATTTCTCAAGATCTAAAGATTACATTTTCAAAAAAATTCCTTTGCCCGTCTTCGAAAAAAACGTTTGTTAGAAATAAATAAGAAGGAAACTAGATTTTAAAAAAGCTGCCCTCTGGCAGATAGGTACCAGCACTTTGAAAATAAAAATGGTTTTCATTTAAAGGTAGACCGTATCTAAAAAAATTTCCATGATTTTTTTTTTAATCGAAATCGTAGGAGTGGTTTTTGAGAAAAATAATTTTTTTCTAAGACCCGTTTATGGCATGTACCGTTTTTTTTTTTTACTCTAACAAAATGAATTTTAAAAATGCTTTGGGACATGCCAAGTTTTTAAGTAAATAGTCTAAATTTTATCAAAGTATTCTCTTTTTTTTAATCTTTTTTCGTCAAAAAAAAGAAAAACTTGTCTTTTTTCATGAGGTAAAAAAAAACAAAAAAAAGGTTTTTACCCCAAAAATTGATTGACATAGTTTAGAGTCATTTCCAAACAACCAACCAATTTTTTTTCAAGTACACTGAGTATAGGAAAAAATTAAACTCTAAAACATACAAAAAATTCTATGTTTTTTCCATGGGAAACTTTAATTCAGTCAGGGGTCAAATTAAAAATCTAAAAAAAACTATCTGATATTTTTTCTAATTATTTGCAAATAGTTTTTCACATCAGATTAATCCTAAAAAAAAAAATCGAATGACAAACGGTCTATTTTAGATGGTACATTTTTTTTTTTAAACACAAAGTTTTCATAAAGTGAACTTAAAAAATTAGTTTTCCATTTTAAAAATGTTTCCCTAAACAATTTGAAGGGAAAATCCCATATTTAAAATAATTCCAAAACAAAATAAAATTAAAATAGCACTTAAATAAAATAAATATAATTTGGTGAAAAATTGAAAAAAAAAAAAAAAACAAATTGAGAACAAATTTATTCATAAAAAATGAGCTACACACAAATTTCCATTAGTCATTTAATGATTCATAATCGAATGTTGTAAATTTTTATTAATATTTTTTTTTTCCTATGATGACTATGATGAAAAAATACATAATACAAGGATTGCTATTTTTGTTTTGCCGAAGCCGCACAAAACAAAAGCATAAATAAATTTCAATTTCAAAAACAATTATCTGTAGAAATGCTGTATCTACCACAGACCACACGCATCCTGACAAACACACATGCCTATTTTTTTGTAATTTGAAGATCCACATGAAAATCGAAAGCACACAAGCTTTTGTAAAAGTTATCAAATATAAATGGTTCATTTTCATGACGACCTGGGGGCCCTACCCAAATCACAGTCAGATACAATGTTTTTTTGAATGAATCTATGAGCAATTCAAAATGAAATTGCCTTTATTCTTCATACATTTTTATATCAAGGAATATCTATATTTAAAGTGTTGTGCAAAAGAATTTTAATTTTGTTTAATTTTAAACGAGAAAATAATGTGTTTATGGTCCTAACGCTTTTGTAAATTGCTAAAATTCACTACAATTATGTGGAAATCATTTCAAAAACTTTTCAAAACCTTCTTTTGAGCAATAAGAGATTAATCAAATTAAGTCTTAATGTGTATTTGTGATAAGCCCTCATAGGGTCCTAGTTCTGAACTTAATTTCTAACAGGTCCTTAGATTCACGGAAAAAGGGAAGAAAACCATCTAGTCTGAATTCACCAACTTCAATTTTCTGTACACAGTATTGTAATAAATTCATGCATAACAATAGGAGGTCCTTTTTATTACCCTTGCATGTTGTTGGCGGGTTATAATGGCTTTGTTTGTAGTGTGTCTTGTGGTCTTCTGTAGACAGTTGGATGCCAATAAAAGTGATGGTATCTATCCATTTCTGAAAAGCCGTAATTTAGTGATATAACGACAGACAGATAAAAACTTGAACAATATCATTATGATGCCGTTATTAGTTTGTGGGAGTAGTTAAAATAGGAAATTGATATTCAAATTTGTAATTATATGATTGGGGTTTTGTTCAAGAGGTAAAAGAGATGGATTGTTTTGCAGATTTCTTTGTTGTCTTGTATTTCAAAAATGTTCACATTGGTTTGGAATAAATATTTTTGAAATATTACTGAAGGAAGTAAGAAACAAAAGAGAGTTTTTTAAGGAATTATCCTTCTACTTAATCAGTGTTATCTGTCATTTCTTATTACTTTAGTTTGTAACGATAATGACAGAAGAACAATTCTGAACTTAAACAAAGAATAATATCATGCATTTACGATTTCTGCGTGCATCTGCTGTAATCCAAAGATGCACAAAGAATCAAATCAAATATTTCATTTTAGAAATTATCATTCATTACCTATCCCCCGAAGTTATCGTGATCTTAGATGAACTTTCAGAAATAACTTTTTACCTTCTATTTAACTCACTCAATAAGGACACAAACGTATCTACTCCCCAAGCTACATAAATACTCAGGTATAAAATTAATTAAACCACAAAAACAGCCATTTCCTTATAAAACCCTTGAAAGTTAAATTCCTTTCGGGGTAGAAATGTTAAGATGATAGATGATAGACGAACGACAAACGTTGAACAGAAACCTCATTAACAAAGGACAAGGGATCAATCTATGGTTAAATGCGGTTAAAATAACTTTTCTTAGCTTTTCTAGGTAATTTGAATAATAATTTTGTTGAGAAAGATTTACACTCGAAACGGTTCTATATAAGCTTGGTAAATTTTTTTAAGGATTGCGGCAATACATTTTGACAGATAATGAGAAAACTATTTAGGGACAATATTGAAGGATTATGATGTTGAAACTTATAGAGGTACAGTAAAGCTTCATAAAGTTGAAGGTTTTATTAGCATCTTTGGCAATATTTTACAACTCTATCTTAATAACTTATTATCCTGTAATAATTTTGAATAAATTAAATAAAGATATCGTTAAGATACCTTCCAGTTTGATAGCATCTTCATTTATGTATACAGAGAGAAAGAGACTAAGAAAACTTTAGGGTTTTTCACGGATAAGGTAGTTTTAAGATACAGTTAATGATAAAATAATTGTTTTCAACTATTAAATCGGGGGTAATCATTTTTGAAGGAGCAAATAAACTTTTGTACTTCATACTGTTTTTAATGGGAAAATGATTTCTGGAAATTAAGCCAGACTATAATATTTATGACAATCCAACACCCAACTGATAAGCTTATTTGGTAGGTCTAGAAGCTCATCCTATACCAACTTTGCATTGATTTTTGGATAAAAAATTGCCTTTCTTTGAGTTTTTCTAATTCATGGAAGAGTTAAAGTGGTAGCAACTAGTTGCTAGCAAAAATCGTCTTTTGCAACATATATTTGAAAAAAAAATAAATATTTTCACACTTTTAGTTCAATTATCAAAAAAAGTGTAACCATTATTTGGCCATATTTATTATGCATTTCAAATCTTGATTTATCTAACATTAGGCCAGTTAACTTAGACTTAAAAAAATAAACTTAAATTGGGAAAATCTGGAAATGACTTTAGTTTGAAAAGGATATCCCAGAGAAGGGATATAATAATTTTTGAGACCGCAAAAACCACTAATTTTCTTTTTTTTTTCAGTGTTTGCTTAGTAACCGCTGAATAGTGCATCGCAGGAAAAGATTTTATTATTGAAAAATTGAAGAGAATTCAATAAGTCAAGCATGCGGGTCAGAAATAATGGACAAATATATGACCATTTTACCATCTTGACTTAAAGTGTGTTTGACAGGTTTTTTTCAAAACAAAAGGTTATTTTTGAAATAAAATACTGTCATTGAAAAGTGATGTAGTTTGTTTGAAACATGTTTTGTATGAAGGATTGAAGGCCTATATTCATAACCAAAATTTAGGCACCCAACAACATACTAACCGAAACACTGTGACGAATATAATTTCCATACAATTTTAATAAATGTAAAACAAAAAAACAGAAATCCAAACGCAGCCCATTAAAATAAAATATGATACTCCACAGCCAATATAAACAAAAAGGAAAAGAAATACAAACAATACACACGACTTCTGTGAAACAGGGTTACCTTTGGGACACTTTAGTGTCAATTTGACACCTTTTTAGTCACTCAGAAACTAGAAAACCTCTTTTCTTTTAAATAATCACTTTTGGGCACCTTTTGAAAATTTTGATAAGTTTTTGACACTTTTCAAAATAAACAGACAATTTGTTTGAAAAAAGCTTAAAGACCCTTGTTTTGAAGATATTTTTCAAATAGGCTTTAAGAGTTCGCTCTAGAAAACTAGACCGTATTACTAGGTATTGTAAGCATTATTATTTATAAAACTAACACTCAGGGTTTCTTTAAGGTTCCCAAAGATCTGCCTTCCGAGGTGATCTTTGGACATAAATCTGAGTTCTACTAGGTTCTTCTCTGGGTATTGTTGAGGGATATTTAGGGTTTCGAAAAGATTTTCAAAGAACTTTCCTTAGAGTTCCTCTTCGAGGTCTGTTTTTCCTCTGGTTTGTATGCCAGGGATACTGAAGGTGAGTTCCAAAAGGTTCTTTATCTTTGTATTGCCCATAGACATTCAGGGTTTCTAGTAGCGAATCCCAAAGGCCATTTCTCGGGGTTCCTCTTCAATGACTCTTTGGACAAGTATATGAATTTAGGAAGGATCCTTGGCACCGGCGAGTTTAACTTTTAAATTTTTACTCAGAGTGGATGCACAAAACATGACTGAAGAGCTTAATATTTAGTATTGATGTGACATTAAAATATTGTAATCTACCAAAGGTCTACTGTTAGAATCGCAACTAACTTAGTTTGAGTACTATACTATACATTCTCAAAGGATAACTGTGCAGAAGTTCTACTTACTTGCGATGGGAATGGACATTTGCATACATGACTCAGCCTCACTTCCCCTAATGTCATCAAAATATTGTTTATACAATAAATAGGAGAAGGGATAGAACACCACCCTGAGGTACCTTCACGGTAGCTCCAAGTTTCCAATCGGTGATATTGTTATTTCTATTAATATTGTGTATATAAATGTTACAATTGGATTTTGAATATTGCAAATTGGCTTATCATGAACATTTGTTTTACAAATTTAAGGAAATATCTAGAGAAATATTTATACTATCATAATTGTGTTTCTATTTCAAATATCACTCTCACCAATATTACCATCTTGAGCTTTGAATTATTTTGTTATCTCTGACATTTTAATTCATCACAATTCTATAACTTAAATAATAATCTTTCTGGTTCTTTTCCTTAAGATCGGACACACCAAAAAGTCTGTAAAATATTCCAAAACCACAAGGAAGAAGAAAATTTTGAAATTCTAAAACTGAAATAATTATTTTGATCAAAAACTCAAAATCTCGTTTTACATTAATCCTTAATCCTTGATGGCTTCCCAAATGGTCTCAGTTGTTCGTTGCATATCGTTTGTTTGTATTGGATTTTTGTATATGTATCATCATTGTAAAGTTGTGTCTGTGTGCCAGCATACAGAAGAGTAAGCACATTTACTTTTGAGAGTTTTCTTCCTGGAAACCTTTTTTTTATCGAAAAAGCAAGAACTAAAGGTTCCTACAACACAACTGAAAACTTTCGTAATTAAAATTTAAATAAATTATAAGATTTCCATTTCTGTGTGGCATCGCACACAATGTGGCAAGCCCATCATACGTATATATATAATATAGGTTAAGAGTTTAATTGTCAAAGTGCACCAAGTGGTCGAATGTTTTTACAAGGACTAAAAAGTCTTGTTCTTCTTCGGCAATGACCTTTATACATGGAGAAGAAGGATGTTAGGTTCCTACTCCGAAATCACCGAAATCATCTCTGTGACATTTTCGACAATCAAATAAAAATTACAAAGAAGCAATCTCATGCAATTAAATTGCAAGTTGCTGCTTCGGCAAACATTGCAAGTTGGAGAGTTTTGTTAGTTTCAATTAGTTTTTTTTTTTTTTTTTGGAGGTAACCTCTTTTTAGTACTTGGTCATATTCTTAATTCCAAGTTTTATTTGTTTTTCTTAATTGGTTTAATTATTTTTTATGTAGCATGTTCTTTAAGACTTATTACTTGGAAACATGTGTCAATACATTTTGTAGCATCATATTGATTTGGGAAAGAGT